>CM031233.1:154055938-154655938 GCA_018340775.1 Taxus wallichiana var. yunnanensis
AAGCTTCACAGTGTGCTTTGACCATAGCCACTGAAAATAGAAATTAATTTAATGTTTTAATGCCTTTAAAAACATTAAATAACTCCCAAATGGGGCGCACTTTTTGAGAGGAAGGGGGCAGCCACTAAATAAATTAAATTTAATGCATTTTAATCCTTTCTTTTATTCCCCTTTTGACTTGTTGACTTCCTCCAAGCTTGGGCGCACTTTTTGAAAGGATAGATTAATTAAAATAATCACTTTAAGTCATCCATCATCTCACCAAAGGGGGCGCACTTTTTTGCACATATAATTCTATTTTTAAGAATTTTTCCACAATGGGATTCTTTACCCTGCAAGGCAGGCACCAAAATCCCATGATCCACTTAAGTGATTTGACTTTGACAATGGGATTATTTTCTCTGCAAGGCGAGCACTAAAATCCTATGATTTCACTTAAGTCACTTTCCTTTTATTTTATCATGGGAATTTTTACCTTGCAGCGGGTAATAAATTCCGCTGCCCTGCGTGACCTCTAACTTTCCCTTTGCAGGCTTAAGTGAATTTTATAACACGGGAAAAGTACCTGCTGGCGGGTATAAAATTCCACCTGCGGCTTCTATTTTTCCCATTGCAGCTTAAATCCTTTGTTTTCCAAAAATGTGTCCATCCCCGCAGGGCTTTTTGTGCACGACTTCACTTTTTCCTAGTGATCCAGACCTCTCGATGGCGACTTCCTCCGGGCATAATGTGCGTATATGTTTTCCAGCTGCCCAGGACCAAAAATCGGGCTTACCCGGCAAAGGAATTGTTCTAGAGAAATTTCACAGAAAACAAAACGGGACAACACAAAAACACGAAAATTGTCAAAAGTTACAAATAAAGCCCAAAACTTATTCCAAGTTAAAACCCTTACGTACATAAGAGTAATGACATATTCGATCATAACAGAGTTAAAACGAGGCGCAAATAGCCTCATACGGGGCTCAAAATAATTAAATACAAATTTCTGCAGACAAATCCCGACGACAGAATATAACTTTGGGCATCTGGGTATTTGGCGAAAAAAGGCTAATATGGCTCTTTGGGATTATCTTGACGCAATACAAGAACTTTCAGGAAATAAAAACACAAAACGACCCATTATTTTAAAAGTACGAAATTTTTTCGGATAGGGTAGTCACAAATTTCAGGGTGAAATTTGGGTGATACCATTATAATGTCTTTGTCGTATTCCTCGACCTTCAGAAAATGATCTCATAGTTTTAGGCCCAAATGGTATGGAGATTGAGTATGGATGGCAAAGCTAAAGAAACAAGCGAAAATAGCCTTCCTCACTTGCTCAAATGGACATAGGTGTAGGGGATCTTAGCCCCAAGCCACACATGAATAAGTACAAGGATGCGATGATCCACTCTTCGGAATGTCGTGCCCTGAGCTTTGAGATGGACAACTAATTTAGTAGCCTAGGAATTCTTCCTCCTTTGGAATGAAGCTTTCCCTTATGTCTTGAAATGTGTTGTAATGTCCCCTTTTTCAAACTAGCACCAATTGAAGACTTATTTCCATTTCTCTTCTCGCGACCAAGAGGGAAGTGCACAAGGGAAGCCCTTGGGTTTCATTTTTTATTTTCTTCTATTGTTATTAATGTTTTTCTTTGGTGTTTTACTCCCTAAGGTAGGTCGGTTGGGATTATAATGCTTCCAACATGAAATTAAAAGATAAAGTAAAGCTCATTAAGAGGTCGGCAAGATTGGGAAGTTTCCAACATGGAAATAGAAGATAAAGCAAGCTTAAGAGGTCGGTCTACACCTTATGACTCTTGGTGCCAACCAAAGGGTATAAGAGGAGTCTTAGGGGCTCATTTGCACATCACTTTTTGGCATATACACTTTATACTTGGTCTCTAAGGCTGATTGCTCTAATTCTATTCCTCTATTGACGACAATTCATTAGTGTGGCATCTAAGGAGGATGAAACCCTTCCTTGTGGGAGATTGGAGGACGAAAACCCTTCAATCCAAGGTGTTGAAGACTTTCATTGAAGACCATCGTCTTTGGTTTGCATCTAGGGCATCAAGGAGGAGTGATTTCAAGGGTTTTAATATTATTTGGAGCCCCTCTCCTAGGGAGCGATTTGCATAGCAGATCATTTAGGTGCCTTCTAGGGCACAAAACTTCATCATTTTTTGATATTTAGATTTGGCATAATTTATAAGGCTGGTTTCTATCATATATCACCATTGTTGGGGTTTGGAGACTCCATTTTTGGTCATTTCTCTTGGTTGTATTTCTACTGTTTATAATTAAATGTCGAGTTGAGTATTTCATTGGATTTTATGGTGAAAAGTGTCCCAAAATATTCTTAAAGTGTTTATCTATGTTGTGGATGATTTCTATGGTGATATTTGGTTGAATTTTCACTCTTTGCAAGCTACTGTTCACTACTGTTCAAAATTTCAGTCTGTTGTTATAAAAATTAGAATTTACTTCACTTGGGGTTTGTTCTATTTCCTTGTTTTTCAGTTTCAGCCCTAGAAAGGGACATTACATGTGTGTGGGTTAACGATCCCCAGTAGAAAAGTTTGTGCGTGGTACTTTGTAGCGGGTTAAATCGAGATGTGGTCTTCTTTCATGAAGTCAAATCTGCGGGTTTTGAGCTTAGAAACAAGATGACTTATTGTGGGAATGGGCCCATTTTGGGCCTACCAACATTGTCAATGGTGTGGGGGTTGGTTATCGCCCTCTCTTCATATCTCCAAATTTATGTGGTTGCCCACGGTTCTGATCTTTGATGATTGTTGTGTTTGGATCACTCTTTTGGTTTTGGACAAGGTGATTGGCTTGTGTGTTGTTTATGCCCCTAACCTTGCTTCTGAGTGGTGTAGGTTGTGGGATCGGTTGGCTTCCTCCTTCTGTTCTTTGAGTGGATATTTGGAGGGGATTTTAATATGGTGAAGTGGGAGGGAGACAAAGTTGGAGGTTTGGGATTTGTGGTTAGTGGCACTGAAAAGCAAGCCTAGGGCCGGTGGAAGGACTCTCTCCAATTCTTTGATCCTATCTGGAAGCAGAAAGTGCTTGACCATGGCAATAGTTTACTTGGTCCAATTTTCATCAGGGTGGTCAAAGAGTTTAGGCTTGACTTGACCGTTTCTATGGTCCTTGTGAGGGCATGACTTTCTCTAGCCAGTGTCAAACCATTGAGGTGTTGATTGATGTTACAGGCTTTGATCATCTTCCAATCCAGACTTCTATATCTTTTGGTCCTTTGATTGACTTGTCACCCTCTTCATTATTGAAATTAAATGCCTCTCACTTGGAGTTGGAGGACTTTCGTGCCCTTGTTCATAGTGTTTAGAACCTTTCACCTAGCCAATTGGGGATTTGGGGTGGATTTTTGGTGGGAAACAATGGTTTGTCGCATGGTTAAGTTTATGAGAGGATGGGGTAGGATGATTGCGTGGAAGCAGAGAGGGAGACAAAGCTGATTTGCATGAAACATTGTTTTGTCACATGGTTAAGTTTATGCATGAGGCGTGTCGGTTGTGTGCAGAGGTGGCTCGCATTGCCTTTGAAGTAGATTTGCATAATGTGCCCCTTCAGGAGTTGGTTGTCCATTGTGGTGAGGAGTATTTTGCCGGGGTGCTCGGATTCACTCACGCCTTAAAGGGGTTTAGGAGGCGCCGGGGACAAATTCTTATTTGACTTTCTCAAGAGGAAGATTGGACTTCAAAAGGTTCTTGTTCTGCATTGGCATGATGGCTCCATCTCTGAGGACTCTTCAGAAATTAGAAGTACGTTTAGCCTCTGTTTCCAAAATATTTTTGCTTTTTATTCTTTGATTGATAGGGTTGTGGTTGCCAGAGACTCTTGCACAGAGTTGTTCTACGCAAGGTGTCTAGTGGGGATAGGGACCTCTCAAAGGAAGAGTTGCACATGACCTTATCTTTGAGGTAGAATGGAAAGTCCCTATGCATGGATGGCCTCCTCATGAATTCTTCAAGGCCACACAAGATACCATTGGTGACGATTTTTGTTCTCTCACTTTTGTGGCTCTCCGTTTTGGGTGTCTTTACGAGTCTCTGTTAGCATATGGATTTGCACGCATGTAAATGACATGCAAGCAAAGGTGGAAACGAAGTCCCTCCTCAATGAAGGTGAGGCTGCCTTTATTGAAAACCAAAACTGTATTTACATCTGTACATTCAAAATTGTATGTGGGGGGTGTTTTGGAACATCAATGGAAAGAAAAGTGAATGAAGGAGATGGAATGGAATGAAGGAAAGGAGTGGAATGGAATGAACTGAAAGAACATGCAAGAGTTAGGTAAAAATAGAGCCTAATATTGCATGAAGAGGAAAGATGAATGACCAACACAAATAAAACGGAGTTTGAGTTAGCCAAACAAGAATGTGTAAAAGGGAACACACATGAGCAAGTAGATAATCAGAGCTTGATCACTATGAACTAGAACAACTGATTAATAATGTTGACAATAAGATCAAAGATAATATTTGCATGCAAGATTCAAACACCTAACATCTAATGAACATAAGAACACCAAATGTTACAAGAGATAATGAATGAGACACAAAGTTCGTATTTCATTAACTCCAAAATGTTTTTCACAAAGAACACAAAGTTTCTTCCTGAAACAAAGCTTGCACAAAAGTATTTTCTTCTCCTCTCTCAAAGTCACCCTTACAAATGAGCCCCTCACTTCCTTTTATAACCCAAAAGTTGGTTACAAAGTAGTTAGGGTTTTAAATGCACATTAAATAGGGCACTTAAGTGACTTTGACTTTTTCAACCAACTTTTAAAAAGTGACTAAAAATAGAAACCACTTAAGTTAAAAAGTCATTTAAGGAAAAATACATAAATAAAAGAAATGGGTACATGTGGACCCACTTAAATGACTTGTACGCACACATATACATCCTAACAAGAATGTGCCACCCAGATCAAGACACCTAGGATCAGTGCCTTATCCATTGGGCCAAGAGTCACCTATCCCGATCATACAGGAATGAACTCATTGACTGTGCTCTGTAATCCTCCAAATGACAAGAGTGTTGAGCTTGAAACTTGAGCAATTCATCCACCCCTCTGTCTGAGCAATATCCTGGTGTGAGAAAATTTGTCTTCATTCGTATTCACATTCACAATTCTCCACATGCTCCGAGTACCTTTCCATGGTGAATTATTCATTTGTCGCGAGACCGTAGTCGTTACGCCACCTTGGTTTATTAGAATCCAACTTCTGGTCTTTTGCCATTGAGAAGATCTCCAAGAGCCAAAATTGCAATTCACCTCCAATGGTATTACAAAACATGGCTTTAACAAACACCCCATGAATAAATATAACCAGTTATTTGCACTATACATCTGATTTGATGAAGTCGAAAGCATTGTCTAGCTTTGCAAACACTTTCTACAAATTGAATAACCTGACTCTTCCATCTCACTGCACAACCTATCTTTTATTGGTTCACTTAACATCACCAATAATCACCAAAAATAACATTTTCCTTGTTTGAAATGATGGAAGCAGTTCTCATATTTCACAACAATCTCGGAAACAAACTCGGTTACAGTGTGTCAGCATGCACACAATTGAAGGTTCTTGTTGAGTCAAATAGTTATTCCAAGAGACATTTTTATCAATCAATATGGCAATGCAAACTTCTCATTTATGTGACAGAGGAATGGTTATTTTACTCATGAACATCATTCAGGAATCTGAATCGAAAAATACCTTGTTGCCTTCATCTCGTGGGTAATTGTTAGTGCGATCTATCTCCTCCACAAAAAGTATGAATCATTATATGGTCTTCATCCATAGGCTTAAACCAACATCTATAGGGATTGACCTTGCCACCATGATTACACTTAACTCTCGTCAATAATCGTTAAGTTTGTTGTGGTGTAGTCAGAATTGTTTTTAGCTTTTCAGCTCAACTACTTTATATTCAAGCTTAACCCAACATTTCTGAAAAGAATGGTTTTACCACAATGCTCATGATTCTTCCTTATTATATAACACTTGTAGTAAGAATGTTTTGGCTTTGCCATAATAAGCACAATTGTACCTTCCAAATGATGAGAAATAATGGAAGGGTATAAATATTGCCTATTGCCCTCAGAGTTTCTCAAAGAGACCATTTACAAGTAACAAGGATGTAGTATACAAAACGGCCAACTAGGTATTTTCAGAGTTGACCTTCACATTCAATTCATTTCTAGGGAAAAATGTTGAGCAATATGAATCGTTTCATTCTGCACCGTAATAAACCTTCATCTCCTGATTCAGGGAAATTTTATGAAGCCTTGAATAGCGTGACTCCAATCCATCGTACACGGTAGTGAATATTTGTTTCTGCAGCCTATTATCCTTATGAGTTCTATTCAACTTGTCCTGGCACAATCCTTTAGAATTAACTAATTCAGCACTACCACGTACTGAATTCAAGATACAATCTTTTTGAAAACCCATTGACATTTTCCCTTGAAACTGTGGCTGCTGACGTCGGAGGCAAAATTATTGCATTGCCAGTTTCATTTCCTTTTGTATCAGTAAAATGAGATAAAAGATTATTTAAATGAACACTATTCTGCTGAAATGAAAATGGATGGTTTACAGTTGCAGTAGAAGCGCCAACATTTCCAATTGTGCCTTCTCCAAATAAAAACGTCTGACATGACATCTGGGCCACAGCTAGACTGATTTGATCTCCTTTCTATGCGTGGAAAGCCGTTTTTATTTCCTGAGCATTCTTGTATTTGTTGTCTCCTCCACACGGTCTTTTTATGCTGCTCTCTCTCTCTTCACGCGTGGAATCTTCTTGTGCTTGGGCCTGCGTGGAGATCTGTCCTCCTTACGTGGTCTTTTAGACAAAATACAAGCTCTATTTGTCTTATCCAATCTCTGCAAATTCGTTGAAACTGACTTCTTCTTCCCTGTAGCTGCTGCATATAGCCAACTACTTCCTCACGGCACTTTCCTAGGAGAATTTCAGTTCTACGCTCCACTGATACTGCCTGTGCAGCACGATTTTGAGAATCCACACCCACCCTCGCAACATCAAGGCGATAGACCTTCATTTCACCATCAATGAATCCACGATCCAGAACACGCTGTAGCAATTCATCTGTTGCAGCATTTGATGGAGCGCAAACAAGCATTCGTGGTTTAGGGCAAAGTTTAGGAAGCATACGGAACAGTGTGCGATCCATACTCTGAAGAACATCATCGATTGATCCTGTGCCAATACTGTCAATACTGTTTGCATTATTGTAGGATTGCCTGTAGCTTTCAGGAGCAAGTTTCTTAAGCAGTGCACCATAATAGTGCTGATATTGAACAAGATGAATAACATTCAACATTCCCCAGACTGTGTGTGTCTTTCCTGTCCCTGGTGGACCTTGCACCAAAGTGAAGGGCCAGGGTTCCTGCCGTCTAGCAGACCCAACTCCATTTGTACCAGCTGTTGTATGCATAGCAGCCCACTGAATTGCAGCTAGCTGTGGACCATTGAAACTCCTATGAAGATGGTCGATAAAATTTGGTGTGAAACATTCAGGCATTGCTGGAGGCTGCTCCTCATTATTTGGAAAGTGCTCTGGCCTGGGATTTAAAATTGCTTTCTGCATTCTCATCCTTTGCATGCATGGAAAGCTTCTGGTGTTCTTCTCCTTCAGATGCGTGGGATGTTGTCTTGTCTATCCTGGCGCCTTCTCTTCCTTTTTGAACTGTGTTTAATCTTTTCCCTGGCACGTGGAAAGTTCTTTCCTCTAGTGCATGATCTTTTGGAGTTTTAAACTTGCTGTCCTCCTTTCCACGTGTGTTTCTCCCTCAGGCTGGGCGCATGGACAACTGTTCTTTCTCTTTTTTATATTAAAAACTGTTCTTATTTCCCCTTTGTCCTGCGCATTTTTCTTTAAAAAAACTGTTCTTTTTCTTGGCAAGTGCGTGGGAACTTTTGCAGGCGCGGCTTCTTGAAACTTTTAAACTTTGTGCTGTCTTTTCCTTTGCAAGGCATGGACAATTTTTGTTGGATGTGATAAAACATTATGCCTTCAGAAGAATTAAGAAGCGAAGCTTCACATGAATTTTTCCAACGGGTTTGATGGAGGAAGTTACGAGGATTAATTCAACTTCCTCTCTTCCCGATAGTGGCTTAAGTGCCAGGGGGAAATGGGGAAAGTAACGAACAATTGCCAACAGGTATGGCAAAATGGGTTGGCAATCCCCGTCCAATTTCCCCATGTGAGAAATTGGGGAATTTCTGCCCGTTAGCCAATTCATGATTTGGCAATTGGCAGAGAAAATCCCACGTGCGGGAAAATTGAAGAGGATTGTCAGGAAAGGGAAATCCGGGTTCGGGAAGCCAAATTGGCTTCTCGACAGTTGGAAGCGAAAGCTTACTTCCCCGGCATTAAAATTTGTCGAATGATTTTAATTTATATTTATTTAATTAAATACCCCTCAAGTGATTTAAAAATCAATTTAATCAAACAAGGAGCAATTAATTAATTAAATATTAATTAATTACTTTTAATGTATTTTAACGCGTTTTAAAGCCTGGCGGGAAGAGTTCTTGCCGAAAAGGACGAAACGAAGACCGAAACGATCACAAAAATGAGATGATCGCGATGAGTCCGATGAACCATGCAAGGCAACACTTTTCAAATTTTTCATTTTTATTATTTTTAACAATTTTGCGAAGTTAAAATTGGCTGATAATGATCTCTCAACCGGGGGTTGATCAAGTTGATTCTTAAGAATGCTCCCAAAGACACTATTGGGAGATGGTGGCCTATTATGCTTCTCACCATCGTGTATAGAATCATTGTGAAGGATTTATCTCCGAGGATAGTTTGATTGTTAATATGTGGTGCGTCGGGAGCAAACCAAGTTTGTTTTGGGAAGGTTTATTAAAGACATGGGGTCTTAACTTTCAAAGCCTTGGAGTGGGCAAGAGAGATTGGTCAGCAAGTGTTGCTTTTGAAAATTAACTTCGACAAAGCATACCACTGGATTGATGTGTCCTTCTCGAAGATGCTATCTTGTTTGCACTTTGGCCTCTGATGTGTTGTTATGGCATCCACCCTCTTCATCAATGTTTCAACATTTGTTTTTGTTAACGATGATTTATCTCCACGGATCCTCCTGGACTGCTTCATCCATCAGGGGTGCCCTCTGTCCCCTTATTTGTATGTTTTGACAACAATTTCTCTTGGCTATTTGCTTGAGTTTGCTTGGGTGGCTGGTCAGTTTCGTGGTATCCGACTTCCTAATGGTTCAAAGATGATTAATAACCACTTTGTTGATGATTCCCTTCTCTTAGCGAAGGCGGACCAGGACTTAGTTGACGATGCTCTTTTTTGTTTTAGCATTTTTTACATCACCTTGGGTGTTATTGTCAACGACTATAAAACAAACTTATGGCTGGTTAAATTGGACACCCCTTCTCATTAAATTCCTGCTGCTTGGTCCTTTGTTTTCCATGGGATCATTGTCCTTTGGCATCCATGTGGGAATGGTGTCTTCAGAGGTTTCAAAGAAAAATTCACATGTTGCACTCTAAGGACTTATTGTTTGTTGGTAAGTTGATGGTGGTGAATCATATTCTTCAGGCATCTTGCATATATTATCCTCTTGTTGGTTCCCCGGTAAGATCCAATTCTGGTGCCTTGAGCAGATTTTGAGGCTTTATTTTTGGTCCACATTTGGAGGGGTCTCCCTTTACTTCCTTGGATTGTTTCAACTTTGCACCATCCCTTTGGTTCTTTGAGGTTTGGGCCTTATAAAAGTTGTCACTCAGGACAATTTTCTATCATCCAAATGGGTAGTGCAGTCGCTTGAAGGCTTGGCGCCTTGGTGGATTTTCTCCTTGGCAGATTTTGTTTCAGCATTGGATGACCTTTGTGTTGCATGTTGGCAAAGTTTGGGGAGTTTTTGGCTTGTATGATATTATTCAAGGTATTTGGTTCTTTCATCTTTAAGAGTATTTGGTCTGCATGGAAATCAATTTTATTTGGCTCGTTTGTGTTGGGAAAATAATAGAACTAGGTTGGGTCTTACTTCTTACTTGATTTGGTGTTGGAGGGATCAACATTCGTGTGTCTTAAATCTGCCTCGTTTCCGAGCTTGTAGATTGAGTAGGGACCTTGTTACTCACTCTTACGATTGGTGTGCTATTGCATAGGAACATAATCTTCTTGCCTTTGATTGGCCTTTGATCCTAGAGCTGAGAGGTCTTATCCATGAGCCCAAACTTTTCAAAATAAATATTGGGATGGCTGGTCCGATTTGGAGAGATTGGAGGTGGTGCTTTGGTCGCTCTCTACTTTAATATGACTCCCATCATATGTACTTACTACTTCACCAGAAACACCCTTTATCCCCGGTCTTGAATGCTCATTGGCTCTTTAGGGACCTGGAAGATAGATGGATTCGGCGGTTGCATAGTGTTTGGTCGTTTCAGATTTCATACAAGCTGAGGGTTTTGGCTTGGCTTGTCCTTTACCAAGGGCTTCCTTTCAAGGCCAGGTTGGCCAAGAGTGGCTTTGCTGATGGCCTTTGCCTAGTTTGTAAGCTTTCCGTGATGGTGAAGCACATCCTTTGGGAATTCCGGTTCGCTAGATAGTGTTGACAACTCTTTGAGGATCAATGCATGGTGTTGCTTTAGAACAAGCTTCATTGGAGTTCGGCCTTACTTGGAGACAGTGGCTCTCAGGTCCGTATAATGTTTGCTGGTTTATGGAACTGCTTGAGAGTTCCAGCCCTATTTACCCTTTGGAAAATTAGATGCAAGCTTTTTTTTTGCTCAAGAGGATAGTTCTTTGTCTGCCTTCTACTGTATGTGGAGGGATGAAGCTTGCCTTCAACTTCTGTCCAAAGGCGAGTTGTTGATCAAAGACCCTCATTCCTTGGATCTGAAGTTGTATTCTGATTTGATCGCTACTCTTATTGCCTTTAAGATGAGATTATGATTGGCATTATACATATTGATATTTGCTTTGTATAACTCTTTGTAAATATTTTTGGTATCAATATGACGCATCTTTCACAAAATAAAATGATCATATTTAAAGTCGTGGTTTTGTCATTTGAAGCAGCTATCACTGAACTTCGCGCTCTCTATCGCAATCTTACTCTTCTCGGATGAGATTCAAAGACATCTTTTGGCCAATGAATGCAATATTCCTACTAGCTTTGATCATTCTACCATTAGTATTGTTTCGGATCTAGCAAGCTTTTCGGGTTGTCGTCTTAGCTATCCTATCAACAATAGGCCTCCTCCACCTTCTTCTATTTTTGTTGCAACTCTAGATGAGGCTATTATTGATTATCTACTTAACCTTGATAGCGGTAGTACAAATACAACACATAATGATAATATACATGTGCATGATCTTACTTCTAATACTAGTCAGGATAATTGTATAACTACATCTCATACTCCTTGCATTTCTGAAAATGTTTCAAGTGATTCTAAGGTTACATCTCATACTAGTTCTTCTTCATTATACATTGATGATATGCTTGATGAAATCCTTGCCTCCAAATCTTTGTCTGATATTGATGAGGCACATGATAGTAATGATTCCACCTCTTTGCATACTGCTGAATGTGAACCCCCGCTCCGCTTTCATCTCCTTCTGAGATTGTGTCTAGTAACATGCATGTTGAATCATCTCTGTCCATTACTTCATCTCCTAACAATTCTTCCAATGATATTCCTAATGATGCTATCAATATTCCATGCTCTTCACCACCCATTACCTCTTCTGCACCTGCACCTACGGTGCCTATAGCATCGACATCCTCCACTTCTTCTTCGATATTCCTATGATCACTCATAATGGAAAGATACAACTGCTCAATACACCATCTACATCTCTTACTATTCCATCACATGATATCTTATCGCTCATGCATGTTGTTGGTCAATTACAATCTCTCAGTCCAATCTCTCACTCTTGAAAGCAAGGCCTATTATACTTCCATTGATAACAATTCTTTACATGGAAACCCTATTCCAAAAAGATTCACAATTCAGCATTTCCTAAGGATTTCATTATGCCTACATTTTCATGCTTTGATGGTACGAAAACCCATATTTACATATCAAGCACTATTGTCTCGCTATGGCTTCTTACTCCAATGATCAATTATTACTTAAGGATTTTTTTTTCATAGTCTTACTGATGATGCTCTCCAATGGTACACACATCTACCTTTTGGATCTATTAGTACCTATTGTGAGATGGAAGAGGCCTTCCTTCGACACTTTATACTTAACAATGGCCCTAGAGTCAGAGTCACACCAAGACAAAACCTATTATTGATTACATTTTGCATTTCAACGCTTGCATGCATCAATTAGTCTTTCAATCCATTGATTTAGAAAAGCAATTCATCTTTTATCGTGGCTTGATTCTTGTTTTAAAGCAACGCTATAAAGTCATTGATTTAGAACAAGATCTTATTGCTTCCCATGTTATAGATCCTCCTACTACTATTGCATCATCTATTTCTCCTCTTCCATTTGTTAAGCGTCCTCCTAGGTCTCCATCCCTTCCACCTCGCAAGAAAGTTCACTCTTCTCCATTGCACAAGCATCCTTCATCTCCTCCATCGCGTCAGGGCTCACCTCCAGACTTCTGCATCTCCTTCATGGGAGCCATTACACTTTTCTCATCACGCTAGACCTCATGATGTGCTGCATGCCTTGCTTGACAAGCGTTTGATTCATTTACCTTCTAATCAACATCATCCACCTCATCGCTTACAACGCCAGTGTGATCGACCTTATTGCAACTATCATCGTATCAATGGCCATCACGACAATGATTGTTGTGCCCTTCATGATAGATTACAACAATTAGAAGATAAGGGTGTCATTTCCTTTGGATCTCACTCGTGAATGGTCTCTGTCTCCACTTCCATGCAAGCATGTTGTTACTCCAGTTGACTTATCTCCTTCGTCTAGTTCTAAGGTCATTATTCGTCCACCACCACAGGTTGTTGTTCATGTGTGCTCTCCATCTCATTCATCCACTGCTGCACCATCTCATCTGCCGCAAAGTGCTACTACCAAACATTGGCTTCCTAAGTCGTTAACTTCTGCACTTCCCACCATTACATTTCCCATCATTGGCACCATTTCATCAAGCATTCAGTTTGGTTCATATGCTCATGCTTGCCACCATGCCACATGCTTCCACCACTCCACGCCCGCTTGGTCTTTGGTAGGTGATTGCCCTAACCTTACCCCCCGATGACACACTTGTGTTCTTACGGTTTTTACATGAATGTTGAGGGATTTGTTACAATAAGAACCTCACCATATCTTCGTGCTACACATTATATTGATATATTTATCTAGTATATACTCTCATATCATTTCCGATGATGCACTCTTGCTTTATGGTTCATTCTTGACTATTGAGGGGTCTTAAATAAATGAACCTTATCATCTACACACTGAGGGGCATCGTTATTCTCCTTCCCCCTCTTCATCATATTCACACATGCTTAAGTACACTTTAACGACCATCTCATTCACATACTCTTTTATATCATTCATTTTATACATACTTTACCATTCATCACAACTCTATTCGCATATACAATACACTATCTCATCATTTATCTATCTATAATCACATTAATCATCATTATTCATTAGTCAACATCAACAACTACGCATTGCAAATCAAATCAACAAAACAATGATCAAAACATCACACATCAAATATAGTGACAATAATCAATGCATCATACATCAAGATACGAGTCCCAATCATCACATCGCACATCAATAAACATCAAGTACAACGAACACACACAATAGTCCATATATATATATATATATATATATCATAATCATAGTTACAAAAGTGTCAATAATCGAGGGGAACCCCCACATGCTACATCATTGTATATCATATCTCATCATCACTATCACTATCTACAATTGTGGGAGCTCTAGAACTAGATGCTTCACCACTTAGTCTGTTGTTGTTGATCGGATATATCTCTCTCTACCTACACAGATAATGTAACCTCGGTCATCGATTGCCGCAAAACGACCCTGTAGCTCCACGAACCTCACAAATACATCTTGTCTTTAGGAGACCTCCACCTGCAGCCCTCTCAGCTCGTTGTGTCTCTCCTCAGCGCCTCATCCCACTCGCTCAATAACACGGTACATGTTACATGTTTGCTAGTGCCCACTGGATCGAATAAATGAGCATGCTCACCCATGCAATGGCATCACACTGCTTGCATGCCGCCACTTATGAGTACATTGGTGGGCACATTATGCATCAATGTGCGGATAGATGTGTCCACAATCAACGACCAATACGCATCACCTACATCCATCGATCAACACATTAGGCAACAATGAAAATTACACAACCAAATAACAAATCACAAGTATAACTATACAAATACTCACACTCTACTATATCGTTATCACGCCACACTATTGGGGGCATGTCCTTGCCCTTTACTCCTCCCGACGGTGGTGCTCCTGCCACATCCAAAAAGATTGGAAACAAAAATACCCACCAATGTGATGCCCACCATGCACAGTATGCCTCCGTACACCCCGCATCATCCACATCTATCGGCTCTATCGCCGCATCTGCCTCGTCTAACCTAGGAGGTACTAGTTGCACTCTTGTGGGCCTTGTTCTAGCTCTTGCCCTCCTCGGTGCCCTAATGGCCCTTACCCATATATATGGCTCTGGGGGCACATCCTAGGCCATACCAAACTGTCGTGAAACACACTCCGCCTGGAATAGCTTGGTCAGCCCTGGAAATCGGTCCTCTAGCCACATAGTCCGTTGAATACATCATAGCTCTACACCATCCTCTAGCCACCCTCCGTAGTCTCGGTATGGCCTCCATATCACGACCTCTAGCCCCATGCGATCTAAAGCATCGCTCTATAGGTATCAATGTCCATATTTCGCTACAAATACCTACCCATCTCCCAATGAAATATATCTGGCCTCGCCCACTCTGCACGTGGTCCACCAACTGGCCTCAATATCACAATATGCTCATAGGCCCATACATGTAGCAATGTGGTAGCTATATATAATCCACCCCCATGCTCCTCCTGCGTAAATCTATATAGATCTCTATACAAGTGGGTCAATGCACATCATGCCCAAGCATATCTCATCCACTCCTCTATCCGACGACAAATGTCATACATCTTATACAAGATGCCTACACCACCACCCTCCACTACAACCGACGAAGCAATCAACACAACAATGAACTTCGCAATCATGTACCCCTTACCTCAATGTAGCATCTATACTATGTGGACCTCAGTATGAACTCGGATCCCTCGTAAAGTACCGCCTAACGGCCCTCATCTATCTCTGAGCATCATCTATAGCCATCACCTGAACCCTCTCACCAACAATAGGTAATCGTAATATGATATACATCCTCCAAAGTCACGGTCATCTTGCCTGTAGGCAACCAAAATGTGCAAGTATTTGCACACCATCTCTCACACAAAGCGGTGATCATCAACATATTATGGGGCACATCCCCATCCTCGCTATGTGTCGCAGGCTAACATAGTCCAATACATCCCACTCATCATCTAACAAACCCAATCCTAACAATGTGCTCAAATGGTGGCCACCATAGAACTCTCACAAATGAATATCCCTCTACACACCACAAAATGACAACAAAAAAATGTTAAGCATCTCATATATATGCAAATACACCTACCTATAACATCAACAAACGTCAATTTTAGCATTTCTCGCACTTTGGGCTAAGAACTACCCTTCTAGGTCGCCAATGCCTAGGAGCTGGACAATGGCGCCCAAGAGCAGGTCACCAATGCCCATGCCTGGGCGTTGGAGTCCCCAAAGGTCGTTAGCCCCTTCACCACTCTTTCCTAGGTTTGAAATGCGTAGAAAATCAAAAACAAAATTTTTCCAAATTTCGTCAAAAACAACTAATTTCAACACAATTTTCGAAAAAATCACACTTACTAGCTCAATTGTCGTATGTGTTGCCACAACTGCCACCACCATCTCAAAACAAATCAATCGTGGTGCACTCACTTTAGGCATCTTCTCACACCCAAAGCTCCAAATCACTCGCGCAATAACCAAATGAATTGTCTATTCACTTTCGACTACCTACCACATAACCCATCATTATTTACGCCTATCCTCTAAACTAATCAACATCACATGGTTTCAATCATATCATGAGCATTCCTACATTGATTCTGTCTCGTTTGCATCATTCTCTTGAAATTCCACCTACCATCCACTATTTCGAAACTCTTTCGACACCATTATGCGCCTGTACGAGGAGGTTTTGGGCCGCCTTCACACTGCTGCCGGTTTCTCGGATTTTATCAGGAGCACCATCGGGGTTAAACATGGTCTGCCCCCTCTCGCCTACCTTGTTTGGTATTTACATTGATGCTTTGGAGGAATTTCTCAAGGACCATATTCAGGAGGATGGTTGCCTTCTTCACCAGGTGTTGATCTACATTCTCCTTTTTGTGGATGATGTGGTCTTCCTTGCCTCTTCTGTGGAGGGTCTTCAGAGACAACTGGATGCCTTAGCCCTCTTTTGCGACCATAGACAACTGACAGTTAACCTTGGTAAAACCAAGGTCATGATCTTCAATGGGCTGAAGACTTCTGATTTCCACTTCTTCTATAGAGGGGATGAGATTGAGATCACCAGTTCCTACACTTACCTGGGAGTTTTATTTACCCGGCCCTCACTTCAATGTATTCGAACCGCCCTTGACCCCGTGTCAACAAGGGGTATGGCTCTTTGACAATCTTGGAGAGACAGTGCTTCCGCCACCACTTCCAAGACATCTTGTCAAAGATGTCTCTCTCGGATTCTCTTGTGAGGCCCACAATTCTATTACTCAGCATGATCACATCTTTTTTTACGGTGCTCCCACCGAGAGAGGGGCACTATTCAGCGCACCTTGACATCGGTGTGGACTCTCAGACCGAATTTGTCAAGACCTAGGATGCCACCTCCCAGACCAGGGGCTTTCATGTTTGCATTTAGTTGGAGTCCCCCACATGGACCATGGTTAGCCAGGAGAATACAAAGGACTTGTATTACTGCGTCTTTCTCCCATAACATTGACATTTCGAGACCCTCACAGTTCGGTTTTCTACAGGACATAGGCATATAACCACTACTTCCACTCAAATTTTGACTCAATTTGCTATGTGACAACGTCGAAGTTGGGGATTTTCTTTAGCTCCACCCACCTACATTCTTGTAGCCATTGCGGCCCTTGCTTCTCATTCTTCTTTCCTTTCTCTTCTCTCTTTTCTTGTTGTTCGGATGACCCTTTCTCGCCTCCTTTGGCTCTTTTGGCATTGTCTTAGTGTAGTCCCATTGACGTACTTTTTTGGTCATTTTTGGACATTAATATAATTATCTTATCTTATCTTAACTTATCTTATCGAATCATACACATTCCACAAACACTTTATTCCTCCTTGATATCGTCTCAACTCGATATAAACATACTTTCGCAATACCTATCATACATTCACTATTACATCATTACACGCTTACTTTTGGCTTAGCGTTCATTCTCATCATCACTCCCCCTTTCGCCAAAAAGGGGGCATACAATCGGGGCATCCTATAATCCCCCTCACACCATTATGCTCATTTTACATTTCTAACTCTCTCATTATCGAAAAGTTGCTTGTACATTACGCGACATTTCACACCACTTTCTAACGATTCCCCTAATGACCTAATTTGGGGGAATAAGCATAAAAATATCTCCATGAGTAATCGATCAAATCAATCATATACATTCGAATCTCGGCAACACAAATCTTTACTATTCGAAATCACATCAAACAATCGACACAACACAATGTATGTATCCTCCCAAATGACCTAACTTGGGAGTTATATCACCACTTTCCTAGATGACCTAACATGGGAAGTTATTCTACATTTTCTACTGCTTCCAGATGACCTAACATGGAAGCCATCTCATACACATTGTGTGACACCCTTGGAGTGGGGGCAATGAGACATCATTTCCTTTCCTATACTGCTCCTATATGGGTTATTCACATTTGATCGAAATAAATCAAAATGGATCCAAATGAAAAATTTCAGTCTTTGTCCATTGCATAATGGCTAGACCTTTTGAGGATGTAGATAAAAGTTGGAGGGTAAAACTAGACCTCTCTCCCTAAACTCTTCTTTCGTGTATGGGACGCTCAAATCCTCAAATTTTTCACACACGAAATTGGGTTGAGAATTAATCTCTCCTTACCGTGACACACATCTTCATTATGAAAAAATCAAAATCTCCAATTACTCAATATCCAAATCATCAGTCTCGCTTAGTGCTCCTCATAACGGTCCCACGTCTCTCGTTACGCCGCATGGATTGACACACTAATCCATGGTTCGCCACGCTATATGTTCTTATTTGTGTGTATTTCTAAGACGTACTTCCACAACATGGGCTTCTCCGAATTCTTCTCGGTATGTTCCTTACTTGAATTTTCAAATAGCATAAAGGGGGCAAATGTAGACACAAAATCACACACTTACTACTATTTAATATACCACCAAGTATGTTGTTTTATATATGGATCTTGTGTAAGAAAAGTATTCACTGTTGACCCATTCCCTAGTCCATCCGCTTGTCTTGTTGGTTTTATTGCTTTTATCTTTCACACTTGTCACTCATACACAAGTTTTGGTTAGATCACAAGGATCCTGTCAATCGGTCTCCACTCATTTTTTGCCATTTGTCTGTGGACACTAGTGCCCAGGATTGGACTAGTGCCAGGACTGACACAGCGCGCCCGGAATGGACACTTCTCACCCATGCGCTCTTGTCCATCCTAGGCGCGCGTGCCTTCTTTATGTTTTGATCTTATTTTTGACACTTGAGGTCGGTCTTTTCGGTTTTCCCACTCATATCTCGAGGTACTAGTCGGCATGTCGGGTCATTAGTGTCGAAATTCAAACAAGAGATCCCTATATAAACACAACATACATACTATTATAAGGGAAAACAATTTCTATCAAGGGCTATCTATCTACATATCAAAAGGACTGCATTTTGGGCTTATTATTCTACATACACACTGTATAGGAAGGGGAGTTCATTCTATTCCATCCACACATTTGCATTTTATCTAGCTACTACCCGCTATCTTGGCATCGTTGGCGCGAGGGTGACCTAGGAGCATTATTGAAAACACAAGCACATAGAACTACATTGGGTCTGAGATGTAGTGCAAAGCACTCATTCGTAAGTTCACTAGTTGATAGCTAAGGATAGTCCGACCCCTCATTTTGCATCTTTCTTTTTAGGATTTGATGTCTTTTTAGGGTTTTGCAAGAGGATATTTGCGTGCAGGTTTACAAGTACCTCGGCGGTCCAAGTGCGACTTACAGGTGAACAAGTTTGAAACCCTAGCAATAGTGTCGAAACTAGGTTCCGACCTTTTTTCGACTCCAAAGTGCCCCACAGAGGTTTTGGGCACCCGCAAGCACACCTATTCTTGCCTAGGTGCCTTTGTTCGACATTTCCACCTCTGCATTTTTATGAGGTTTGTTGCGACGGTTTGTATTTCTATTTCATCACATTCTTCAGCCCAGGCACACTTCAGGACAAGCGAAATCAAGGTAAGTGTCTTATCTCTCTCATTTCCTTTCATAATTAAAATCGATAAATTGCCTAGCATTTATATTTCATTGTATGTCATTTATAGCAGTCATTGCTTTCAAATTTTTAATTAAATTATTCTGATTTTATTAAATCAAGAAGAGAAAATCATAATCCTTATCAAGCTTAGGATGCCTCAAACATGCCATGTTAGAATTCTCCCCGCTTCATACAAACTCATCAAATTCCTTCCCTTCCATAAGCAAAGAGAGGAAAAATCAAAACTGAAATCTTTACCTTCATCTTTTTTGAGTTTCAAGGGTTCACCGGATTCCAAGGATGTGAGCAATCTATGCAACTCTTCACATGATGAACTTCTAAAGTTCCATTCACGCTATCTCCAAATATGGCTGTAGCTGTACCAATGCAATTTCTTGCTCCAAATCAGCATTATAGTGGCCGGAAACTCTTCTAAAATAGTGACAAACAATCCCTCCTTGATGGTAGGTGGAAAACTCTTCCCCCTTGTGATCGAAAACACTTTGGTGGGGTTAACCAACTGGTTTTGATGTGGACAACAACAAAAGGAATAAGATAACAGTTGTCATACCTCAAACTCTTCATAAAAATCAACCATATGGGGACTGAAAATGCTTTAACATTATCAAAGAACTGAAAATTACTCCTGTGTATGGCTGAGGCTGCTTGAATGGCTACAAAAGCAATGTTGAGTAAACTGAAAATGTTGATAACAACAGTATGAATTTTTATGACAGCGTGCCTTGAAACCCATAAAACATGATTTTTACTCCTTACCTTTGTACCACCAATTTCCGGCTGAGTTATAATGCTTGGGGCAGCGAGATAACCTCTATCTTGCTCACTTCCAAATGTAAAATTTATGAATTCAACATCCACTTTCATTGGAAGACTTCTTCTAAGAATATGAGCATGAATTGAGAGTTGAAAATCTCTATACAACTACTGTTTTAAAACTGAAAGTGTGGTGATTATCTTACCATGTGCAGCCCATAGATCTTGCCTTCTTCTCGGTAATTCCTTCCATCCTCTTTGCTGTAGCAACTTGAGGGACTCCACTTGTCATGCCTTGAAGCACAACCCTTTGATCACTAAGTTTGAATCTCAACTCCCTAGCTTGATAGTTTTGGGTAAGTTCACCCAAAGGATGCAACCATTGAATCTCAAGTATCAAATCCGTACCTTCAATACCAACAATATAAAAATCATTACTTACCATGTGCTTTTCCAAGGTGAGCTTGAGAGGTGGGAACCTTTTGGTGCAAGGGATGATGAGGCCATCATGTAGCATTACATCCTTCACAAGGAAGTTCGAATGCACAACAAACTCCCTGTGATTTCTCATAGAATTTCTTTCTGACCATACACATGGAATGAAGCACTCACTAGCCATAGTAACATGGAACCCATTAAAGTCTTCCCCTTCTTTGTAACTCAAAGGATCTATGAACTCTTTGCCACTTTGGGTGTTCTTTGCTTTATCATCATTTCCACTATGTTGTCCATGATGACACAAATATGGCACCTACGTAGACCAAAAAACTATCCTCAACGTGTCCATCTTCTTTTCCCACCTTGACTTCGTCCATACTTTGTTTGTAATGTCCCCTTTTAGGACAAGTTAGGAACCAACATAAATCTGATCACACACAGCTGAAAAATAATTAACATTCAAACCCCAACTGCTGCAATTTTCAAAAATTCATAACTTTGGCTAGAGAAGTCCAAATGGGCTGAAATTTTGGATCTTGGGCCACAAAAATATGACAAATAATATCCCAAAATCATTTTTTGTACAACCAACAAAAACCCTAATTTTTCCCTAAAAAGCAGGTCGCCCAACATATTTAGGTCATCCAATCAACTCCAAAAATTATGAAGTCAATTTTTCCTTATTCCTCTTAATTTCTACAATTAAAACCCCTGTTAAACTAATCTCATTCAAACCCTTTCAAATCCGATTTTTATTTTAGCAGATACTAAATAAAATTGTACCCAAAACAGCTAAAACTTCAAAAATTAATTTCTCACAACATACTTGGAGTTTTGACATGAAATGAATTACACAATAAAGTAAATATCACGAGGTTTCAAATGAATTAACAAACTGAATTTTCTGAACACTAAAACCCACTCAAATCTGCCCCTGAAATCTGCCTCCAAGTCGCTAGGGTTAGAATAAAATATTTAAATAATTTCCAGCTCATAAAACCCTTCCAAAACCCTCAAACAATCAGCCCTTGCTCAGAAATAATTAATTAATTGCAGCAGCATACAGATCTATCATCAATACCCTCAAAATATGATGGAACACACCCCAAACCAAGTCGATTTGCCCTTAATAAATTGCAGCAGTGAATAAGAACACAATAGTACCTCAAAACATTCACCCAACAATGAATTATCTCATCATGTTGACTCTTTGGCACAATGATGGGAGTAAGGGCCAATTCTTCCTCCTTTGTGGTTCCATCTCTTTCAAAATGAAAATATGATTTTTCACTGGCATGTGTGTGACTATTGAAGCCCAAAAATTTGTCATATGGACTTGAGAACCTGTACATACCCAAAAATGAAGGTACTGTACTGCCGGAAAGAGGTTACGGAAACCCCAATGATGATTCAGATCTCTTCGCAAGGTGTTCAGAATCCAGAAAAGCTCGCCAAGTATACATTTGCATCCTAGAAAGCCTTGTCTAGCTTTTGCATGTTTTGTTCTAACCTCTGCCCCCTTTTTCCTTGCATTTTGTCTTTAAGTTACAGAACCGCCGCCTTGATGGGGTGGCGGTCCCATGACCAGCGCCCTGGGACGGGGGCGGTCTCAGAATCGCCTCCTGCTGTGGCGGCGGTCTGTGTGCGTTTTCCAAAATGTTTCGACGATTTTGTCAAACGTAAAAATTCAAATTTCTATCTGCATTCCTCAACCACTAAAGCTTGCATTTATGTTTTGGCCACCCAAGTAAATAGTGATTTCCCTTTGTTTAATATTAGAAGAGTTCAATTTAGACTTACCCTCTGGTAAATCCAAATGCTATAAATACTCAGCTTGTCCACAAGCAAATGGCCCCTCTCCTTTTGTGTTTGATTATTCAGTTTGTTTGAAGTTCTTGCATGAGTTTCAATAGTTTTATATTTTGTATGAATTCTCAGCCTCTCTTCTACTTTAGAGATCATTTGATCCTCATACTTTCATTTTACTCCATTGTTGTCCCATACAACCAGCTTAGCATAAGGTAGTTTCAGTTCTAGATTAGAATCCATTTGATAATCTTAGAGTTGCAGGTTTTGTTTTGTCACAAGAAATAGATCCCAGAATTCTCGGTATTTTGCATTGTATCCCCACGATAAATCCTACTAGGAATTGCATAGTCAAGCTCTGTTCACTTGCACTATCCCTCTCTTACTTGCATTGTATTTGGTTTATATCCAAAGCTGCCATTGTTCGAGTATCTTCTTCTGCTGACACTATCACATTCATATTTTTCTGGATTCACGAGAACACGAAGGAATGAGGAGATCACACTGAGGGGACAAGACACGACATGACTAGATTTACCATTGTTCTGTAAACTCCAGGTTTGAGCTATCAAAGTTGTAGTTACAATATATCAAATAGAGTAGCAAATCATTTTATTTCAGTTAAAGTTCACTTTCAATATTGTCCAAGGAAGCTGTGGGGAATGATAGTTTCTGAGAAACTATGATTCGTTTCTCACTTCTGAGGTAAGATTGGAAGTCTTTCGATTAAACTAGTTAAGTTATTTAATATTTAGGATAAATTCACAACTGCACAGGAAAATAGCTACATCAGGCTAGCTTGCTTGTTTTAAATTCTATTATTAGATTAACTGTCCATTATCTGAATATATTAGAATAGCTGCTCTTTTAATTTCGTTCAAATACGCATCATTGAAAATACAAAAATAAGAGAAATATAAGCATAGTGTAGATATATCTTTCATAGTTAGTTTACTTGTTTCAGTTAAAGTTTAATCTTCTTTTGCATGACAATTACGGGACCCAGAGAGCCTAGGGAATACGTATTCGAACCTGGTAGTATCTCATTTGAATCTCTTCACAACGTTAATGGATATAGATCAAGGGCTTAGGATTCAGGTCTTTCAAATGACAACAAACCAACAAGCAATTAGTGAACAATTGAGACAATTGAATATTGAAGACGACAAAGCATACACATTTTGGTCAAGTCAACCCAACTATAGACTACCCTGATAGGATATCCACATGACCATACAAGAACCCAAAAGAGAACAAATATTTGGTTGTGATCTGTTAGTTCCTTCAGCAATGCACGCAGAGACCTTCTCATCGACATAGATACAGGGTTGCGTATACAAGTTGCTAGAACACCCATAAGGTATTATGAGAAAATCACACAACTCCTGGTACTAAACATAGAAGCTGAAAAGGCTTATGACCATTGGATAGTCGGAAGAAGAGATTGATTCTTCACATGACCATAACAGGTCCACAACAAACACGAACTCATGGTTGTGATCCCCAGGTCCCACAACCCAATGGGCCTGCAAGTCAATTAAGTATTGACACTGGTTTACGAACGCTGGTATTTAGATCCTCACCACTCCCGCTAGATATCATAACGCAATTTTCCATTAAATATAGAAGCCAATCAATCCAACATTTTCTGGGCTAGACCAGAAAATCACCCATAGTTTCTACAAATCCACTGCATCTATCACTACCATTTTCCATGACCTTGTCAAGAAATATATATGAAGCACCTACAGGCCACTTTCCACATATTCAATAGCCAATAGATAGGATCTCGGCAGAGCTCGACATTGATTGGAGCCTCCGAGCAGCCATTATATCTGAACGATCCATTACACCAATTCAAGTTAGGAGAGCTTTCTTTGCCTTAGATTCACATATCCCATTATTGCATGTTGAAGATATAAGATTGCCCAACTAGCTTGTCTATATCCACATATATTCCATTCCCACCGGCTGTCTCTAGCACGACCTCGGGAGGTCGGGTACGAAGAAGAGCTACTTGTAGATTCTCATGCTCGCATGTCACTTTTCTAGCGTATAAAATTGGTGAACCTAACATGAAACAAACAACCATTCCCCTTTTATTTCCATTTCTTTCATCCATCTTTGCTCTTTCCCATTATTCTGCGGGTATTTATATACCCCCGAATATGTCGGGATACGACGCATATGGCAGACCTCTCTCAGGTCTCAAAGCACATAATGGTCAAACAAATAGACAACTGTCACCCTCACTTTCTGCATGGGCTGACAACTATTCAAACAACTACTTGTCATCACAAACTCCTCAAAGAAATAGCTCTAGTTCTTTGTTCCGGGTGTGGAGTTGGATCGACTCACACAAACACAACAACTAGAGCCCTCGTGCTCTAACAATATGACGTTCAGGAGAATCCACTTCATCTCCTTAGGTTTTGTTCGGACCACAAATCGGTAGGAGTCGGATCCACTCCCATTTTGGATGAGGAGTATTTAGCGCGGCTTATGCTTAGAAGCGAACAATGCTTCCAAAACATGTACTCACCTATAGGAAGTTTGCAAACGCAACCCGATACCCTGATCCAAGAAAACACCCCCATTCCTCCACCTATGGGAAATACTCTCGGTGAAGCTTGGCAGGGTAATGATCAATTCATAGCAAGGTACCATACCCCTCTACAACCTCAAGGTATACAACAACCGCCATTAAGGCAAAACACTGTGTCTTCACCAATCGAGGTCATCTCAGCCTTAGTTGAGAAGGTTAGAGGATTAGAACTTGCTCAAGCAAATCAAAATTCATATTTCGGGCAAGCAGGAATCCCCAACCCTCCGCATCATCCCAGCCAAGTTGACCTCCTCACAGGAACAGGCACGTTAGGCATGCCTCCTCAACATTTCGTATAGCTATCCACAACAAACACCAACTAGAACCGTGTTTTCAAACACCGTTCCAGTTGAAAGTATGATACCTCCCGCTTAGCACCAAGAACCCATACCAGAGCAATGCTCCTCCCTACTTGAATATTTATTCAAAATCACCACAAGGAGACATGTTCTCTTCTCTGGGATGTTCACTCAACCACAGGGATTTCCTTATGTCCCTGCAAATACATATGCTATGCCATATCAACAATCCATGCCACCCCACCCCTCTCAGCAAGCACCATCAATGGTCAAAACCTATGCGGTAGGGACTTACTCAGAATATTTAAAAGAGCCTCTAGATCTCACCATATGGAGTGTCATGCTTCCAAGACCTCTTCCTGATTTTCCCAAGTACAAAGGGGAGGGAGATCCGAATGCACATATCAAGGCCTATGCCACAGTCATTCGAGAATTACTCCCTTGGGATGGGGTTGTTGCTAAGATATTCCCTAAAACCTTAGAGGGTATTGCCCTTGATTAGTATTCTGAGAATCACGAAGCCTCGATACACTCGTTCAAACAACTTGTGTCAGAGTTTATCAAAGCTTTTGACATGAACAAATTGTTAAGAACAGGAATCAGAGAATTCTTACATATTAAACAAGAGCACAATGAATCCGCTGCTCATTTTATTCAAAGATGGCGTACAGTCCTCTACTCATCAGCAAGTGCTCCAAACATGGATCAAATGGAACTATGTGATTTATTCCTTCATTCTCTCAATAGAGAGATAAAGGAAGAAGTCCAGAAGTTCCCACTAAGGACTTACGATGAAGTGCTCGAAAGTGCTCTTCGAATAGATCAAGCGGCAATAGATAGTGGTCGTAAGACATATGGAACAAACGGGAAATTAATCACTCCCAATCAAAACACTACGACCTATCCTAATGCTGCAAATACCAATCAAGGACCCAAGATCCTTAACAAAAACTGCGGGGTTACAACAGATGGAGTAACTGACCAAGTTAAAAGGGAAAACGTCATAAACATTTCGCCACCTGTTAACAATCAGTGAAATAACAACTTTACTCGACAATCAACGCGGTGGATTTTAATCGTCCATCACGACAACAACGATGATGACAACAACAACTGCAAGTCCAAATTTAAACCCAATTGGATATCAAAGTCAAAACCAAAGGCAATAACCTCAAAATTTTAACTCTAACAACCAACAACCTAATCAGAATTTTGGACCACAACAGGTTTCAAACCAACAACCTCGAAACTATAATCCAAACTTATATTGTGGTTTCCACAAGATTCAAGGCCATGATACTAGGACTTTTCGTGACTACAATAAATTCATGCAGCGTTTGCAGAAGACCAAAAACAACTCTTTATAGACATGTTTTTAGCAAATTTTGTAGTACCCACGCCAAACACGTACACAGGGGCAGTTTCCCCTCAAAATGCACCCCTCAAGATCTTTAACGATCCGCTCCCAAATCACTCTAACAATAACAGGTTAGATCCAAACGGGACAAACAAGGGTGTTATGACAGGAAATAACGATCATGAAGCCTCAAATTCATTAAATCCGCCGGTTGCACCCCAATTAGGAACTCGACCACAAACCAAGATAGTTGGCCTGGTAGAATTAGATACCAAGCTACCCATAGAAACCATAACAAGAACACGAGATTATTCTTCTCAACCAGTTCCAAACTATCCATTAGAACTAGAAAACATTCAAGCAAACATTGGTAAAACCCATAGCGCTTATGATTTAATTAATGACTTAACAAAGACCTTCTCTCAAATTTCTTTCTTGGATTTGTTGAAGAACTCTCCCGCCCACAGGGTTGCTCTCTTAGAAGCATTAGGCCTTGGTCACTTAATTAACATCACTCCTCCTCCGGAAATGCAAGTAAACCATGTAGACTTTGATGTCTACCCTCCAGGGCAGCCAAATAGGGATACTGAGTTTATATTTGATATAAGCAAAATGCCAACAGATGCTGAAATTGTACGTAGAGGCGACCTAGCCTTACATTTACAGGTATGGGTTTACAATAATTATGTTAAGCGCGATGATTGACGATGGGGCAGCAGTTAACATAGTCCCCTTCGCTTTTCTTCAAAAGCTAGGATATGGAGAAACAAATTGTTCCACAACACGAAATACGCTAAGAGGTATAGTAAGAGGACCGAAAATGATCGAAAGCTTGACAACACCATATGATTTAGGGATTGGATATGAAATTTGTGATAGTGGATAGCTGATAGCAACAAGGAGTACAATAGAACATGCGTTGATGCGCCATGATGGATCAACTCTAGTGTTATTGATAGAAGTGGATCCAATAGAAGCACTAATGTGTAAGCGATCGAAGAGAATATAGTGTGATAATCATAATTGGAGAAAGTAATGAGTGGTGGGGATGTCTCGTATGAGTAACTAGAAAATCAAGAGCCCCCAATGCAGGAGGAGGCACTGCGCGATATGTATGATTTTTCGAGGATTCATCCGCTTGTTTGTCATGTTTCGGAGGAGGATTATCGAAGATCTTAATCTTTTGATTTTCATTGATAGGTGCCGAAGGCATGGGCTCAGGAAGCTGAATTGCATTATTATTGATTAGATCTTGAATGAGATTGCGAAGTTTGAAACAACGATCTGTAGAATGTCCGATGCATTGATGATAGTCGCATATGATTTTTTCATCATAATTACGACCTTTAGGACGAGATGGATCTGAATTGGGCAGAGGAGGAAGCATAATAAGATTGCTTTCGACAATTTGTGGTAGTAGAATGTGTGGAACGATAATTAGTTTTGTGTATGTATGCTTAAGCGGTTGCCATTGAAGCTCTTTAGTGTTAGATACAACGTTGATAGTGATTTGTGCTTCAGTAGGTTTAGTTGATGACTTAAAAGTTGATTTACTTTGAAATCGCGTAGAAGATGAAGCTTGCCCCTGAGACTTAACCTCGACTATAGATAAGAGCTTAGTTTCTCGTAGCTTAAGAGTATGGCATAGTTGATCGAATGATGGAGATGTCTCGAATAGAACACTCTCCTGGAGAGGTGGCAATAGAATTTGAATAAATAGGTCTTGAAGTTCAGAGTCCGCAAGCACATTAGACATCTTAGCTAAGTTGTTTTTGTATCGTAAGACATAGTCCGCTAGATGTTTATTAGAACGTTGTTTAAGTGAGCATATGAAATCTTAAGAGATGATAATTGATAGAGAAATGAGCTGGGAAAGCATCGGTTAGATGCGTAAAAGATGTTACCGAGTGAACAGGTAGGTCATAAAACCAACGCATCGCATAATCGTGAAGACTATGAGGAAAGAGCTTAGCTAGAAGAATATGATCATTCGCAAAATCTAGACATGCCACATGAAATGCTCGAAGATGCTCTTGTGGGTCACCATGCCCATTGAAAATATGAAGTTTGGGGGTGAAAAATTAAGAGGAAGCGTTTAAGTAGAAATGACAGTGCGATTGGAGTGTGAAGTAATAAAGTGAAATCCAAAGATGGAGAAGCGCGAGAAGTAGGCTCTTCTGATTGGCGATTTGAACTTGGAGATCTTGATAAAGAGAGGCTAATTCTGGAGTGCCATTGGAAGAAACCTAGTGCGCATGAGAAACAAGAGGTGGAGTGAAATGGTTGGTGGGAGTAGGAACCAAAATAGGAACATGAATGGAAGAAATAGGTGGAAGAGTGGAATAAGGTGGTTGAGTAGCAATGGAAGTGGGAATAATGGCGGAAGCCTTAAACTCCTCGAGATTGGTAACTTCCTCACGAGAAGTGAATAAAAGCAAGTCTAAATCCTGTGGATGCCCAACAATATGATCATTAAGGTATTTAAGATGGGCTTCAGTGAATTCACCATAAGATTGAGCCATAGTGATAAGAGGGTAAGATCTCTAAAGAGAAGGTGGATTCGAGTGATGGGTTCACCAAAATGATTAAGCAAAATATGAATAATATAGGTGCCTAATCGATTGCTATTGTAGCAGTAAATGAATAATCAATTTAGTACAACAAATGACCCAAGAAAATTAAGCTAGAAAATATGAAACCCTAGTTGCAAAAAAGGGATGAGAAGACTTAGTTGTTTCTCAACCAAGTCTGAACTGTGTCGAAGTCCTGATTAGGTGAACGGAGAAGGAAGAACGTCGCACAAAGCCTCAGAAAAATGTGTGATTTGACGATCTGCCTGGACTGGGGCATCTAGAAAGGGGTTGGGGCGCTGCGGGCGCCACGAGACCTATTGTGGGCACTCGTGATCGCCGAAAAGCTCATAAAACCATATTTGAATGGTTGCAAGATGTTCGTTGTCCTTCACCTTTGGTCGCTAGTAGGTCGCACAATGTTCGCAATGAGTCGTTGATAACATATAATGAAGAATGACTTGCAAAACCCTCACAAGTGCATCAAATCCAAAAATAAAAGAATGCAAATGAGGGGTCGAATTGTCCTCAGTTGTCAAATGAGTGAACTTATGATTGAGCATTGTACTACATTTCAGACCCAATGTAGTTCTAGGTGTGTGTGTGGAATTGTGCCCTAGGTATCGCACTTGATAGCAAGCAAATAACTAGATGTAAAAGATGTAAGTAGATGTGTGCATGGAATATAATGAACTTCCCCTCCTATGAAGTGTATGTAGAATAATGCAGTCCCTTGCCCTTGAATGGATGCTAGAATGGATGTTTGAATGCTCTTGAATAGCCTTTGGATGCAACCTTAGGTGGTGATAGTTAATGCTTAATGTTTGGTCCTTTATTATGATCACATAACTTTATATTTATATGATTCCCTTACTTGAATTTCATAATTAACCTTGAAAAGGCCGACCACCAAAAAGATAAGATGCTCAAATGGCTAGAAAGGACCCAAAAGATGTGAACAAAGTACAAAGAGGTCAAGGGCTGTGGCGATGTCTCGGGCTGGGCGCGGTGTGTCGAGGATGAGAAATGTTAGAGTATGAAAAGACAGACTGAGCTAAAAAGGGTGTAAGACCAAAATCGATAGTAAAAAGAAAATAAAGATGGCCAAGGACATGGGTTAAATAGTACTTTTCTTACTTAGGAATCATATGAATAGTAGTATGCAATCAAGACTAAATAATTACCCAAAGTGTGTGATTTTGTGTCTATAAACCGATGGGCTATTTTAATTCTCCATATTTGAAGCCATTTTTGTCACTTCTTCAACCATTATGATTTTTTTTTCAAATGGAAGATTCTAGTTAGTTATGAGGATTTTGCATGGGTACTGAAATTATTTTATTATTTAGTTTGACCACAATGTTTGAGATCCTATACAGTCAAATGATCGGCTATAACACACAAGATTCTTTCTCCATGATGGGTTGAATAATTGCAAAAGCTAATCCCAAAATGTATTATATATTTGATAAAGTTGTTTCATATATTCTCCCTGATAGAGTGTTATGGCTTAAATAATAAATGATAGAAGCCCCAAGCGTGTGTGATTTGTGCCGGAAATTATAGAAATCAACATGATTGGACATGAAAGAAACACTTATTTTGTCTGAGCAATTTCATAGGATGTTCACTCACTTGTAGGAGTCAATTAATGTTGTTGTTATTTGATATTGAGCTGGTCAGGCTCACGGATGAAATGCTAAGCCACCATTGGCCTCATTAGGACGCCCAAGTGCACAACTTCTGCAACAATGGATGTGCGCCACTGGCCAGAGGTAGGCGACCCTGATGACACCAGGGATTATTAATAGGAGGATTGACCCCATCCTCGCTAGCTTGTAAAAGCCCAATAGCCAATTTTTCTGATTTGTTTTAGTATTGATAAAACAATTGAGTGTTGATTTTAAAAAACAACCTGCAACCCTTCACACAATTATAGTAAAATGTGCTTATAAAAATGGAAACAAGGAGAACTCCTAATACTACATAGCCCCAAATAAAAATAAAAAAGTGCTTAAACTCATATATAAAGAGAAGGAAGAGAACAAACCTGCATATTACATCAGCTAAAAAAATTTGTTTTACAATTTTCTTTACCGTGGCTTTATAATTTTCCTATTGCTATATTGAAGCTTCTACATGACGGATGTGAGGGGTTGCAAATTCCGCTTTGAATTTAGGGAAAAAACAGATTTTTGTGAACAATAGCACATTTTTTTAATTCTGATTAAATTCAACACAACATTTTTAAAATATTTTTTTGTAAATTGTGTGACTTGAAAAACTAATTTAATAATCTTTATCAATGTGTGACTGCGTGCATGACTTTCACTGACACAATAGAAAAGGCCTAGCTCAAAAAATTAAAAACGAGCCAATTTCTTCACAAAATAATGCATACCAAGAAGAAATCAAGATTTTGTTGAAAGCTGTGGATAGGCTAATTTCCGTATTCGATGAGAGATTCTTCGATTGCGTTATTTTAAATTAGCAATAACATAAAACTTCTACATGATGGGTGTGAGGTGTTATTAAGGATAGTATAGTAAATTGGATGAAAACTAAAAGCTAAAAAGGAAAATATCCAAATCCACGCCAGATAATCTGAGTTGCTTGCCCGAACTTCGTGAGATAGTTTTTCAAAAAACAAAAAGTAAAAAACTATTGGCATGTGGGTCCAGCACTCCCCGTGAATTTCGTGACATGGACTAACCGCCTCTCGTAGATCCTAACTCTGACGATTGTATCTAAGACTAACACCTATGGGTTTTGGTCTAACGGCAATCGTGGTCGAACAAATGGTATCAGAGCGACAAGTCTAGAGTTCAAAACTCACTTGGGTAACACTGAGGGGGAGATTGTTGGCATGTGTGTCCAGCACTCCCGTGAATTTCGTGACATGGACTAATCGCTCTCGTAGATCCTAACTCTGACAATTGTATCAAAGACTAACACCTATGGGTTTTGGTCTAACGACAATCGTGGTCCAACAAAAACTTTCTAAAATTCTAAATTTTAGAAAGAAATAATCTTTTTAAATTTATTCGTGAGATAGTTTTGGATTGGGTTCAAATAAGAAAAAGGATTGCTTTTGACCAGCGCATCACCTTTACTTGTTGGGTAGTGTTTGATTTTCTTGATGCCATGCTTGGATTAGTTAGGTATTTCTTGTTTTGCGTCATGAGATGTCTGGACTTCGTGAGTATTGTTTATTTAGCACGGAGATTTACATTCATACATGAAATCCTTATGGGAATTGAATTTTGAAAATAGAATATAAAAGCTTGTGTCCTGCTCGGTTGTATCGAATGTCTTTCGTCTAAATGGTTCAGGCTTATTTGACTGATTTAAGGATGATATTCCCTGGATAATATGCTAAATACCTTCTATTTTTTTCGAGTGTTTGTCGGAGTTTTTATTATTTGAGGTGGTCTTGCCTATATATATATATAAATGGAATTCTCTAGCAGAAGGTTCTTAGCTCAAAACTGTAGAGGTTGGCATGTGTTCTAATGATTTGGATGCCTGATTTATTTGTTATGCTCTGAAAATCACCCAATTGCTTGTATTGTCTTCTCAAAGTGATTAAGAAAAACAACAATATCCCTGGGAAATCTAGTGGAATTGACCACACTCCTTGATTTGTCTGGTTTGAGTTCTATTAATGCCAGTGGTACAGAAAACATGGTGAAGTAGATAATCTGTTAAGTTTAGGATCTGCCTGCTTTAAGAAGATAATGTTACGAAAAGTGGATAGAGATAGAGGGTAGAACTTCAATTTATGCTTGTGCTTGTTTTTAGAAAACTAATTATAAACACAGATTGCAACTCTATCAAAGAGGTTGACCTGTAATTACACTCATGCATTGCTTTACTCCCATACAAAGTCTAACAAGAGCCATTGTTTGGTAGGTGTCCACTGTCCAGTCAAAGACATAAGCAGCAACAATCCATCCACCACCTCCAAATCCCTTCAATTTCGTTTCACTTTCAAATTCAGGTACCTTTCCTGTCATCTTTTTCTCCTCTCTCACCACCTCCTTTGACTGTTTTCTTTTAACTTTATCCTCCTTGATTGTGAATTGAAAGATCTTAATTGTGAATATCTACAGTTAAAAGTATGTTTTCTCTAAATCAGCAATTTTTATGTTGATAATGTCCTCCTAGTGAGTTTAGATCTTTCTCGGTTGGATCAATTTTCTCCTTATCATGACCCCAACGAGTAGTAGGGATGAATTCTTCATCTGTTTGATTCTTCTCTTCTTTATTCTGTTCAATGTCATCAGAAACTTTGCCCCCCAACTTCCTCGTGCTTCACCAATGACATTGACATTGATATCTTCAACTGCCTCCTTTGTTCCATTTGCATGTATTTCATCATCAAGGCAACTAGGACCACATTCATTGCATAATTACAAGACTTGCCCTGGTGGAGTTTGACATTCATGAGCAAAGTGGCCCCATTTATTACATATTTGGCATTGCATAAATCTGTCTGTCCTTTTTGTCCCTCTATATTGGGGTTCTTCGCCCTCGACTTTTAGTGCCGCTATTTCTTTGGTTCCTATAATCTCCACTTGCTGGTATTTGCCGCACCATCATGCATTGCTTATCAACATTATTACTTATTAGATTAACTGATTACTCACTTATATTGCAAGTTCTTACATTAAAATTTCTGCAATATATGACATGACAGTATTCTTTATGTCCTTAAGTTTTGTATTTTAAGCACTCACATGACACTATTCGTTATGTTCTTAATTTTGGCATTTTAAGCACCAAATTCCTGCTTTTCTGATTTGTACTCTCTTATCATCCTTTTTGTATAAAAGCTTTATATTTGCTTGCAATTTGGATTCATTGTCATCTTCCTCTTCATTTCATTTCTGCAAGTATCTTTGTTGTTCTACATTAAACACTCTTCAATATCCATCTTGTTATTTCAATGTGGGCACTACTCTTATACTTTCTTATAATATTCTCCTCAATCTGTTTTTGAAGTATACTTGTTTAAGTCATCCCCTGTTGGGTTACCTAACATTTGTACCAAATTCACTATCCTCCTATTGTAATCTTTAATAGATTCATCCTTTCCTTGTTTTATACTAGGTAGCTCGTTTAGTATTTGGGCATATGTATGCCACTTTTTAAATGCTTTGGTAAATGCTGTTTTAACTTTCTGCCACATGTTTTTGTCATCTGTTTTTAGTTGTTGGAAACTTGCAATCAATTAATTGCATAGGCTTGTTCTTGGGAAACAATCTAATTTTGCCTTATCTTCAGTTAAGCCATTGGCTTTCCAATGTTATTCCAAATTAAGGCGATTTGTCATCGAGTCTTTGGCTTAGCTCTAAGATTTTCGAATTTGTCAGCAATTAATTGGTCTAAGTAATTGAGATTTCTTGTTTTTTGCGGGAATACACAATCAGTTTTGAATCCTTCTTGGCAGTCGATGTCATTTCCTCCCCAACCTTAGGTTCAGCATGCGATATTTCCAGTTATCCAGTATGTGCTGAAAATCAGTCAACTTCTGCTTCTCACACAGGAAACTGATTGATATTTATGTCAGTTGAATGCCTTTTTCTCCACAACCTAATGAACCTTCTCATGTCTATTACCTTCTGCTTGGTTGTTCGCCTATTCTTAGGTTTATTGCCGTTGGCTTGACATTCAAAACTGCTGTTCACGAATAATGATATACAACTTTCCTTTTGCTGCTATGTCAGGTTCACCAATGTCAACTTACATAGGGCCCAAAGTGCGTCCTTTTAAAGCTTACTTAGGAAATTACAATATAGAAAAATGACAGGAGAATTGAGTAACAACATATAAAATGAATGCACCATCAGCTATGTATGCAAATAACAGCAATAGATAGCAATGGATCGGTATAGCTTGTTCAGCTTGATGGTTTTGTATCTTGGAATGAATGCACCTATATGTGAGGTTATCATCAAAGATTGCAAACTTTGATGTTACCTTTTCCTGTACTATCTAAACATAATTAGAATAAGTCAAGCAACTCAATCAAAGTTGGTGAACTCAATCAAATTTAGTGTATTTGGTGCTCAACTATATACTAGGTGCACTGAAATAAGCCCTTAGCTGCCTCCAATAATGACCATTAAACTAAAAAATAACAAAACGCTACAAAAATTTATATTCCAAAATTGGACTGATCCCGATGACAAACAATATGCAACAGAATACTGTGTAGATTGAAATGGTAAAGACTCTGGACTGAACTTTTCTGATGATTTTTGCAGCTATTGTTGTTTGGTTTCCAGTAGTGTTACCCTCTTATGGCTAAATCATTTTGTGTTGCAGGGATTCATGAAGGCAATAAGTGTAAACGAGTTGACAGATGCTGGCTGCATTATGAAAATATGGATTGCAGATTGATTTGCCCAGCTAAATAATAAGATGGGAGGTGATTTAAAAAAAATTAGGACTGTAGGTCAGTACATGAAGAAATCTGGAAATCCGTTGGTATGAAGCTTGACAGAGTACAATTTGTTTGGTCGTCAGATGAGATCAATGGGAGAGCACATGAGTACTGGCCACTTATTATGGAAGTTGCCCGGCACAATAACCTTCCAAGGATTTTAAGGTAAGAAGATACAGTTAGACATGTTTTTCTGATGATGCTCTTTGCTTAAAGAAACTCTTTACTGGAAAAGGAGAGCCTGAGTAAAACAGATTCCATTTATTTTAGAAGTACTTGTTTGCATGGAACTAAAACTTGAAACTAAGGCAGAGATACTGTAAAGTTCTTCATGTCCAAGTGTTCATTCAGCTAAAAATAAGCATGGAACAGCTCTCTCCCATGCATACCCACGTTGAACAAAGAGAACACAAGAATTGATGGTAGGCATGCGATGATTTGAATAAGAAGTTCAGTGTCTATTTAAAAACCAAAAGGTGCCTACTACCAAAAGCATAGCTGAAAGCCCTTGGCAGTGTCCATTTAAAACTGTAGTGTTCATTAACCAAGTGTTCCAAAATCCCCACTTTTGTACTTGTTATTGATACTTATATCTTCGATCTTAAAAGTACATAAAAAATGGCACTTCATGTAAAATATATTCTATTTATAGTAGCAATATCAGTTTGCATCAAACAAAAACTCGTTACTTGGGTAGTTTTGAAATAGTTTACATAGGAAAATTTATCCCACTTTTATTGTAACAATTAATCATCTCACACCCTACTTTTATTTTGTCTAGGTCAAAGGAGGAACTGAAATCTACACTCTTTTGCTTGTTATTGATATGCATCATGAACCTTGAGAAATCCATATAAATCAGAGTGTTATCATTCTTGTTTGTAGCTCCTTGTGCAGTTTTATTTTTTTGAGATTCCAATGTTTTAAAAATCAACGAGTCTATGTCTCAATGTGACATGTTTGAGGAGGAAATATCGCCAAATATTGTAATAAAACAAATTACCTTCCATAGGCATTTTAATAATCTAGTTTGCAGTTTCATATTTTTCATTGCATGTTGAACTTAATTTAATTTCTTAAGTTTTTATGACAAGTTTCTAGTGTTTGCTTCTTTCTAGTCATGGGTTATGTGGTGGATGTCCATGTGGATGGAAAAGATTGTGCTCCACAACTAATATTAAATATACACCTTGATTCTGACACTTTAGATATGTGAAGTTGTGGACCTAAAGTACTTGTAGGATGTATTCTTGCTGCTAGTGCTCAATGATCTACAATATACAGCACCCCTATTGACTTGATGCCTGACCACAACAACTAGAAAGAGTGTAAGAAGAACAAAAAATTCATAACCTTCAACCCCTCAAACGTACCAGACTACCAGCAGATGATGTACCACCTTCACATCAATCGAATCAAGAGGATAGAGAAATCTGTCAGCAGATTTGTTGATCACCAAATTCTAATGACATTAGGTGGGTTATAATCCCTATCAAACCTTAGATGTGATGGTACACAACATCCAAGCAACCAATAGTCACTATCAAGCAAGCCAGCTAATGAGCTTGTATCCTTTGCTACATGTCCCAAAAAATGTTCATCTTATATCAAAATAATACAGTGCCATGGTGGACCTTCGATGTTGGCTCCGTCTGGTCCCTCTTGTCAGGGTCCCTCTCTCCAAAGCCGCCCGACGTTTGGACAAAAATTGTGGAGGGTTCCACATCCGCTCCTAGCTCGGAAAAGCTATCCCCTTCACTGTCTAGATGGGTCTTTTTCCCTGCGCATCCCCTCTCACATCACGGAGGCTGCTGCTGCTTCTCGTGATCTGTCCTTGGTGGGTACACTGATGGGCCCTAGACCCCCATTGGAAGATATAAAAAAATGGGCTCGGTTAAAATGGCAACCATGTGGAGCGCTAGAAATAGCGGCTATGCCTAATGGTTTCATATTATTTTCCTTCAGCATGAAAGAAGACTTTGCTAGAGCACTGTTAGGTGGTCCGTGGTTTTTTGGCAGGCGGGGCTTCTATCTCAGGAAATGGTCTCCTGGTTTCAACCCACACACGGAATCCATGACCCAAGCCCCAATTTGGGTTCGCCTCCCGGGGCTCCCTCTGGAGTTCTGGCATCCGGCGGTTATTGAAGGTATTGCTCTCTCAATAGGATCTTTAATTGCTATAGATCAAGCAACAAAAGCTAAAACTAGATTCATTCATGCTCGTTTCTGTGTTAATGCTGATGTCAGTTGTCCCTTACCAAAAGAAATAGAGCTTCTTTCAGACTTGGGGAACTGGAAACAACCCATTGACTATGAATATATTCCTCATGCTTGCTCCTTCTGCAAAAAAATTGGTCATCGGGCCTCTAGCTGCCCATCTAAACCTCAACCAAAACCCAAGTCCCAAATCCTCTCCCCAAAAATAAAAAAAATCTTTATCCCTAAACCGTCTTCTATTGAGATCCCGATCATCCCCACTTCTAATCCCTTCGCTCTCCTTGAAGATGGAGAAATCAACACCTCTTCTGATCCTGTTTCCGAGATCGTCCCCCTCCATGCCCTTTCAACCTCTCATCACCCCTCTGCCTCCCTCGGCTCTCCCCACCTCTTCCTCTAAAGGAGTTGACCTATCCTTGGCTGCCTCCTCCCCTCCCCCTTCTCCACTGTCCTCTCCTCTTCCCTTCCCTCCCCTTCCTCGATCCCCTCTTCTTTGAATCTTTCCCCCCTACCTCCCCTCTGTCCACCTGTTTTAGACTCTGTCCCCTCCCCCTCGGGACATTCCTCTGATGATAGTTTCAATCATCGTTTTACTAGAAGTAGCAGCAAGAAACCCGATATAGGCATGGAAAAAGCTCGGGGGAGAATTCCGAGCAATATCAAACTTCAGCAAGAAGCAGCTATAAATGTCGCGCAAGGAACTCAAAGCACAATCCCCATGGTGGTGGGGAGCAAACCCAAACCAAAGAAATGAAGATAATTTCTTGGAATATAAGAGGACTTAACTCTCTACAAAAGCAAAGAGTTATCAAAGACATCAAATTCCAGAACTCTCCTGATATCATAATGCTGCAGGAAACCAAACTAAAAAATGAGGATCGCCTCCTAAAAATCTGGCCTGCGGCATCTTTTGAATCTCAACCATCAACAGGGAACTCAGGGGGACTTTGTACCTTTTGGGATCCCAGAAGTCTCAAAGGGGAATGCCTGTTCAAGCACCCCAACTTTTTATGCATGCTCTTCCAAGAGATTGGAGCGGACTCCTCTTGGATTGCTATCAATGTGTATGCCCCCAACTTGGAGACTCATCGTGGTAAATTATGGAAAGATATCACTAACTTCATCATCACTTGTGGTAAAATTCCCATTCTAATAATGGGAGATTTTAATTGCCCACTTTATCCTTCGGAAAAACAGGGAGGTATTCCTGCCATGACCGCCAGCATGGAGGCTCTGGCTGACTTCATCAGGGAGAATTCACTTCTGGATATGGACCTCCATGGCTCATCTTATACATGGTCAAACCGCAGATTGGGCAGGAACCACATTCAAAGCAGATTGGATAGATCTCTAGGCTCTCTGGACTGGATCTCTCTCTTTCCTGACTTCTACCTCAACTCCCTCCCTCGGGCTGCCTCTGACCACAGCCCTCTTCTGTTGAGTGCAAATCACAAACTGAATGCCAAGAATCCTCCCTTCAGGTTTGAGCTTGCTTGGCTTGAAAACAACCACCTGATCCCCCTTGTTGCAAACTGGTGGAATATCAATATTGAGGGCTCTAGTATGTTTAGATTTTCCAGCAAGCTCAAAGAAATTAAAAAACAACTCAAGATATGGAAGTCGACGGTCTTTGGCAACATCAAGCTTCGCAAACAGGAGCTAACTCAGAGTTTGGCAAAAGTCTCAGAACAAATAGAGATTGTTGGAAGATTGGATCATCTTCACCAACATGAAATCTCCCTCCTCAGTGATTATCACAACACCCTTAAAGAAGAAGAGACCTATTGGAGGCAACGTTCTCGAGCCCTTTGGCTCGAACAAGGAGATCGTAATACTAAATTTTTTCACATCACTGCTTGCAAGCATAAAGCTAGAGATAAGATCCGTGAGTTGGTGTCGTCCTCGGGTACCTTGCTAACTGCTGAGGCTGATATATCCAACGAGCTTGTCTCCTTCTATTCAAATCTTCTCCAGGCTGACCTGCCCCCTCCGGAGCAATCAATGAATGACATGCTCCAACATATTCCGCATCTGGTGTCTCCTGAGATGAACAACAATCTGATCAAGCCTTTTGCTATGGAGGAAATTCACAAAGCAGTCTTTGCAATGAAGAGGGACAAAGCTCCGGGTCCGGATGGCTTTCCTGCTGCCTTCTTCCAAGTCTTTTGGGAAATCATCAAGCAGGATCTCTTCCAAGCAGTGAATGAGTTTCAGGTGAACAACAATCTGCTAAAGGAATGGAATACCACTTTCGTTGCACTTGCCCCAAAAGTGCATAGTTCTAAAGATGTATCCAATTTTAGGCCAATCAGTTTATGTAACACGTCTTATAAGATTATCACTAAGATGTTGGCCTCCAGACTTAAACCTCTAATGCAGGATCTCATCTCGCAATCAGAACGGCTTCATAAAAGGTCGGCTCATCCAAGGTGGTATAATTACAGTTCATGAAGCCATTCACTCGGCCTTTCTTTCGAAGTCCCCAGGAATGATCTTAAAATTGGATATGCAAAAAGCTTTTGACAGAGTCAGCTGGCCTTTCTTAATTAAGGTCCTGGAAAAATTTGGTTTCGACAAAAAGTGGTGTAGCTGGGTCTTCTCTTGTATCGCGACCCCTTGCTTCTCTATTCTTATCAATGGCATTCCAGCGGGTTTCTTCAAAAGCAGCAGAGGTATCAGGCAAGGGGACCCCCTGTCACCTTTTCTTTTTGTCCTAATGGCGGACTCCCTTAGCAGAGCTCTGGAAGCGGCTAAAAGTCAATCTATCATTTCTGGTATGAAAATCACCTCAAATTGCCCTTCTGCCACACATAGCCAGTTTGCTGATGACACTTTGCTGCTCAGTTTAGCCTCTGTAATTGAGGCCCGGGCTATAATGGATATCCTTTCTCTTTACCAATCAGCTTCTCAGCAAACTATCAATTTCAACAAGAGCAACATCTCCTTCATCAACACGGCCCCTAGGACTCAGAGAAAGATTGCTGATATCTTTGGTTGCAATATTGTGGATCTCCCCGCCTCTTATCTTGGCATCCCCCTCTTCCATGGTAAGCAATCTAAAATTCTATGGAATCCTGTCATTGAAAGGTATCAAAAAAAAGCTGGCTGCATGGAAAGGGGCTCTCGTCCTACCATGGGGCCGTGGCAAGCTCCAGCTGGTGAAAGCCACCCTTCAAAGCCTCCTACTTACTTCATGTCCCTGCTCAAAATTCCCAGTTCAGTGAGGGAGGTTGTGGAAAAAATTCAAAGGAACTTTCTGTGGTCAGGGACTGAGGAAAAGAAGAGGATCCATCTTGTGGCATGGAAGGAAGTGTGTAAGCCAACTTCTCATGGTGGGCTTGGTCTTCGAAAAATGGCTGACATGAATGGGGCCCTCCTGGCCAAACTTGCTTGGGAAGTGGCTAAAGGTGACTCTAATTGGGCCCATCTGCTCAGAGCTAAATATCTGGCAAATAACGAAGATCTGCTCACTTCCAATCCAATTAGAGGCTCTGCCATCTGGAATTCTGTTATTAGCTCCCTCCCCATTATACGCGGCTGGCACTAAATGGAGATTTGGGAATGGTCGTCTTATTGATTTTGGAGGGATTTTTGGATCGGGACGAACCTCTTGATCTTAATCCTGCTTGGGACCCTGTGAAAAGAAGCATCATTAATAAGCAAGGAAGATTAGCTTCGGGCTATTGGAAGATTGTGAACTCCATTCCCTCATGGGATATAAAGGCCTGGGATGATATCAACGATCTGCAGAGTAGGCTCCTGTCATCGCTCAGAGCGGTGCTCTCTTCCATCTACATCCCTTTCTCCCAAAATGAGGACGAGATTATTTGGCCCCTCTCCCGTCTGGTTCTTTCTCGGTTAAGGCTGCTTATCTTTCGATGCATAGTGCTGACTCTTGCCCCCCTTTCCAAAGTCTGGCCAAATGAGATCATTCCCAAAATTGGTTTTTTCTCTTGGCTCTCTTCTAAGAATGCTTTCCTTTCTGGGGAGAATCTGAAAAGAAGGGGTTTCTCTCTCCCCACTAAATGTGTGTTATGTGCTAAAGAGGCGGAGTCCTCTGCCCATCTTTTGATCCATTGTTCTTTTCGCAAGTTATCTGGCAGTGGCTTTTATCGAGGATGGGAGTGTTTTGGACCTTCCCTGAGTCCATTCAGGACACCCTCTCTCAATGGAGCTCTCCTTTCACTCATCCGATTCTAAATTTGGCTTGGAAACTCCTCCTCCCTCACGGATTATGGGGCATCTGGAAAGAAAGAAACAGAAGAATCTTCAAAGAAAAAAGTCTTGAACCTGCTCAGGTGGCTACTCAGATTGCTCTTGCTTTCCAAGAAAATCTCAACTCGATCATGTGGGCCAAATATCAGCAAAAAATCCAAATCTGTAACTCCCAGGAGTGGCAGAAGTTGTTGGCCATTCAAAGTAAAGGCACTTCCACTGCTCGGGATTTAGTCCGTTGGCTTCCCCCTCCAAGGGGCTGGAAAAAACTGAACACGGATGGGGCCTCGAAAGGCAATCCTGGTAATTTTCAGGAGGAGCCATTCTTCATTGCTCTTCGGGATATATTGTTGCTGCCTCTGCTCATAACTTCAAATTTGGTACCAACCATCGTGCGGAAGCCTTGGCCGTCCTCAAAGGCCTTGAGCTGGCTATCAAATTTGGTGATGATCCCCTTCAAGTTGAAAGTGACTCCCTCAACATCATCAAGCTCCTGCAGTCTAATGATTCTGGTCATTGGTCGATACAGAACATCATTGCTGATATCAGAATTATTCAAAGATCTTTCCAACAAATCCAGTTCCAGCATGTCCTCCGGGAGGGAAATAAAGCGGCGGACCTCCTTGCTAATATTGGTGTTCTCATTGAGAATCAGCAAAGTTGGACTGACAAACTTCCGGATGATCTCTGCCAAATCACTCAAAATGATATATCCCATTGCTGACTGGTGGAATGGAGGGCTGATTTGGGTTTCGGCAAATTCGCTATGGCCTTCTCAAAGGGCGGCGGCATTTATGTCGAAGTTAATTGATTTGACTCTTAACGATGGACATTTTGATTACGGTGTTATGTAATGATGCGGGGGATCTCCGCACGAATGGGAATTATCTTCACATTAATCATTTGAGGATGTGGCGGGAGGGCAATGATAACTTGGCCGATGGCTTCCCCATCCTGTCTAAGCTGTTAAATGACCCCTTTTGCTCTCACTTCTGCAATTATTCAAACATTCATACCATGGGGGGTCAGTTGAAGCGTCTTGAGCCTGATAACTGTGATTCGGTTAAAAATGATGGGGAGGTGTGGAATATAATGCTGGAGAATGGAATTGCCACCTTCCTGGAGAAAATGGCGGGTTATTCAGCGCACTTGTTTCGTATGCGGTCACGGCTTCCTGGTCGAAGGGTCGGGTTCAGATCGCAACACTCGCTTTACCATCTCCACGAATGCAATAGCTGACGCCACTGGCCTTCCTGCTGCTGGAGACATCTACTACAAGCGTTCGCTGCATGCGGAAATTCAGGACTTTAACGCCCCTGGGGACAGACCGGTGAAATACCTCTCTGGTTACACTCGGGACTCCCTGCCTTCTCCTTGGGACAGAGTCGCGGAGGTCATAATGCGGTATTTTACCATTGACGGTAGATATCGGCTTGTTTTTGGTCCCCACTTTTCATCCTCTCTCATCTTCGATGGGGGAAGAAAATCAATCTGGCGGCCTTTCTGTTTCAGTCTTTAGAACACTCGGTCCAGTTAGCTCGTGAGGGCGAAGGTGTCATTCTTCACCAGGGTTTGTTATATCTGCTCTTCTCTGTTGCTGCTTCTCATTCCGACCTTCTTCGCTTCCCCCAAATCGGGTCGCCGCCGCTCCCCCTCGCCTTCCCCGCCCCTCCTCCTCCTCCCCTCCGCTCCTCCTCTCGACGCCATCATCTGCTTCTCTCTTCTGATTCGACTGATGTGGCTATTGTGAGTCCCCCCCTCGCTGCCTCTCTGCCCCCTGCCACCCCTTCTTTCCCCACGCCCCTCTCTTGCTTGTTTTTGGAAGGCACTGACGCCAGCGGTCACGCTGTTTCCCTATTTCCAGCCCTGATTCCTCTCGGGCTGCTGACCTCTTGGGCCTGGCTCAGCTCTACCCAGACTCCCCGGACTCGGAGCAGTTAGATAACAGCCAACCAGTGGTTGATCCCATCACTCAGTCTGAGGGAAACAATACTCTCTTCGATGACAAAGTTCTTACTGCTGACACCTCTCATTCCTCGCCGATTCTGGACTCGAAACCTGCTGAACCTGAGTCTACTGACACTAATAGGGATAATTGCAGAGTCGACATGGTTTCTTCTATTTTAAACAAGCTTCAGCGCGCATTCAAGGCTTTGAAAGCATGGGAGGCTTTCACTGAATCTACCAAGACTGCCATTGCTAATGACTGCTCGGAGCTTATCAAACTGGCCGAACATCTTGCTAATGACTCAGGCTCTCCTAGAGCAAAAAATGCAGTCTCTGAGCTGAAAAAGCTCTTATGATGTATCTCTTCTTTCTTTCTGTTTGTTTTTTCGTCCTCCTTTTTTGGAATCTTCTTGGGTACTTTTTTGCTTTGCTACTTTTATTGCTAAATCTGGCCTGATGGGCTCTATTGTATAAGGTTGTGGGACCTTCTAAAACCCTCCTTTTACCCTATATATTCCAAAAATAGATGGCTACTAAATGATTGAACAGAGTTACAATTATTTATTAGTTAACACTTTAATTAATATTAACTAACTACTAAATTATAAGCCTTATATTTTAATACCCCTTCTTCGACTTACACTATATAAAAAGATAGAATTACAATCTTTAGAAGCTTTTTTTAACAACAATTCTTGGACTAGGTAGAACTCCGTTAAGCTACCTCCCTAACCCTCGTAAAGGTGTAATTCCCAAGTTGGATTCCCAAGTTCCAAGATTCCACCTCCCTGAATTTCTGAATTATAGAATCTCCCGAATTGTTGGACCACCCTCCATGTTGAGCTACTCCCACAGTACTCCATCAGATTGTCTCATAACCCTTGTAAGGATAAACTCCCGAGATCCACAGACTCGAACTATCTGGACAGCCATCCATGCTGAGTTTTACCTACACTAGATCCCTTTCTTCAAAACACTAACTTCTTAGAGTACATATTCATCTTCTTCTTCATCAATAAAATCTTCAATGTTTGGTGGATTGTCAACAAAGGCCACATTTGCTTCTTTCAGATTATCTTTGAGTTTTCCTTTGAGAACATCATTAGCTCAAATGCGACAATTCTAGGTTGTATGACCTCTTTTCTTGCAATAATAACACTCAACTTGCCTAGTGTCTTTATCTGATTTTTGTGATTATTTCTCATGTGGGAGTATAGTGCACTTTCATGTGAAGAATTTAATTTCGTATTGTCTGTAGTTGTTCTCTTTTCTTCAGCCAGGAGAGCTGAAATCATATCTTCCATGCTCTACAAAAGCATCTGAGTGAGAGTAAAAATGACATTGCTATACGAAGAGGGAAAACTATTTAACAAAATGGCTTTGGAATCTTCATCATCGGCTGGAGCTTTAACCTTTGTTAATTGTTTGAGAAGAGATCTCAGATTATTTATATGACTGGACATAGTAGCATCATCAACCATCTTAAATCGAAAGAGTTGAAGCTTTAAAGAAAATATAGCATTCACAACTTTTTCCCCAAACAGCCTATTTAGGTTATCTCATATTTCTTTAGATGATTTGTCTAAATTTATATGATGGAGTTTAGAATCAGAAAGAGCAAGCCCGATTATAGATTTTGCTTTATCATCATGGCTTTCCCATTCTAACAATTTGGCAGCATCGGTGGGTTGTTTTTCTTTTCCATTAACTATACCCCACAAATTTTTGTTCATTAATTGCATCTGGATTTTAACCTTCCAATGTGGAAATTGAAACCAAAATATTTGTCTATTGGTAAAGAAAACTCCATTCTTAAAAAAAAACTAGGGTTTGCTTTTGCTTTCAAAAATATTTCATAGAATAAGAGAGTTTATTTACTTATAATCCATGCCTTAGCAAAAAAATTTCAATTGGATTTTTCGTTTTGTGTTTATGTCCTTTCGAACCAGAATTTGGGACTGTGTTTTGTGATTTGTCTTTATTCCTTGTTTTTCCCTTCCGCAACTTTATCACGATCTGAAACTCTATTTTTGCCCTCGATTTTGTATTATTTAAATCAATTGTTTATTCTTTTGATTTACGACTAGTAATGACTGAGATTTGTGCCCTAACACAAGTATTATCTTTAGATTGCTGGTATATTTGGTATATTCGTGGTAGCTATTATATGATTTCAATCTATTTCATGTCCTCTTTCTACTGACTGGTGAATTGCCCTTCAAAACTCGCCTCTAAAATTTGCAACTTCATTTGCTTTGAAATGGCGGCAGATTTTCTGTCTTAAACACTCTAAAATTCACGACTTTATTTATGCCTTGATCCACGACTTTAAAATGGTGGATTGTCTTTAGCAGAGATGAGATAAATAGATAAATCATGCCTTAAACGGAATTGGAGATCGTTTGTGCTATTATGACTTCATGATTCACCTTGTTGCCCTAGATGACTCTCAAAAGTATTATTAATATTTTTCCTTAGGTTTGTAGATCCCTTTGAGCACCAAGGGCTTTGATACAAATGTTAGAAAACATGCACAACGATGAAATGAAGAGAGAGCGGAATGCACCCATGTTTATTGTGTGTCTGTCATTTTATTATGTGAGAGATGGTTGCAAAATGGTTGCACATGTTACAACCATTTATTAGTTAACAACTTAACTAATAATAATTGTTGATGAAATAAATTGTTGCAAGACGTATTAGTGATTTTCACCAATGATCACAAGGATAGGCCCCTCTTCTTGGGTATGGGGAGGCTCCCATTTATTGAATGCAAGGACTAAATGAAATTGTGGGTGGCTATTAGGCTAGGGATCACACAAGAATACTCCACTAAACATGTGGCAAAGTGTTTGTATAGTGTACAAGGGAGGAATTTATTTAGAAAGAGGTAAAGGGAAGTAGGAAAATAGAGAGAGGGGGTTAAGATTGTGAGTAGGCACTTGCAGATTCTCACCAATATTAACCAAAGTAGGTCCACATTCAATAGGAAGAAATCAACCATGTAAGCAATAGCAAGACTAATAAATCAAAGACACAAAGTTCTATGGATTCATTAATCAAAGACACAAAGTTCCTTCTTGGTTGTATAAGATTACAATGCTTGCAAAGTTGGAAAGTAGAGAGAGTAGAAGAACATAGGCAAGGAGATAGAAGAATATAGCTTATTACTTGCAGTAGTAGTGAAACAAAGGCCAACAACTAACAACAATCAATAAATTCTAACCCCTTGGAATGGAGAGGCCATCCCAATTTATAGCTTACAAAGATGTCTCTTCCTCTTCCCCCATGTGAATTGTTCATATTCCTTTAGGAATGAATTAAGTCATTTTCTTATTTTGAAAAGGGACTTTTACAATGCAAAGTGGGCCACTTAAGTGAATAAGACGAAAGAGTGAAAAAGTACATTCCCAATGAAGAAATAGAATGTTAGAGAGAAAGAGGAAGGAGGAGAGAGAAGAAGAGAGAAGTGAAAATCTACAGACAGGGAAGCTTATGTTGATGAAGAGCTTGCTTTCAATAGGTTCTAAGATGACTACTTGAGAATGAAGTTCTCAATCAACATCCTTGTTTTCAAGTCTTTCGATTCCATAGTTGTTACATCACCGTCTGATCGACTTCACAATCCAATTAAACTCTCTACTTTGGAATTGTTCACAGAATCACAATTAAATGTTGTTGTTCTAATTTTGATTAGAAAATGATAGAGATAGCTAGTGAATGAATTTGCTTATCCTTAGAATCAACAATTGATGCCCAAAATTGTTTTATTAAATACGTGCCATGGGGAAAGGAAAGAATATTGGTGTCTCCGCATTTCACCTTAAATGCGGGACTACCCATTTAAAAAACGTTCTTTTAAAATAACGGGTATTTTTGTGTTTTTATTGAATAACTCCTTAAGATGTCTGTATTATGTTAGGATATTCCCGGTGAATCATATGAGCCAATTTCGACAAATACCTGTGCGGGTGCCCAAACTCATTTTATTCATCCACCAAGTTTTGTCATGATATAACAGGAAATTTTTATTTAATTATTTATGGAATAAAATTCTACAAAAATTAAATAAATTTAATTTATTTAATGCAGCCCTTTGAAGAATTCAATATAATGTCCCATTAAGTAAATTGTTCTCCGGTTGAATGATGTTGAAGTTTTGCATACCTTTTTAAAGTATTCACTCATCTCATTAGGGTTTTCACCAGGGAATGAATTCAGGGCATTATCTGCAACTTCTGACAACATTTTTCACTTTTATCTATTTTTTTTGTGTTTTTCTCCAGTTTTCTCCGTTGTTTCTTTGTGAAATTCCCCTAGGTCAATTCCTTCGCTAGTATAGTCTGTTTAATTGCCTAAAGCATCTAGAGATCATCTACCGACACAGCACCAGAAGGAATCAGCCTCAAAATGCAAGCTTCTGACCAAAAAGGATGAAGTCATGCACAAAAATCCTCTCCGTGTCAAAGCGATGGAATTATTCAAGCGGTGGTGGAAGGCGGGAATTTCTTACCTGTCTTGCAGGGTACTTTTTCCCATGAAGTCAAAGTCACTTAAGCTGTGATGGGAAAATTAGAGGAGGCAAGTAGGCGAGAATTTCTTACCTGCCTTGCAGGTGAAAAAAGACAAAAGTTAGCTTTCCTCTTCCTTCTTCTTTCCTCCGAGCAAAGTCATGAGGTATTTCCTCTTCCTTCTTCTTTCCTGCCTACAAAGTAATCGAAAATTCCCATTATAAAATAAAGAAAATCACTTAAAGCACCGATGGGAATTTTTGTCTACTGTAGGCTAACTTTTTCCACCAAAGAGATTTATTCACCCATCGCAAGTTGCACTTTATCAAAGGACAAAAGCTTTCCTCTTGGTTTTAATGCAAGTCGCACTTTTTGGAACGAAGACTTTAAGCCTGCCAAAGTGGGAATTTTGGCGTCATGGGCAGGAAGGCGGGAATTTCTTTCTTGCTTGCAGGTAATTTTTCCCATGAAGTCAAATTCACTTAAGCCGCAATGGGAATATTATAGGTGTGTAGGCGGGAATTTCTTACCCACTTGCTGCGAGGTAAAAATTCTCATTATAAAAGAAAAATTACTTAAAGCACTAGCGGGAATTTCTTATCCACCTTTTAGGTAAAAATGAAATATCCCAAACCCTTTTTACTTGAATTTTTTTTTAATATAATGCTCATGTGTGGAGCTGAACTGATAACATCAAGTAAATATATTGAACAACATACTCATACCAAGTCTATCAAGTCGCTACACAAGGAGGGAGACGTGTTAAGCTAACATGGCGCACGTTATGCCTGTTCATGTAGGAGCGGTTTTGGACCTCTCGACTTGGCTCCACACTATGCCACGAGTACGAAAAGGGGATCCCGAGAATTTTCCAAAATTCTTTGGAGATGAAAACGAAACCCGGATGATCACTTGCTGCGTTTTTCCTTATCATGGAGTGCTTGCGGTCGATAAACAAATTAAATAATGCAAACCCCGCAAACCGGGTGAATATATATAAAGGCGCCTAGGGTTTTAATGGCAGATTTCTTCATAAATAATGCAGCCGTATATTCAATATTGATTTCTGATGATAAATAATTAGGGTAAACACATAGAAATCTGCAGATGAAATGATAACAAATATTGTCTAAAATCCACTGTAAATGATCCAACCCAAGTCGATTTGATATATATTTGTGGCTGAAATATACAACAATAAACTGGCATGAAAAATACCTCAAACACTGCATAAATCAACTGTAGAATAAGTCGCCCCACTCTGGAAGTTGTATAAATGCTCACTTGTTGCAATCATTCTTCAAACCATGCTGAAATGATAAATAACCTGTGTAAACAATGAAGATCCCTGAGTGGAAACTTCTCTCACTTTGCTCCTGGGGTTTCCGTCCGCAAGAGGAATAATCCAGAGGGTTTCCGTCCTTGGATTTTGTCTGCAAAAGCTCAGAGCTAACTATCAGGAGAAAATAATAATAATCTGAATACCTTTTCCCCAAGTCAAAGTCACTTAAACAGTCTATTAATTCATTATATGTGCTTAAATGATATTTTACTTTATTTTGAGCACAATATAATAAAATTAATAAACCGAAGTCACCCTTGAAAACACCCTTTGGCCATCGGGTAGACAAAACGGGCCAAAGGTCTTCGACCGAACTATTCGAGAAAGAGGGACATTACAGTCCTCCTTTCCGAGATTGCTTGTCCCCAAGCAACTGTAGAGTTGGATGCTGTAATATAGACTCGCCCTCCCATGTAGCATCCTCCACTGGTAACTCTTTCCACCTCACCAGGAACTCCCGAATAACTCTATTCCTCAGTCTCCTCTCTCGGCTATCCAAGATCTTCTTTGGAACTAAATCCAATCTCCCTTCCCATCCAAGGGTGGTAACTTTGTAGAATAAATAATGTGCTACCCCAAGGCCTTTTTCAAGCAAGATACATGAAAGACATTGTGTATCTTACTCTCAGAAGGCAACTCTAACTCATATGCCACTTCACCAACTCTCCTCAACACCCTGTATGGACCATAGAATCACGGCTTGAGATTTTCAGCCCCACTCTTTTTGAGAGTACTGCTCTGTAAGGCTGAAGATGTAGAAATACCATGTCTCCTACCTCAAATGATCTCTCCACTCTGTGCCTATATGCATACATCTTTTGTTGATTCTGGGCCCGCTAAATATTTTCCTTAAGTACCTTAAGGATGTCCTGACTATCTTGTAAACTCTCCTGAGCCTTGGGAGCTCTGTTGTCCCCTAACGCCAAATCAACAAAAGATCTCACATCATATCCATGCAATGCTCGGAATGGATTCATACCAATAGACATATGGTAAATGGTGTTATAGCAATACTCACATAAATATAACAACTTTACCCATGCCTTTTGTTGTCTTGCAACATAGTTACGAAGATAACCCTCTATCCACTTGTTCACAATCCCTGTCTACCCTTCCGTCTGAGGGTGATAACTAGTGCTAGGAGTCAACTTAGTGTGAACCAAACGGAAAAGCTCCTGCCAAAATATGCTCATAAACCTGTTATCCCAATCACTAACTATGTTCTTCAAAAGTCCATCAGAACTGACTTTGAATATCGATGGAAGAACAAATCAGCCACATGAGGTGCCTTAAAGCTGGTAGGGGCAGCGTAAAAGTGTGCATATTTTGTCAACTGATCAACTACTGCATAAATGTGACCATTCCCTTGCACCACGGGAAGACCTGTAATGAAATCCATCGAAATACTTTCCCACTTCTGCTCCGGAATTGGCAATGGCTATAGCAAACTCTTCGAGGAAAGTATGCTTTGACTTTTTCTATTGACAAGTCATACACTCGCGGACATGGCACAAGACATCATCCTTGAGACCCTTCCAGGAGAATCTCTCTCTAATTTTCTGTATGTTTTAAAATACCCTGGATGTCCTGCAAGTGGTGCATCATGGAAAGCATGCATAATCTTCTCCTTAAGCTCAGATTCAGGAACTAGGTAAATTCTGCCCTTATACAAAATCAAATCAGCTATTACCTTATACCGGCCATCCTAAATTTTTCCATCCATAATGTCACATGCCCAAGTGTTTTTGGAATACTCAACTAACAGTTGAGATTTCCAATTTGCTGAAATCTCACTCAAAGAACATAGGGCAAGCGAGATGGGGTTTCTGGAAAGTGCATCAGCCACTATATTCTTCGTCCCCTTGACATACTCAATGTCAAAATCATATGCCTGGATTCTGCTGACCCATTTTTGTTGCCTCTCATTGAGTTCCTTTTGTTCTAGGAAATATTTCAACTTGTGATTGGTTCTCACCACAAATTTTCCACCCACCAAATATTGTTTGAACTTTGCCAAAGCATGCATAATGGCAAGCATCTCCTTATCATAGGTGGAATACAATCTCTCATTATCTCTCAACTTCCTACTCTCAAAGGAAATAGGATGGCGATCCTGCATAAGAACTGCACCAATCCCCAATCCCGAAGCATCACACTCTAAAATGAAGGGCCGTGAGAAATTTGGAAGAGCCAAAACTGGACAGGTGCTCATAATTACCTTGAGCCTCTCAAATACTACATGTGCCTCATCTGTCCATCTGAATGCACCCTTCCATGTAAGATCTATCAATGGAGCTACCAGCTGAGAATAACCCTTCACAAACCTCCGGTAGTAACCACATAACCCCAAGAATCCTCGCAAGTCAGAGATATTCCTGGGTGGTGGCCAATCCTGCATTGCCTGTATCTTCTCCTGATGGACCTTGACCCCATTGGCCCCAATGACATGCCCAAGATACAATATCTCCGTAAGTCCAAATTCACACTTGGACATCTTAGCAAATAAAGACTGAGTCTCCATTATGCTAAGTACCTCATCAAGATGCCTCAAATGATCATCCCATGTCTTCTACTTGTATATAGAATATCATCGAAAAATACCAAACAAACACAACCCGCCTCAATCGCCTATTGAAGATATCGTTCATACATGACTAAAATGTAGCATGTGCATTGGTGAGTCCAAATGGCATCACTAAGAACTCATAGTGCCCATAGTGACACCTGAAGGCTGTCTTGTGAATGTCCTCATCCCAAACTCAAATACGGTGGTGGTAACTGGTTGAAGATCAATCTTCGAAAAGTAGATGGGTCCATGCAACTCATCTAACAAAGCTCATCAATGCGAGGAATGGGATACTTGTTCTTGATGGTTTTCTTGTTCAGTGCACGATAGTCAATGCACATCCTCATGGTCCCATCCTTCTTCTTCACCAAAACAACTGAAGAAGCAAAGGGACTAGAACTAGGACGGATGTGTCCCATCTCCAAGAGCTCTCTAATGGTCTTCTCTATCTCATCCTTATATGTCTTAGGATGGCGATAAGGCGTAGTCATCACGGGTTTAGCACCCTTAAGCTCTATAACATGCTCAAACCCTCTATCTAGTGGTCTACCTGGAGGAATGTCACCAAACATTGGGTCGTGCTTATCCAGTATGGACTGGATGTCAATATGAAAAGGCTGCTCACTGTCTGAAGAAGATTTGGATGAAATGAAACACTGGGCTGCCCATGCAACCTCTCCATGTCTGACTATAGACTCCATCCTGCGTGCTGAAACAACTCTAGGCCCACCGTCAGAAAGAGCCCGAAGCACAATCTTCTTCTTATCCACCATAAACTCCAACTCCATCCTCCGGAAATCCTGCACATCTGCAAGGATCGTAACCACCTTGAATACCCAATCTTTGATCAATCTCACCAAGTCCAATAACATAGAAGTCATCGGTCAATGTGTAGTCCCCCATTTGAATACTAAGCCATGTAATCCTCTTAGTGCAACTAATAAAGAAATCAATCTGCTACCTGCACACTAAACCCCTCAAATTACTCAACTTGTAATCCCCGCCCATGCCAACCCCTCATCAATGAAGTTGTGTGTAGCTCCATTTGTCAATCAAACAAACAATCGATGTCCCTTAAGCATCCCTTCACCGAAAGGGATGGTACCAGAACTCGAGAGTGTAGCAATAGTGACATCGGATGAATCCAATGCCTCACTCTCGCCAAGCTCTACTTGGGGCTGCTCCCCCTGTGCATCATGGTCACCACCCTCATCCTCTGCATCTGTATCTAGCGAGTGATCATCCTCCCCATATGAAATCACCTCAATGAGATGCACCTTGCCTTTACCAAGGCAATGATGTCAAGGCTCCCAATGATTTTGCAATGAAAGAAAAGCTTCTTCCTCCTCAACTCATTACGAGTCTCCTAATCCACCTTAGGAGGTGGTGCACTCTTCTGTGGAACAGTAGAGCACTGAAATGGCCTGGAGCTCGTGGGAAACTTCTTTTTGGGTTGATAAGAAGTGGGCTGATAGGAAGTGGGGGATGTGTCCAAGTTCAATGCCGTCTAGATGGCATCATGCAATGTCCTAGGCTTAAGAGCCTTAACCAATCCTCTCATCCTGTCATGAAGGCCTCTATAAATAACATCACCACCCTCTTCTCAGGCATTTTTGGAACCATAATTGTTATACACTGAAATTCATTGATGTATGAATCAACGTGTCCACTCTGTCAGAGCTGTGCCAAGTCCCTATAATACAGCTCCACATCCTTGTGATCAAATCTCACAATCAACCTCTCATTAAAATCCCTGTATGACCGTAGAAGCTCATGACCATGTGTAACTAACCCATGGTGCAACCAATCATAAGCTAACCCCAAGGTGTAATGTAGCGTGAATGTGATGGCTTCCCTGCTTCCTCATGGGTTTGAGGGTAAGATAAGTGTTGATCTTGTGAATCCAAGCCCTAGACACTGATCTTTCCACTACCATCAAAAGTGGAGAGGGTTACCTTATTGGTAACCTGCTGCAAATCCCTGTTTTGTTGCGCTCTAGGCCTCCTGTCCTATCCACCCTCATGTTATCTCTCCTCTGAGCACAATACTATGGGAGGAAATACATCCCTCACATGCTGTGGCAAACTCCTCCACTCATCATTGATTGCCATAATAGTATCCGGAAAAGCTACTTCTTCCGGTCATCCCTCAATCTCTGGTGGGTCATCTCTAGGCAGGAAGTTAGGCTGCATAGGCCTATCTGCAATCTGCGTAGGTCTCTCTCCTCTCTCATGTATGAGTGTGTCTCGCTCATCTGTATGAGTATGCCTCCGCTCACGGCGTGGCGATCCCCTAACACTCCCAAGCTCTAAAGGTGATCTGCTATGATCCCTGTAACCACTGGCAACTGATACGGATCTATCCCTCCTGTCGTGCCTATCCGCGGCCTATCTAGTGCCAACCTGTCCAAGGTAGTGCCCATGCGCTCCATGGTCTGTAACAACTGCCTCTGAGTGGCTGCCATATCCCGAATGAAATCCCTATCTAGATCTGCATGTTCCTCTCGAGGACTCTCAGGTCTATCACCCAAATATTCCATTTTGTAACCTCTACAATACCAGCTTCAAGTCGTGCTCGTTTGCGGGTGTAGTATCTGTGTGGACCATCCTCTCTGTGTTGTATTCAAAGCTGATTTCTGTTTTAATACACTCTTTGCTTCCTTCCCACACAGGCTGGGAGGATACACTGCTCTGATACCACTGAAAGATACCAAACCCTTTTTACCTGATTTTTTTTTTTTAATATAATGCTCATGTGTGGAGCTGAACTAATAACATCAAGAAATTCCATGAACAACATTCTCATACTGCATAAACAAATTAAATAATGCAAACCCCACAAACCGGGTGAATATATATAAAGGCGCCTAGGGTTTTAATGGCAGATTTCTTCATAAATAATGCATTGTATATTCAATATTGATTTCTGATGATAAATGATTAGGGTAAACACATAGAAATCTGCAGATGAAATGATAACAAATATTGTCTAAAATCCACTGTAAATGATCCAACCCAAGTCGATTTGATATATATTTGTGGCTGAAATATACAACAATAAACTGGCATGAAAAATACCTCAAACACTGCATAAATCAACTGCAGAATAAGTCGCCCCACTCTGGAAGTTGTATAAATGCTCACTGCTGCAATTTATTCCTTCTTCTGAAACTGCTGAAATGATAAATAACCTGTGTAAACAATGAAGATCCCTGAGTGGAAACTTCTCTCACTGCTCTTGGGGTTTCCGTCCACAAGAGGAATAATCCAGAGGGTTTCCGTCCTTGGATTTGTCTCGTAAAAGCTCGAGCTAAAGCTGGAGAAAATAATAATAATCTTAATACTTTTTCCCCAAGTCACATTTTTTCCTTATAGCCAAAAAACCCTCCAAAGATGCAAGTCCCATTTTTTCCCAAATAAGTATAATTAATTTTTAATTATTTCTTTCTTTCATAATTTGACCAAGCAAGTCACATCTTTTGCCTAGGAAGGCACATTAAATAATTTATTAATTTATTTAATTGCACTTTCCTACGTCAAAGTCACTTAAACAGTCTGTTAATTCATTATATGTGCTTAAATGATATTTTATTTTATTTTGAGCACAATATAATAAAATTAATAAACCGAAGTCACCCTTTGGCCGTCGGGTAGACAAAACGGGCCAAAGGTCTTCAACCGAACTATTCAAGAAAGAGGAACATTACAAAAAATTCCCATGATGAAAGTCAAATCACTTAAGTGGAAGAGGGGATTTTTGGAGCTGCTAGGTTTTCAAGGTGGAAATTCCCATCAAGTTGATTTCTTATTTTTAACAATTCATCTTTCCAAAAAGTGCGACCCACCTTGGGTGAATACAATGCATTTAATAATATTTATAAATGGCTTATTCACCCAATTTTGGTGCCATAAATAGAAGGAAAGTCAATGTAAGTGGAAGAGCAAAGAAGAAGTCAAGGATGTATGATAAAAATATATAAAATAAATTTATTTAAAAGCAACCCGCATCATGCATAAATAGGCACCCAATTTGGGTGAATAAACATGATTGTTGATTAATTAAATTGCCAGAAATAGGAAGGGCAATAAGCATGGACTGCCATAATAAATAAGCAATTAATTCTTTTTGTAAAGGATTGCAGCCCGGACAGGTTTTGGTGGAAAGAAGGAGGTTTTGGCGCCAAAAGAAGGAGGTCGTTGCAGGAGCTTAAGGTTTGGCGCATAGGGTTGGAATGGCTTGATTCTTGCTATGATAATTATCTGCATGTTGGTATAAGTGCTCTGGTGAATTAAATAATATTTTTGTCTGCTTTGCATGCAAGAAAAACCTCAAATTTTAGGGCAGCAGGCTTCATATGCAGATTTTTGGTGACAAATCAAGTATTCATGCTCTGGACTTCATCTTTGTCTGAATTAATTGCAGGTATTCATCACAGGTGCTCATATTAGTGAAAAGAAGTTCAAATCAATGTCAGATACATTGAATATATCTTTCGAATCTGAAGAAGTTGCAGATCTGCACAAATTGATCTAATTGCAAGGGATTCCGGCAGAATTAAAAGAAAAATTTTGAGACAAAGATTGTTCCAGCCATGATGAAGCATGATGAAAGAAAAGGATCAGCAGAATCATGCATAGCTTCCATATTTGCTAAAGTCAATGATACACACAGGCTCACGAACCTATCAAGATATAATTGTTGATCCAGATCTCATAATTGCAAAGGCTTCGGAAAAAATCATCCTCTTGTTTCTAACGCAGCTCATGTAGAAGTTTTGCATGGAAAATTCCTTCCAAGATCTTTGCATGTTCCCGATGTTCGAGTTGAAGCCTTCATTGAATTTACTCGCATGTTCGAAGAAGAATTGAAAAAGCTTGATGATAGAAAGAAGACAAGTCAAAGGCAATACTGCAAGAAATTACGGTCAAGCATAGCTTCTAAATCTAGTTTGGTGAGAATCAAAGGCAAAAGAGTCAACCACATACGAGAATATGGAAGAAGAACAAGACTAGGAGGGTTGTTAACAATTTCTTCTTATTTATTTTCCTCTTTCTTTTATTTTCTCCGATTAAAGTAATTGAGCAATCAATTAAATTATAAAACTTAAGTGATTGGTTTAAAAATCATTACTTGAATAAGTCAATTACTTGGAAATAGGTGGCAGACATGCAAAATAGAAAGTTTTATTTTTAGTTATAAATCATGCATGTAACCGTGCAAAGAGGAATTCGGGAGGAATATTGTCAATTGTTTCCCTTTTCATGCTTCCGCATGTGGGAATTCATTTAAAGCTTACTATTTGTAATTGCCCTTTATACACTATAAATAGAGGAAGAACCTATGGGTTAAAGATAGGAATTTGTAATCAACATTCTTGTGTTCAGGACTTTGGAAATGAAACCCTTGATAGATTTCTGCAAGCAGAGGAATGGAGAGGAGATTTCTAAAGAACTTTGTGTCAACGGTGCATTCATTTTGTATTTATTTCTAAATCTATTCATAAACTTTGTGTTATTCTAGATCTAGATTTAAAAGTTTTCTTTTCTTTGAATTTTGTATTTAATGATCTATTTGTTTTAATCTATGTGCATGCGATCAACTCTGTAAACTATTGATTGGGTTGCACATCCTCTCTCCTTTCCCCGTTTCCTATTATTTTCCTCTTACGTAGATTTTCCTTTCTTTTACACAACCATTTGCTTATTTCAGAATTTCTAGAATTATGGTTCATGAGCCACATAGTTAAAGTAATACCAACAAATAGATATTAGGAAATATAAACAAAATCTTACGGGAGCCTCACTTTGTAAATGAGGAAGATTTATCTCATGATGCCTAGGTTTTTATTTGGGATGAAAATCTAGCCAACTTGATTTTGCGACTACTCCAAGTTGGGAACAACTATCTTTTGCTTTAGATCATAGCTTATCTTTTGTAGATTAGAGTGTATTCTCATTCCACTCTTCTATTGGCTAAACGTCCATTCACTCGATCGTGAAGGCCAAGGAAAGCTGATCATTTTTCAGATTGAAGAGCAATTCAATTTGAAATCATCCTCCTCGAGTTAGAAATCGTAGATCTAGTCTTTCACTTAGGAAGAAGAGTACACCCTCATCCGAGATCCGGATCATCTTAACATAATCGGCTCTTGTAATTATTCACACATGTCTATTCTCAAATAACACGTGCTCTCGTTCATTATGATGCGAGAATCAACCACTTACCCTTTCTGATTGTTCCGTCAAGAGAAACCTTTGGACCTCGAATCGACTCTATGCATGATCTACCTAAAGGGACAAGAAATAATTTTCTGAAATTCTTTGGAGATGAAAAGCCGAATCCGAGATGATCACTTGGTTTGTGTTCTTTATATCTGTGGGGTATTTACATGATTCGAACATGAAGATGTGTCTTTCGGATTCTTCATAGAGACTCTCCATGACTTGGCTAGAGAATGGTTCATGAGAGGCTAGCTCCACGGCACCATAACCAACTAGGCCACTATGAGAGATGCATTCCTAAAAGATTCAAACTAGTTGAAAATTCAAGTACCTTGATAACTCAGCTCACTTAGTTGAAGGAGCCACATGAGCACATATAGGATTTTATTGCAAAATTCTAAAGATTACTATACAAAATTTGGCTAACTATCTTTTCGAATGCGAGAATAAAAAATATTCTTCATGAAATGCTTCACTTCTGAAGTAAGCTATCAGCTGACTTTTAAACGCCCTAAACGATTTGATGACCCAAAACATGGCGGTTGAAATTGAAGACGACTTCATCAAGCGCATATGTAAATATACAAAGAGCGAGCACTAGAGAGTGAAAGTTCATTTTAACGCTGGACTACATCATCGATTCTCCATATTGCAAAAGTTAGCAAATGAGATGTCATGAGATGAAGAAACAAATGGCTCAAATGGCTCAAGGCAACAACAGTTGATCCCTGCTCAAAATTTCCAACAATTGGAACCGCATTGTTGGTTCCAAAATTAACAATTAAAGTTGCTCCCGAAACAACGTGGAGATGAATGAAAAAGACCAGGAAGTTAATGTTGATCAACTCGAGAATGAGCTACATAGTTAAATTAATACCAACAAATAGATATTAGGACATATGGTGATAAAATCTTACATGGGAGCCTGCTTTGGTAAATGAGGAAGTTTTATCTCATGATTATCTAGGTTTAAAATATTAGAAAATCTAGCCAACAAATATAAACTCATGAACACCAACAATTTTCTTGAAAGGGACAATGATCTTTCTTCCCACTTTTTATTGGCCAATTCAAATAGAAGTACAAAATTTACAATAATTATGAAAGAGAAGTAGATAATATCTCACACTTCCTCCCGATTACTTGTTTGATCTACCTTAACACTCCTTTTCCTGGTGAAACACAATTCCAGCACTAAGAATTCCTTGTTCTCACTTGCTTTCATGCTTGATAATCAAAAACTCTCATCATTTACATGTATTTATAGCATTTCTCATGTCCTCACGTGCCATAATTGGAGGATGGGAAATCATCATGGAGGAGAAGAGACATGAAACATAACCTTTCCAATTTTGGGTTATTGGTTTCAAATTTTATTTTTCGTAGAGAGTGTCAGGACCACGGTCACACTTGTAATTTGCCGATTTTGAGGTACAATTCTCATATCTTCCAGGCGGTGGTTATGTAACCCCACTCTACACAAAGCGGATGGTTCTATTCACATAAAGATAATAAAACTCCGTTTTCTTCATTTTTTCTTTGTATGTTGCCAATTTGATCTAATGAAGTGGATTCATTTGGATCCCTATGGATCACACCTAACCCTACTTAGGAGGATTTTGGTCCCCACAAAGCTTAGTGGAGGAGTAGATGAGGAAATAATTCCTCACTTGAACCTTTAAGTACCATTGGGCTGCCTTGGTGTCTTTCCTTTGATAGTGAAGCCTACAAGACTCCTGTGGACCTCTCCTAATCTCTCTAACCTTCTACTTTGCACTACATCCTCACCCGCCTCGTGAGTCCAAGACATGATCTTGATGGAAGGTAGTAATTGTAGTATTTCATCTTTGTTGTATAGATTTTAAGATATACCTGAAAACCTAGGTAGATCATGAGATAAATCTCCTTCATTTATCGTGAGGCTCCCATGTAAGATTTTGTCAATTATATTTTATAGTATCTATTTGTTGGTACTTTAATTATGTAGCTCGGGAACCATAGCTAGAGTAGTTTTTGCAAGTAAGTAAACATTTGTAAGAAAATATATGCGATAAAGGGAAATAATTAAATGTGAGAAGAAAGGAAAGGAAGATGTGTAACCTAACCAATAATTGATAGAGTTGATCACATGCACATAGACTAAACAAATAGATCTTAAAATGCAGAATTTGAAGCAAGGCAAAGGAATTTTAGATCTAGATCTAAGACAACACAAAGTTTATGCGAGAGATCTAAAAGAAATAAGAGATGAATGCAAGATAAGTTCTCGAAATCTACAAAGTTTATGCGAGAGATCTAAAAAGAAATAAGAGACAAATGCACCGTTGACACAAAGTTCTCCGAAATTTGCCTGTAACACTCCATCTTGTCCCCAAAAGTCCAAAATCTATCCCAATTCTCTATTCCTATGCTTCAGAAAGCTACTAGGGTTTGAGGTCAAAGTCTGGAACACAAGAATGTTGATTACAAATTCCGATCCTTTAACCCGTAGGCTCTTTCTTCATTTATAGTGTATGGAGGTGAAGTTACAAATAGGAAACTATAATTGAACTTGCACATGTAGAAGTTGTAAAGGAAACAACTGCAATCTCCCTCCTGGAATTCCTCTTTGCATGACATGCATGATTTATAACTAAAAATAAAACCTTCTATTTTGCATGTCACCCACCTATTTCAAGTAATTGACTTCTTCAAGTAATGACTTTTAAACCAATCACTTAAGTTTTATAATTTAATTGATTGCTCAATTACTTTGTCGGAGAAAATAAGAGAAAGAAGAAGAAAGAGGAAAAGAAATTAGAAGAAAGTTGCAACACTTCCAGTCTTGTTCTTTTTCCATATTCTGCATGCGAGTTGACTCTTTTGCCTTTGATTCTCACCAAACTGGATCTGGAAGCACTGATTGTGATTTGCTTGCGGGTATTGCCTTTGACTTGTCTTCCCTCTTATCCTTGAAGCTTTTGCAGTTCTTCTCCAAGTACATGCACCAGTGCAATGTTTGTCATAAATAATTCAGACAAAACTCATCATTTTTATTTTTAATTGCATATGAGCAATTTTAAATTCCGGAAAGCACTCTAAGTGAATGCAAATACAAGTAAATTCAACAAAGGCTTCATTTGGAAGATTGGGAACACATGCACAAGATCTTGGAAGGAATTTTCCATGCACTGACTTCTACACAGGTTGCGTTAGAAACAACAGCATGATTTTTTGTCGGAAGACTTTGCAATTATGAGATCTAGATCTATCAACTAAATCAATGATAGGTTCAGGGCCTATGTTTGTATCATTGACTTTAGCAAATCTAGAAACTATGCGATTCGTTGATCTTTTCTTTCATCATGCTTCATCATGGCTAGAACAATCTTTATGCTGGGCTCTTTTTCTTTTAATTTTGTCGAGAATCCCTTGCACTTGGATCAATTTGTGTAGATCGGAAACTTCTTCAGATTCAAAAGATATATTCAATGTACCTGACATTGATTTGAACTCCCTTTCACTTATATGAGCACCTGTGATGAATACCTGCAATTAATTCAGACAGATGGAGTTCAGGGCATGAATACTTGATTTTTATCACCAAAATATGCATATAAAGTTTGCTGCCCTAAAATTTGAGGTTTTTCTTGCATGCAAAGCAAACAAAAATATTATTTAATTCACCTGGGCACATATACCAATATGTAGCTACTCATAATGACCAAAATTAGGCTATTCTAACTCTAGGCGCCAAAACTGGAAGCTTCCCGGCAATGGAAAATAGTCTTTAATGCAAAATCCTCCTCCTTTTAGCGCCAAAACATGTCCGGGCTGCAATCTTCATCAAAAAGAAATAAATGATTCTCCTTTATAACATCCCATGCTTATATAACCTCCAAAGCATGCTATTGTTAATAATTGTCTTTTCTTATTTCTGGCAATTTTATTAATTAATAGCCATATCTATTCATCCAATTTGGACGCCCAATTTTGCATGCTTCGATTGTTTTTAATAAATTTATTTTATTTATTTTTAGCATACATTCTTCAGTTCTCTTTGGCTTGTCTTTTTGCATTCACTTTCCTTCCATACATGGCACCAAAATTGGGTGAAAAAGCCATAAATAAATAACATTAAATGCATTGTTTAATGCCAAGGTGGGTCGCACTTGTTGGCAGGGGTAGATGCTAAAAATAGGAAGTTAACTTGATGAGAATTTCCACCCTGCATTGCAGCTCCAAAAATTCCCTCTTCCACTTAAGTGATTTGACTTTCATCATGGGAATTTTACCCTGTAAGGTAGGTAAGAAATTCCCGCCTACTTGCCACTACCAAAATTCCCACTAGCAAATTAAAACCTCTCCCAAAAAGTGCGACTTGCATTAAAAATAGCTTCCTTTGATAAAATGTGACTTGCATGGGTGAATAAACCTCTTTGGTGGGAAAAGTTAGCATGTTAGGAAGGTAGAAAATTCCCATCGGTGTTTTAAGTGATTTTTCTTTATTTTATAATGGGAATTTTTACCCTGCAAGGCAGTAAGAAATTTCCGCCTACCTACCGCCTCTAATATTCCCATTGCAGCTTAAGTGACTTTGAATTCATGGGAAAAAGTACCCTATAAGGTAGGTAAGAAATTCTTGCATGCCTACCACTACCAAAATTCCCATTGCAGCTTAGACCCATTCATTCCAAAAAGTGTGACTTGCCTAGGAGAGGCTTTTTGTGCATGACTTCATCTTTTTGGTCAGAAGTTTGCCTTCTGAGGCTGATTCCTTCTGGTGTTGAGGTCGTAGATGATCTCCAGATGCTCCAGGAAATTAAACAGACTATACAGAACAAAGAACGGACTTAGGGGATTTTAACAAACAAACTATGGAGAAAAACACAAAAGAAATAAATAAAAACAAAAAACGTTGTTAGAAGTTGCAGACAATGCTCAGAATTCATTCCTGGTGAAAATCCTATTGAGATGTGTGAATACTGGCATGCAAAACTTCAGCTTAGGTTTTGGAGTACAATTTACTTCAACGGGGCTTAATTTATTTAATAAATAATTAAATAAAAATTCCCTGCAGACAAAACTTGGCGGAGGGATAAAATGAGTTTCAACATCTGAGTATTTGTCAAAATTGGCTCATATGATTCACTGGGAATATCTTAACGTAATACAGACATCTTTTGGCAATAAAAACACGAAAAGACCCGTTATTTTAAAAAGAACGAATTTTTTTCAAATGGGTTGTCCTAGATTTCACCCTGAAATCTAGGGACACCAATCTTCATCTAGCATGGATGGCTCATATAGGTGCAAGTTCTCACGGTTTACTACTAAGTACATTCTCATGAATGATGGTAAATCAAGTCAAAATGCATTTTCTCCAACCTACTCCAATATGGTGAAGGGCCTATATCATAGTGGCTTGAGCTTTGTGTTTGACCTTGTAGTCTCTCCTTGCTCAAGTAAAGACAAAATTCTATCTCCAACATGAAGCTTATGTTCTCTCCTATGCTAATCGTGCCTAGCCTTGTACTTGGCTTGAGATTTATTTAACTATTCTTTGACTTTGAGATGGATTTGTCGGATCCTCTTAATGAATTTGTTTTCTCTAGTCACCTCTGTGTCTCGTGTCTCCTCCTCATCCTGCTACCCAACTGCTATGTTTAAGTGGATTTGTAGGTAGATATCCCAAGCATGCTTCAAATGGTGACTTCATAGTGGATGTGTGTATTGCTCGGTTATAGGAATGTTAAATGTAGGCTAAGGACTCATCCCAAGTCTTTGGGTATTTGCTATTATACCCTCTGATCAATTATACCAAAGTCTTGTTCACCACCTCTGTCTGTCCATCTAATTGTGGATGGAAAGTTGTGCACTATGTAACTTGGTATCCATCTTGTCTCACAAAGTAATCCAACACTTCCCCAAGAACCTGGAATCCCTGTCAGAAACAATAGTCTTCGGCAAACCAAAATGCACCCATACCTTAACAAAGAAAAGATTTTTTGTCTCGTGTGCTTTTACTGTCTTTTTACATGCCATAAGAATACACATCTTACTAAATCTATCAACAACATAGAGATTGTCATGGCAATGTTTAGACATAGGTAATCCTCCTACAAAGTCCATAGAAATGTCCTCCCACAAACGGGTAGGTACTGGCAAAGGCATATACAAACCCTCCTTCCTAGTCTTAGGCTTGCTGGTACAACAAATTTTACATCCACGTATAAATTTTGATACTTCTTCTTGCATATTGGGCCAATACACATACCTTTGCAAGTGGGCTAGGGTCTTACCAACACCGAAATGTCCCACTACTTTCGAGGTATGTGCTTCCCTCATCAATATAAGTCTTTCTTCTTTAGGCACACAAAGCTTCCCCATCGGTAGAGCAACCCGTCCTTGAGATAACAATCTTCAATCCCCATCCTTTCAGCCCCTTGGGACTGCAAATTGCTGAAATGTCACCCCAAAGTCTTTATCCTGGGCATATGCCTCTCTGTAAGCTTCCTTTGTGAAGGGCTCGATCTGAGAGATAGTGGCCAAGCAGGATAACTTCTCTGTGTGGGTGGCCTAGACAACATGTCTACCACCAATTTTGTACTACCCTTCTTGTATTTGATCACCAAATGGAACTGCTGTTGAAGGAACCCCATCCATTTGTAGTGCCTTGTCTATTGCAATTTAGATTGTGCTTGCAAATCTTTGGAAGAGGTTTTGTGGAGTGTGCACAATAGTTTCTTTACCCAATAAATAATGCTTCCATTTTTTATTTTCTGAACTAGTGCATACATTTTCTTATCATATATTGAATATCCTTTAACTGTTGAAGTAAAAGTTTCAAAATGATAGCATACGGGTTTACCTCCCTGAAGCAACACTGCGCCCATAGCGTAATCACTGACATTTGTCTCTACTTCAAAGGGATGCTGCAAATTAGGAAGAGCAAATTCTAGAGTATGACTAATCTTGTATTTCAATAACTCAAAGGATTTTTCTTGTTCCTTAACCCAGTCAAAACTCTTACTCTTTGCAGTCACTATGTAGAGGTGTTGCAATCACGGAGAAGCCTAGAATAAACTTCCACATGTATTGTACTGCTCCCACAAAACTCCTAGTCTTTGTGGCTCTTATTGGTGTTGGCCAACTGGTGATGGCTTCCACCTTCTTTGGATCCACTCATAGCTCTCCTCCTCCAACCATGTGCCCAAGATAGACAAGTGACTATTTGGAAAATTCACATTTCTTCATATTACAAAGCAATTGTTTCTCCCGAGAACTTGCAAGACTTGTTGCAAATGAGTTAGATGTTCCTCCCATGTGGCACTAAAAATCAAGATATCATCTAGATAAACAATGACACATGAATCTATGAAATCATGCAATACATCATTCATCAATCTCATAAATGTAGCGGGTGCATTGCATAAACCAAATGGAAGTACTAACCACTCATACAAACCTTGTTTTGTCTTGAAGGAAGTCTTCCATATATCCTCCTCCTTCATTCTGACTTGGTGATAACTTGACTTGAGATCCAACTTTGTGAAGAATTTGGCATGCTGAAGCTAGTCCAAGAGATCATCTATGCGGGGAAGTGGATATATGTTCTTTATGGTGATCTTGTTCAAAGCACGGTAGTTGATGCACATTCTCTAAGAACCATCCTTCTTTGGCACCATCACAATAGGAAAACCACATGGTGAGGTGCTCGGACATATCACACCCTGGTCTAGTAGTTGTTTCTTTACTTCAATACTCTCCAACAAGGATTTCCTATACAACCCGATGTTGGTAGAGGGAACTAATGCAACAATCGAATCTCATGTCTTACTTCTCATTTTAGTGGTAACCCACTGGGAGCCTAAAAAACTTCTTGAAAAGACTGAATAATACTATCCAAATCCTATTTTCCCTGGTTATAAATCTCTGAAACTTCTACCCCATCTTGTTTATCCTTTAACAAAAGTAAACAAAACTGATTATGATTTACTGAATAAGTCATTTTTCTTAGTTAGCACTCACCATAATAACCCGTGTCTTACATTGGTGTGCCCAGATGTTGTATCTGATCCCATCCTTGACCCATCTATATTGGTTTTCCCTTCTCATAAATATAGCATCCCTAATATACAAGTAAGGACTCCCAAAAACAACATCAAAAGCATCAAGTGGAATAACATCAGCTTCAATACATCAATATACTAGGAATTTATCCCAAACTTGACCTTACATCTTTTGTTACCTGAATTTCAACACCCTTCTTCACCCAACCCAAAGGATAAGGGTGTGGATGCTCGTAAGTCTCAAGACCAAGCTTCTTTACAACTACTTCAGAAATCAAGTTAGATTGAGAACCAATATCAACCAAAGCATTTACCTTAGTTCTCTTGATCTGGATTTTAATCTGGAATAGTCTACTCATCTCCTCTTCCTGGTTGTCCATGTTGGTGGTCGTGCATCCAAGCCTCTCATCTACATCAGAGTCATCTTCGATTTCCACCTCCCCTTCTATCTTTACAACTATCATGGACTTCTTTGAGTCCTTGGTTCGGTTCTTCGGATGTAACTCCGGATGCAACTTCCAACATGTAGCGTCAGTATGACCATTGATATCACAATTCTTACAAATATTCTTGGGATCTTTACAAGTATTTAAAGTAGTGGAAGTTTGTTTACCTTTCCCTTTCCACTTACCTTTGTTACTTGTTTTCCCATGTTCTTTCTTTTGTTGATTTGTCGACTACTTTTCCCTTGGCTCTGCTTCTCCTTGCTTCTTTTCATCATCTATGTAGTATGCCTGCACACACGCCTCGATTGAGATCTTTGGGCTTCATGGAGATGACTTTTCTTCAAAGGTGAGTGTGAAGTCCTCCCAAGTACTTAGTCAAAATATCCTCATCCTCCAAGTCCATGTTCAATAACATGGCCTACCTCCAAAACTCCATAGTATAGTCCTGCACACTTTGACCACTGCCTTGTCTAAAATATCTGTCATTTAATCATTTGGTCAGTCTTGTGGCCAATAGGATAGAAGTTAGCTCTAAGTAATTCTTTAAATTCTTGCCAAGATTTCACAATAGGACGTTTCTTCTTTTCACAAGTGGCTAGATGGGTTTCCCACCAAACCAGAGCGTGTCCCTCCATTTTGAGATGTGCAAAGGTGATCCTTTGTGCCTCAGTGACATTATGGACACTAAAGTAGACTTCTAATTGTTTTAACCATTTATCAAGAAACTCTGCATCTACTTGTCCTTCAAAGCTTTTAATTTCAACTTTCATCTCAACTTTAAAAGGAGCATGATCAGATTTTACCTTTTCTCTTACATTTGAAGTCTCTTCTTCACATTCTTCCCCATAATCTTCCTCATGGTGGCTCCTCCTTATGCCAAAATTTTCGGCTAAGGCATGAACTACTAAGTCCATAGAGTCTTGCTTGAACGAAGTCATCTTCTACAAATTTTGTTGGCTAGATTTTCTGCACACCCGAAAACCTATCCATTATGGTCTCATGAGATAAATCTCCCTCATTTAGCGGTGAGACTCCCGTGTAAGATTTTGTCAATTATATTTTCTAGTATCTATTTATTGGTATTACTTTAACTATATAACTCATGAACCATAGCTAGACAACTTTGCAGCAAGTAAGCGGTTGTCATAAAAGGAAAAATCAGTAGATGAGGAAAATAATAGACAATAGGAAGAAAGGAGAGAAGATGTGCAACGCAATCAATAGTTCACAGAGTTGATCGCATGCACATAGATAAAACAAATAGATCTTGAAATACAAAATTTAAAGCAAAGGATAGTTTTAGATCCAGATCTAAGATAACACAAAGTTTATGCAAAGATCTAAAAATAAATAAGAAACAAATGCACCGTTGACACAAAGTTCTCCAGAAATCTGCCTCTTCTCTATTCCTCTACTTTCAAAGCTATCAGGGTTTTAGCTCAAAGTCTAGAACACAAGAATGTTGATTACAAATTCTGATCCTTTAACCCGTAGGTTCTTCCTCTATTTATAGTGTATAAAGGGAAATTACAAATAGGAAGCTTTAAATGAATTCCCGCATGTAGAAGTTATGAAAAGATGAACAACTAGCAATCTTCCACTTTGCATGACATGCATGATTTATACTTCTGAAAAATAGATCCTTCTAGTTTGCATGTCTACCACTTATTTTCAAGTAACTGACTTCTTCAAGTACTGGATTTTAAATCAATCGCTTAAATTTTATAATTTAATTGATTGCTCAATTACTTTGTCGGAGAAAATAAGAGAAAGAATAAGAAAGAGGAAAATAGATTAGAAGAAAGTTGCAACACTTCCAGTCTTGTTCTTTTTCCATATTCTGCATGCAATTGACTCTTTCACCTTTGATTCTCACCAAACTAGATCTCTGAGGTGAAAGTGATATGTGATTTGCTTAATGCGGGTATTGTCTTTGCCTTTTTTCCCTCTTATCCTTGAAGCTATTTTGCAATTATTCTTTACATATAAAAGTAAATTCAATGAAGGCTTCAACTGGAAGATTGGGAGCACATGCACAAGATCTTGGAAGGAATTTTCCATGCATTGACTTCTACACGGGCTGTGTTGGAAACAAGAGGATGAATTTTTGCTAGAAGCCTTTGCAATTATGAGATCTGGATCTGTCAATTAAATCGAGTGATAGGTTCAAGGCCTATGTTTGTATCATTGACTTCAGAAAATCTGGAAGCTATGCATGATTCTGTTGATCCTTTTCTTTCATCATGCTTCATCATGGCTGGAACAATCTTTGTCTGAGCTCTTTTTCTTTTAATTCTACCGGAATCCCTTGCAATTGGATCAATTTGTGCAGATCTAGACAACTTCTTCAGATTCGAAAGATATATTCAATATATCTGACATTGATTTGAACTTCTTTTCACTAATATGAGCACCTGTGATGAATACCCTATATCTCGGTTCTTGAAAAGCTTCGGATGTTTCCCGTTGAAAGGCGGTGGTAACTCAATTCCATCCTTGTAGGCAAAGAAGAAAGTATCCATTTCGAAATGACTCTCTTGATCGTGAAGGGCCCTTTCCAAAGTGAATCAGATTTGTTGTTCATGCCCTTTGGTTCATATCTCTTGTCCTACCAAGTACTCGATCTCTACGATCTCGAACTTCCTTTCTCTTGCCTTCTTTCAAACACCTTGGGCGAGGTCCTTATCAACTTCTTCTTATGGTGGCTCATTATTTCTTCTCTCTATGGTGGATAAGTCCGCATCAATTTTCTCTGTAACCAGATTCAAAATCTTGGGGCTACATTTACGAGGAGGAACTATCACAATATTCTTCATTCTTCTTTAGGTATTGATCATGCTTGTCGAAAGTCTCCACTACGGAAACTAAATCCTTGGGGATTTTGTTACCTTTAGTTGGATCATTCCACTACTGTTATCATAAACTAGATAATTTTTTCCTATGACTGTTTGTCGTGGTGGTGATTTACTACATTCAACACACAACCTATCAAAGTTGTCTTGTTTTAGAAATGTAGATGTTTGTTTGTCCTCATAATTGAAAGTCTGCCATTGTTCAACATTATCAGGGACTTTGGGGCGGTAGACCATCTCCACTTTATAGTTTCCTTGTCTAAATATGGATGGTGGTCTATCTAGATTCAATAGTGCAGCTATGACTGCCAAAGAGTCTACCTTGGAATTTTGATTTGTTGGAATGAAGTCAATAGAGAAGGCTACAAAATCGAATGTGGCATAAAGCACTCTATCTCTGTAATGCTTCATCTTATCTCTTTTGACTTGATTTTCCCTCAAACTTGCTTTACTAGAAGTTCAACATCTCCTTGGGCTTTGAGGAGTTTTACTCCTTTCTTTTATCTTGCTCCATTCCTAGCAGTAATGCTTCATACTCTGTCATATTGTTGGTGTTCTCGAACATCAACTTGTGGGAGTATGGGAATATATCATGATCTGGAGATATTAGTAGAACATCGGCTCCTGATCCAAAATAACAACAGGTGCTCCCTTTAAACTCAAATTGTCCAAACTTTTTACTCTTCTTGTGTTGGCTCTGGTTGAAGTTCTGGCTCTAGAACATCTTTATCCATTTCAAGAAATAGACCCCACGGTTAGATCCTAAAAAAAATATGAGATCTAGGATCCTCAGATTTTGTAACCGTGTACTTGGAATTATTTTTCGGCTCTAGCTTCTGATTAATCCCCTTGATAGGAATATGGGCGCAAGACCAATCCATCTTTACTTCTCCTCCCAGCTCTTTGCAAAAGTTTCTGCTCAGCAATATCTCGTAGGAGATAGGAATATCTTTAACTAAGATTGCCATCTTTAATCTTTTGTCAGAAAGGCTCACGAACAAGTTGTGCATCTTTGATTTGTTCGATTAAAGGGACTTATCTCTCCATGGAATAGCACCTTCCTATGGTATTCGTCAAGGTAAGCCCAAGAGCATCTGTAACTTTAGCTAGCATGACATTGTTAGAAGCACCTGAATCTAAAATGCAATTTCTTAACTTGAAACCATTAAGCAATAGGGAAACATAGAATGGTTCCACTCTTTCAGAAGATGGTGAGGATTTAACAACTACAATGTTGTTCTGGGGAGGAGTATCTTTGGGCTTAGGCAAAAGGCCTTTTGATGTATTGGATTGTCTTGGTGATTGTACATATTTGACTAGCCTATTTAACTGCTCAGGAAAGACTCTCAGGTATTCAGCTTTTGACATTTGAACTTTGGTTTTCTTGACATGATCAATAATGTCAAAATAACTAGATTCGGATACTTGAGCTGCTTTTATGGTTGAGATGAAGAACTCACATCTCTCGGAAGCTAAAGAAGAAGGTAAAGGGTTGCCCCTTCTTTGTTCGTCATCTAATGCCTTAGCTTGGTGAGTTTGTGGTTTTGTAATATCTGCATATGTATGACCATGATCATCTTCATGAAGCTTCTCATCGTCATGTTAGATTTGTAGTTTAGGTAATTAATGTTGGAGTTGTCAAGCAGGACCTACAAAATCATCATTCTTGAGTTGATCAGTGTCAGCTTCCTAGTCTTCTTCATTCATCTCCACGTTGTTTCTAGGAGCAACTTCAATTGCTAATCTTTGGGAACCAACAATGCGTTCTGTTGGTTGTTGAAATTCTGAGCAGGGGCAATGTTGTTTCCTTGAGCCATTTGTTTCTTCATCTGTAACATCTCATTTGCTAACTTTTGCAATAGTGAATCAGAAGTAGTAGCAGAGGATGAACTTTCAGCTCTAGAAGTGTTGTTTTTTATCTTTCCAACCATGATGAGGTCGTCTTCAATTTCAACCGCCATGTTTTGAGTTGTTAACAAGTCAGTAGGACGTGCTCTTTGCAGTTGATAGCTTACTTCAGGAAGTAAAGCATTGATGAAGAATACCTTTTGATTCTCATCATTCAGAGAAGTAGAAGCCAAAATTTTATACAGTAATCTTTGGAATTTTGTAATAAAATCCCGCATGTGCTCTTGTGGCTCCTTCTTCAGCTGAGTCAATTGAGTTATCAAGGTACTGGAATCTTCAGCTAGTTTGAATCTTTTCAGGAATGCATCTCTCATAGTGGCCCAATTGGTTATGGTGCCAGGAGCTAGCCGGTAGAACCATTCTCCAGCCAAGTCATGCAGAGTCTCTATGAAAAGCCGGACAGACACATCTTCATGTTCTACGGCGAGCACTCCATAGGATATAAAGAACACAACCAAGTGATCATCTGGATTCTGCTTTCCGTCTCCAAAGAATTTTGGAAAATTATTTCTCATCCCTTTAGGTAGATCATGCATAGGAGGAGTCAGATTCAAAGGTCTAAAGGCTACACCCCATGGAACAAGTGTAACAGCAAGTGGTTGATTCTACATCATGATGAACAGAGCGCATCTTCTTTGAGAATAGACTTGGTGAATAATTCCAGCTTCCGGATCATGTTGAAGATGATTCAGATCTAGATGAGTTTGTACTCTTCTTCCTGGTGAAAGACTGGATCTGCGGCTTCTAATTTGAAAAATCTCTGGTCTACTAATTTGTGTTGTTCCCAACTGAGTTGCCAAAAATTGTTGGCTATATTTTCTGCACAGTTGAAAACCTAGGCTAGTCGTGAGATAAATCTCCCTCATTTACGGGAGCCTCACCGGTAAATGAGGGAGATTCATCTCATGACCGCCTAGGTTTTCAGCTGTGTAGAAAATCTATCCAACGGTTTTGCAAGTTCTTCTTGTCTTCTAAACATTCTATCCATCATGGTTTTCAGCATCTCGATTCTACGGACCAAGTTTTCTTCCTCCATTTGTCCCCAAATTCCTTGTTCCCACTTCCTTGTAGAAATACCTAGATCACAAGGTAAAGCCTCTCCGCCTTAAGATCTCGTCACTGTCATACAAATCCAAGAATGAATACCACAGTCCTAGATACTTGTTATCTATGATACCAAAATGATCTGTAAAATCTCTACTTTGGAATTGTTCATAGAATCACAATTAAATGTTGTTGTTCTACTTTCGATTAGAAAATGACAGAGATAGCTAGTGAATGAATTTGCTTATTCTTATAATCAACAATTGTAAGAAAGGAAAGAATATAAACTCATGAACACCAACAATTTTTATCCTGGAAACCTCCGGAGGAGGAAAACCAGTTAGGAAGGGAAAATGCTCTTTCTTCCCACTTTTATTGGCCAATTCAAATAAGAAGTACAAAATTTACAATAAGTATGAAAGAGAAGTAGATAATATCTCACACTTCCTCCCAATTACTTGCTTACTCTGCCTCAACACTTCTTTTTTGTACAAACACAATTCCAGCACTAAGAATTCCTTGCTCACTTGCTTTCATGCTTCGATAATAAAAATTATCCTTCCTACATGTATTTATAGCCTTTCTCATGTCCTCCCATGCACTGGAGGATAAGAAAGCTCATGGAGGAGAAAAGACATGGACAACCTTTCCAATTCAGGGACTGTTTGTTTCGATTTTTTTTTTCCGAGAGTTTCAAGACCGCTGCCCAGTGTAGACCGGCGGTCACAGGACCGCTGCCTTGGTTGGGCGGCGATTCTGAGACCGCCGCACGGGGCAAGGCGGTGGTTTTGTAACCACCGCTCTACACAGAGTGGTGGTTCTATTAACTTAAAGACAAAACCTTCTTTTTCTTCATTTTCCTTCTTTGTTACTGGCTGATCTGATGAAGTAGAGTCATTTTGGATCCCTATGGATCACTTGTCACTTTTATTAGGATACTCAATGTTTGAAGTTGAAATTGGCTCCAAACTTGAGTGTTTGAGCTCCATGGTGACAAAGGCTAGTGAGATGAACGGGAGACGACTAAGTGTGCAAAGTTTGACCACAATCTTAACACATGTTATTTTTAGTAAGTTCAATTCCAGGATGTCTATTTTTAGTAAGTGTCTCAATTTAACACTTTTGAGTGTTCTTGATATGTAAGGAGTAATGACAACTCAAAGAATGAATTGTTTTAACATTTACTATTTATAGATTGTGAAGCTTGGTAAGACTTACTATTTTTAGAAGTGGGTCTTCTAGGTATCGAATGAGGAGAGTGGTTTTAAAAGTTTCGTTATCCTTGCTCTCGAATTTTAGATGATTCTCTCGTCAGATTAGTGGGAAAGTGAGAAATTCATCGAAGAGGGCATAATACTGAGAGAAAACTCAGTCCTCCATATCTCCAAAATATTCCACCTCATCATGCAAGCAATGGCTCAAATGAAAGCTGATTTTATGAAGAATATTTGCTCCAAATTTCAGGCAATTTGGTTTGCTGGATCATCGGGAAAATGCAAATTTCATTGAGGATCGCATAATACCGAGAGAAAACTCGGTCCTCCATATCCCTAATAATAATCCACTTCATCATATGAGAAATGACTCAAATGAAAGCTAATTTTATGAGGATCGTTTGCTCCAAATTTCAAGCAATTTGGCTCGCCGAGTCACCGAGAAAATGCAAATACATTTTCAACTGCTCTGGGCAAAAATGGAGTTCATGGCTGGAAAATCAGTCATTAATAACATTTGAATGGTGGAATCTCATGCCATGAATCATAGATCATCATGAAGGCGTTTTCAAGAGGAGTTGATGGTTAAAATTTGAAGTGATTTGGTCCACGAGATCATGAGATATGTGCAAAATCAATTTTTCAAGCATGTGAGGTCTCAAGCACATTCCAACAACATATCAACATGGGAGAGAGATTTGGGATGGGAAAAAATGCATTTGAAATTCAAAAATGGTTAAGTTTTTGGAAATGAATCCTTTCCATCTCATTTGCACACCTTAACTCTTGTTTAACCTATTTAAGCTCAATCATGGTCAGATGGGGGTTGAAATTGAGTTGTACCCCAAAAATAGGGGACAAGAAGGGAAAGGGGACAAGAGGGACACAAAAATGTGACTTGCACTAGATCATGCCAAGTGTCATCATATGGTTTCATGAGAGTGAGATAGAGGAGCTGAAAACTAGCACTTGGGAGCTTGGTCATGACAGCCAAGCCCACCATTTGAAAACCTTTGTCCTGGTTATTATGAACCCTTCCTCCGACCATCCTATCAACTCACGCAGCCCCTTCGGGTCCTGTGTCATCCTCATTCTGGCTGAGAGGAAAGTGTTAATATAGTTTATAAGTTTGTTTCATGTGCAGGGGAATGGATCCAAGTTGATTTCACAGTGAGACTAAGCTCCAAGGTGGAATAGTGCTCTCAGGAGCACTAAATTGGCTATTTTTAACCATATTGCAACATGAGAATATCCTTTGGAAGCTATCTAGAAAGGCTCAACTCATCTAGGAGTTGTGCAGGAGAGCAATGAAGTGATCCAAGGCAATTTAGGGAAAATTTGTGGAGGCAATTGATGTCGGGAACAGTTCAAGCAAAACTGGGTCATTTTGGGCATAGGGAATGAAGGCTCCAATGGAGAAAGTCACCTTGTTCTAAAGATTCTAGGAGTTCTAGGAGGAGTTGGAAGCTCATCAAATAGGCAATGGAAATATCTTGGAATTATCCACATGATAGACACATCAATTTTGGTCCAAGACTTCAAAATCCTCCATGATGATCCAAGATACTACAATTGCACCTTTGAGCCAAAAGAGTAACAGGGCTTGAAAATAAAATTTCATGCGGGGAATTGGCTCTTGAAAGTGGTTGGGATAGTCTCAACAGGTTTTTTTGAGTCAAAATCATATAAGGTTTTGCTCCTAAACTCCATGTCATGCTCCTGGGGCAGAAAAAGCACTTTCGGTGTTCTAATTTTGCATTGGGATGATGACATCAGCAAACAAACAAGCTTGAGCGCACTTTTGGAGGTTGTGTGTCCCTTGCACTTTGTCCCAAGGTGCAAGGGGACATGAGGGACAAAGAAGTGTGCTCCCCTATGCAAGTTTCACTTTTGTCACTTAAAACACCACAACATGTGTGTTAGGCAAGTGCAAAACATGAAATCTGGCCCCTCCTCATGTTGTGGACCCCCTTGGCGCATTTTTCAAGGCTGAGTGTCCCTTGCACTTTGTCCCAATGTGCGGGGACATGGGGGACAAAAAGTGTGCTCCCCCTTCTCAGAGACTTAGTTTCGTCACTTAAAAGTTGCAACTTGAAGTGTTAGAGAGTGGAAAACGTGCAAACTCAAGATCTATTCAAATTTGGCCCCCCCCTCATGATGCATGCACCCATGGTGCATTTTTCAAGGCATGTTTTCCCTTGTCCCTTTCCCCTTGTCCCATCACCTAAGAGGACATGAGGGACAAAATAGTGCATTCCACCTCTCTCATGACAACATTTGTCTCTAACTCGGGACATTATACCATAAGGTGTTATGAAGAACCTCAGGTATCTCATGGAGGAGCAAACTAGTGCATTATCCATTGGGCCATAGAATCACCACAATGAACAACTAGTAAGAATACTAACATAAAGCAAAAGAGACAAATGGAACAAACACACAACCAAAAAGGAAAAACACACTCAATGAAAAGGAAACAAACAATGGAAGGGAAACTATGATACAAACCTAAATCACCTATGGTACATGCGGGGAACAACCCCTTTCACTTTGTAGCCCTGATTTTTTTGATTTGTTTCTGTGAACGGGTAGCACCAAATACCTTTGTTTTTCAAACCCATTAAATGGCTCCATGAAATATGACCCTTTTCTCAATTTCTTGGGAAAGTTTGCATGATTGTTCTTGTAAGTGAGGGTCCACTCGGATAGCTCATTGCCTTCAATGCTCGACATTCTATTCCCATCTGCTCATCTATTTTCAAATTTATTCCAATTTCTGATTTTCTATTGCTGCTACAAGAATGAGTCTTGATCATACCAAGCTTACCATTTTCACACCAAGGCTTATGGTCTTTGATGGGCATTTGACCTTTATTTGTTATCTGCTTCATGATCATGGTCTCTATGAGCTGGTTCTTAGCAGATATTTTGAGATTTTCAACTTCATCACAAGCTTCTTGGTATTCATGTTTCTCAATTGCTCTAAACAATTATCCTTCACACACATTGGCTCATTTTTATCCACTTCTCACTATGGTGTGATGTGTTCATCCTCTTGAAAGGAGAATGAGCACAAGGTCGAATATGAAATATGAAAATCATTATTTCCCCATCTTGACCATCTTGAGCTTGGAAATTCATCTCCATGATGGAGACATCCTCTTCTTGAGTAGAGTCAACTTTAAGAGACCTGAGCATCTTCTTATTTATACATTCCTCATTAAGAAGGTCTTCATCTCCCAATGGGAAAGAGAAGGATTCATATTGACAATCATATTCATCGAAAAAATCTTCATGCTGGATCTTGAGAAGATGATTGCAAACTTGGGGTTGTCAAGAATTCATTTGATGTCACTTCTTCTTTATGATCCACATTGCTCACCATCTCGGGATTGCTTTGTTGCAAGTCAATCTACCCATTATCCTCATCATCACCAAGTAGAGAGCTTGTATCCATATCCAACGAGAAGTACACACTATCAATTTCGGCTCCATCAGATCATCATGTTGTTTCTCAACTAGCTCCATCACACCTGGGTACTCCATCAATATGGGAAATTTGGCATCTTCCTCTGAGGTTATGAAAAAATTGTCATACCTTGAATCTTGGTATAGGATGTCCGCCCTTGGGTCATTTGGTTTTTGAACCATGTATTTCATTTTCCTTAGGAAGGAGCTTCTTCATCTTACCATTGACTGGTATGGTGGCATATGACCAATCCATCTGTATATCTCCACCAACATCCCGACAGAAACTCCGGCTCAACAACATACCATACAAATCGGCATGTTTGCCACAAATATTTTCATTGTGATTTTCTTGTCAGGAAAATCCGCAAACGCTTACTTGAGCATATTTGACCTGGCCAACGAGAGGTACTTCTTTGGTTTCCATGGAATAAAAATGGCCAACAACAAGGGTGAGAGTAAGATAAAAAGCCTTAGCAACTTTGGCGAGCATGACATTGTTAGAGGCACTAGAGTTAATAATGCAGTTATTCAATTTATACCCATTGATCAAAAAGGCAAGATAGAAAGGTTCTATTTTCCCAAAAGTGGAGGATGTTGAGGTAAGAAGGTTCTGAGGAGTGGTACTAAGAGTGGGAAGTGGTTCTTTGGTAATGGCATTTTTGGAACATGAATTTGAATTACTTCCTTTGATAAATTAGACAAATTTATCAAATTGCTTAGGTGAGTTCTCTGGTATTCTGATTTAGAAATTCAAACTTTGGATTTTTAACATGGTCAATGATGTCAAAAGACGAAGAAGTGGTAAGCACTCGAGAACAACGAAAACCTTGAGATGATAAGTATTTTCATTCTTAGAATCAATAGAAGTAGAAATTGATTTGACAAGAGGAGATGAAAGAGACTTACTCAAAGAGGTAGATGGAGTCTTGATTGAGGTAGTCTCAAGCTTCTTCTTGGCTGACCCCATGGAAGTGAGCAACGATGATCCTCCTTTTTGTTTTTTTATAGATTCGCCATTCGAAGATTCAAGTGCTTTGCTTGGGTAGCGGAAAAAGAGGCATGTTTGTGAGTAGGTGAACACTGCACAAGAGTAATTGTTCATATTAGCCATGGGCTCTTCCGGGTCTTCATCGGATGAGTATTCAAAAGACGAATAAGTGGTAGGCACTCGGGAACACGACAACCTTGAGATGAGAAGGATTTGCATTCTTAGAATCAAGAGAAGCATAAATTGATTTGACAAAAGGAGATGAAAGAGACTCAAAGAGTTAGATGGAGTTTTGATTGAGGTAGTCTCGGGCTTCTTCTTGGCTGACCCCATGGAAGTGAGCAACGATGATCCTCCTTTTGTTTTTTGTTTTTATAGATTCGCCATTCGAGGATTCAAGTGCTTTGCTTAGGCAGTGGAAAAAGAGGCATGTTTGTGAGTAGGTGAACACTGCACAAGAGTAATTGTTCATATCAGCCATGGGCTCTTCCGGGTCTTCATCAGATGAGTATTCAAAATACCCAATATTGGCATATCCATCTTCTTCTTCTCTTTTAATTTCTGATTCAACAATTTTTCCCCTTCATCTCATAGGTTCCACATACTGCATTAACCGGCAAGGCTTCCAAGGTAAGCCTTCGGGGTGCTCCAACAATTTGATTCTTGTTTTGATTTTGATATGAAGCATGTTGAGTAATTTGCTTCTTCAATGTAGTCACCAACATGATCAGGCCATCTTCCACTTCAATGGGAAGTTCTTGAGCGTTATCCAAAGTGTTCTATTGAATTCTCCGCGATATAAACCCAACTTCAAGAAACAACAAAGATGTTTTTTCTTTCTTCGCAAGAGATTACACCGCCTTTCATAGAGTTTAATCGAACATTTGTTGCCATCTTGCCAAAAATTTCTACCTTTTCCGGCTACAATTCCTTTGTCGTCTAATTCTTCTTTTCTAGGGTCAACAACCTATGCTTATTGCCAACTTGTGGGTTGAAATTGGTCTACTCAATGGTGTGATTGGGGAAATCATCTCCATTGTCTACAAAAATGGTACAAACCCTCCAAAACTACCTTCCTTTTTGGTTATCAAGTTCAACAACTATGTTGGGCCTGCCTAGAATATCCACTCCCCCCTCAAAGTGCCAATCTCCTTGATTAGTAGAGGAAGTTGCAATTAATTGTCCTTGGAAATGGCTTGGCCTCTCACAATCCACAAAGCGCACACTGATATTCGGGCATCAACAAAATAAATTATTTCTAATTCAAAGTTGTTTATTATCTCCTACCATCCATGGTATGTTACTTGCACCCCCTCCGTATTAGAACAAATTTTAGACAATGGATCGTCGAGGAATGTGAAAATGACAAAGCTCCAATTTAATTAGACAAATGAAAATTCTCGTTCCAATTGTACACTGGAAACATGGGTCTCGATGACTTGGAAATGCTTGGCAACTGTGACGTTGACATCCACTACAGTTAGAACAACGGAGATGTTCCTCCTTTCTTGCAAGAGATGGTGTCGTCTTTCATAGAGTTTAGTTGAATAACTACCATTGTCGCACAAAAAAAATCTACCTCTCCAATTGCAAGTCCTTTGTCTCCTGATCAATATCTTGCGTTTGATACTATTCTTCAACACTTCATGTGCCGAGAACATCTCCCGCCTTTTAATCGATCATTCCGTGCACAATCATTTGGAATAGGGAAATGTATCTCGTCAAAACTATAAAAGCTATGGATTCTTCCAATCAAAGTATAACTCACTCCCCTTTACTTTTGCTACTCTCAATTGGTATGGCCACCTTCAACATTTGTGCATCCACTATATATGCACGCCTTCAAATCCTTATCAACGAATGAAACGACTCAAAGGCATTATATTGCTTGTCTTATTGTGAATACATTATATAACTCGATTGATTATTAGAAGTTTCTTAACATTTATACATTAAGTTTTGATTCCCAAAATTAGAAACTATGCTTTCTCAAAAAATTGTTTTCAAGAGGGTCAAATCACATCTACCTTCACCACACAAGAAATATTTATTAAGTTGCAAAATAATCTCCATGGTACTTATAATTCATAGCCCGACATCACAAGGGTACATTCTCAAAACAAAAACAAGTTACAAACTCCCTTTATGAAAAGAGTCTTAGTGGTGTATAATTGCATATACCAATAATCTCTGCGATCCCAAGCACTCTATTATATTTTCCCTTCTAATGGTGTTTAGTTTCTAGGACAACCATAAGATTACATACTAGATATTTTGACTCGAATGTCCCGAAAGTGACATTATGCCTAGTATTCAAGCATCTTCCACACTTTCGTACCCACGAGAAAACTCTCTACTAGGTTCCTAGGGAGGAACACACAAATTCTTACGCTTCCCTAGGACTCTAGGACCATAGTTCAAAAAATCGTAAATCGGGATTAATCGGCAAGCCAAATTTTGAATCGAAAATCGGGAATCGACAACTTTTTCGCTACATTTAAAAACATTTAAATTCATAAAATATACATTAATATTAATATACATTATTAATATTAATATACTATTATACATTATTAATACTTAATATACAATATTTTTATTTTTACTATAATAATTTAATATTCTTGTATTTTTAGTTTTACTATTACTTGTATTTAGTATTTACTATCAATACTCGCTAGGGCAAAATGCCACGAACTATTGGAAATGAGCATGGAATTGCCACAAACTGTTGGAAAATGGGCACGAAATGGCCACAAACCTGCCACGAACTGCCGCGAACTGAACTTGCGTGCCCTCCTGAGTCCTACCCACGTCGAATGCCCTCCTACCGACGTCGAATGAACACGGATTGAGTAAATGCAAGTCGCAGTAGCAAAAACGAGTTCGTGGAAAGAGAAAACAGGATTAAAAACAAATCGATTTGGTCTATTTTCGTATTTAACCCTAGGCCACGTTTTTCCCCACGATTTTCGCCGATTTTAGCCACGATTTTCAACGATTTTGCAGGTATTTTATCACGATTAATTGGCGATTTATTGGGATAACAAAAACACAATTTTTAGAAGTTTAATTGTTTTGATGAAGGCAAATGATTTATCACGATTTTTGAAACGAGTCTAGGACTATGAAGAAAACTTAGATCTAAACATAACTCAAGGATTACCAAAAAGGACCCTCCTATCACCTTATAGAAAACGTCCTAGTAGAGTTGGTCCATTACAATTCCCATAGGTGGTTTCACATATCTAGGAGTAAGCAAACATATTCCTACGGTAACAAGGATTTGAGATCCTATCTCCTCTTGTGAAGTTAAACTACTACAGTCCACAAATGTTGGGATGCATTTTGAGATGCACATGGGTCAAATGAGTCCCATGTTCGGAAGGAGATCACAAAGTTGAAATACGTGTTCCCATAAGGAACAACTCATCTCTTCACTTAATAGGTGGTTTCCATGTTTGCTTTGTTCCTAAGCTCCACATTCAAGGAACCCAATTTGATAGAGAAAAGATCAACCACGTTCATTGCTTAGCCCTCTATGTTTAACCTCAAGACTACTTTACAATTCCATAGCTTAGACCCTACGTCCCACATGTCTCAAAAGTGACCCCAAGCCTTAATCTAAAGCATCCCACACAACTTCAACATGCATGAATATAATTCCTAGAAGGAACCCCTTTTACTCTAAACAATATTTAACCATTACCACTCCTATAGGGTGGTTTCGTGACAATGTCGACAAGCAAACATGATTCAACGAAACCTGAATTTGTGCTCTTATTACCTCTAAACTAGGAGGTGCCAAAGAGTGTTAAGGAAACTAGGCTCGCCCTTTAATTTTCAGTTATCTAACTAATGTGCTCACACACAAGGGGTGTCAAACAAGGATCTTACTCTAAGGTTGTCCTTTTTTCCTTGGTTTTTCTATGAATTCCAAAGTAATTAGAAAAACACAAAGGAGTTCATTCATGAATAACCCACAAAAGTACGCTATGAAAGCTCATTTCATTTCCAGTGAAAAAGTACATCTAAACCTATAATTAAATCACTCCTAAATTAGAATTCTCATTTCCTCAAGATACCAATATGTTTCAATTTCTTACTCATCACAAAATAATCAATAAATAACATTCCTGATCATAACAATAGTGTTGATTTATCCATTTAATATTACATGTATTTCAAAGATAATCCCGTTATTACAAAAGCACAAATAACGCTGCCATTTTCTTCTTGTCTCGTGTACTGCTGCAACCAACACATGGCCAAACACAAAATTGTTGGCATGGCATCAAACTACAACCAAGCATGAAATACGATTTCACAGTTCTCTAACAATAATGAAACTATATTTAACATACTTCAAAGGAGAGTAAGAATTGTAATGCCATTTCATTTCGTTTCCAAAGCCAAGGAGAGAGATAGAGAGAGGAGAGAGAAAACACCATTTTTCCACATTCAATTTCTTTTCAAGAAAGTGTCAACAGAAAGTTTCCTACAATCATGTATTTGTGTTTACAAGGTTTCCCTATCGTTATTTTTCTTGGATAAGGTCATATGACAGTTTTCACCAATTAGTCACAAGTTTCCAAAACGTCAAATTTAGACAAGTTGCTCAAAGATCAACGTTCAAAACCATCTTCGAGACTCAAACACACAAGGGAACAAATTCCTACCTATTCCCCTATATACAAGGAAACACTCAAAGCTGACGGAACCCCAAATTGGCAAACAAGATTAAAATGATGCTCGTCTTTCCGAAGCTACCGGTCGTAAATGCACCCAAGCGGCCTTGTTGCCCAACGACCGGAGGCCTACAAAACCTATCAAGAAAACTAGCTTGCGGGATGTTTTTCTCCAAACTGAGGGTTTGTAGTGATTGTCTCGTAGAAATATTAGAGGTATGCGGAAGCCAAAATCCGTTTCTACACCCAGGGCCAAAACAATGGGTCAAAACCAAACTACATTTTTAACTTTCAACAGCTGTTTAAAGTTGCGAACTAGCCCGTTGGGCTCCTAAACGCGTTACAAAACAAGGTCAAATGGACATTCGAGGAACAACCCAAGGTTCGGTTGAACACTCCACATGACAAGGTACATGGCTAAAGTTTTCTTTTCTCATTTTGAGGTTTATAGGGATGTTTTGCACCTCCAAAAAAATAGGTTTTATTAACATTGCACAAAGTCGTCTAGAAGTAGTTTTCACTAAGTTTCCGTTTAACACGCCAACCGCGTGGTTTCCAAAACCAAAACTAGTATAAGAGTTTTCCAAACATCTCACAAGGTAGATTGAGAGTAGAGTTTACATTCCAAGTTACTTTTCTAGTTGCGTACAAAACAAAGATAAATTTTCTATAAGCCACTACATCCCATAATTTATTCTACTTTAGTTTGATTTTCTACTACATTAAAATAAGAAAACTAGAATCATTAAAATCGTGTAAGAAGGGTAAGATGACCATGCCTGTTCAAGAATCGAAGCGCCACGAGGGACTCCAAGTCCACATTCCAATCAACAAGACTGGGCAATTGAAGGAGATTTTCGTCAATAATTTGCGATCATTGTGCTTACCTCCACATTTGCATACAAAACTGCCAAGTCGCTTGCAAATAACCAACAAAACTCTGTTGCCCAAGAAACCACATCACCCAGGGTGCATTTCGTTGAGCCAATTTCTCAAATAGTAACATGTCTTGCGCAAGGGCATGCTAATATTCTCTGAATTATTCCAATTTAAACAAGCAGTCCAACGAGGCACATTTTCAAGGTATTTTAGAAACCAAATTAGGTGCATTGTGTATGCCTCCAAATTTTTGCATATGTGGCAACTGGGTACCTGACAACACAATTTTTTTTTTATTAAAAATAGCTTTCCATGACACTTTGATGGCTGTCCATACGCTGTTCTAACATTCCATCTTGGCACAGGCTGGGAGTCTAATGGCACGGCTGTGGAGACTAGATTCTCACCAGCCAATGCATATTTGACAGAAGTTTCCAAGGCCTATTCAACACATCCATTTTGTGCGATTCCGTAAACAACACAGTCCACGAGACCACCCTTTTTGAGGCATTTTAACGAACAATTCAAACTCCTGCGCAGGGGCATGAAAATCTTCATTGTGGCGTTTTAATTTTTTTAATCAAACAATTAACATGCACACGTCCATACCCAGTTCCCACGGTCCCCAATTTGACACAGGCAGGTAGAATACAATGGCAGGGGTGGCTGGCTTTACACCTGTCAATTGCATTTGCGTTGAAGCTTTCAAATCCAAATTCAAATTTTTTACTTTTTTAAAAACAAAACCATTTTGTGTACTCCCAGCACCAGTGCATTCCATGAGAGCACATAACAAACGCACTACCTTTGGTGAGCTGCATTTCTTTGTGGCAATTTGACAAACAGTCCTTGTGCCATGTGTATGCTTCCACGTCAGAACTGATCTGCCTGGGCGCTAGGAACAACCTCTGCCAATTAAAACAAAAGGAACAAAAGTCCCTCCTTCAGATGAATCTCGACAATACCCATGCTCTGTTCCAAAACTCTCATTTAGCACAGGCTGGGAGCAAGCTGGCAAGGTTGCAGAGGACACCAACAATTTCTACAAAGCCTCCATGGCCTGTAAGGAATGCTACCACAACAAAACAAAACAAATAAAACAAACTAAAACAAACCATACCCATGTAACTATGGCATTCCACTAGCTTGCCGATTCATGGAGGTATCCCAACTACCGTATGCATGCCCAGGCAGAGCTTTCACACATTTCAAACTAATACATTTATTATTATTATTATCATTATTACACTTAATTTATTTTCCCCTCTTGCAAGCATCTGCACAAAACCCCAAAATTCTATAATTCTTTCTTGAAATGAGGGTGGCCCAAGCCCCAAGTAGTTTGAGGGATATTGCGAACATTTTGAGTTTTATTTATATTTATTTTACTTTTGTTAGTAACATTTTAATCTCAAAAGATCATATCATTTTGTCATCTCTGAATTTTAATTTATTTAATTGCTACCATTATTTTATGATCACGAAGAGAGGTTACGAATGTCCGTCAAGCCATCCGCCAAGACAGAAATGAAACGCGAAGAATAGGAGGCTCTTCATCTACGGAGGTGGTATTAACTGTATCACATGGAGACTTGACTCCCACCAAAATAAAACATCTCGGAAGCCTGCATTTTAGTGCTTTCTTAATCATAGATACTCTTGACCTTATAGGAATGATGAGACACCCAAGATAGGAATCCATACAATTACTTTTATCCTTTATCAACATCTAATATTTCAAAGAAAATTAGAGAGGTGATACTATTTTTCTTATATCGTATTTAATTGTTTTATTTTTGAATTATCCAAATAGTAAGCACGATGCTGAGAACAATGAACTCAATCATACCAAGGGCTAACTTGAGATCACGCAACTAAAGTCAAAAGGGTGGTAACGGGAGGGGCATTACACCTTTCCACATCTTGTTTTGCTTCTCGGGCACTTGTTGCTTCCCTATCGACATCTCAATTGTGTCACTTGTGTGTGATTGTTCCAATTTTTGGCACTTGTTGCTTCCCCTATTAGAGTCAAGATTGTAAATGTGATTGATGGTGACATCTATGGTTCTCTCCCAAAGAAGGGCAAGAAGGATGCTTGTGAAGTCAACATCATGACAAAGAAGGATTTTGAAAAGGCAAAGGTGAGAAGAATATTAAGTACACCTACTATTCTTCTAAGTAGTACAAGTATCCTAAGATGAAGGGACATGATTGAAGAGTGCTTTGCCCACAAATATCGAGATGCTTTGAAGGGCAACCCTCTCAAAGACTCGCCCCTTATGGTCAACAATTGAAAGTTGTATGTCATCAAGGATCCCCTTCTAACCATGACATGAAAGAAAAGAAAGACAAGGAAAAGAAGAAGAAGAAGAAGAAGACGTAGAAGAAAGCCAAAAACAAGGTGAAATGATATCATTCCATGCCTTCATGTTCTTTTGTTTAGGGTCACTCTTTGGATTTGTGCGGTGAGGAACCAAAACGCCATGGTGGCAAGCTTGTTGCACTTACATTGTTGCTAGCTCTAGCTATGAGTGTTTGGTAGCAACGCGTTGGGGTTGTCTTATCAAACCTCAAGGTCACACTGGTGGTGGTGGACCCCTCGGGTCAAGTATCCAAGGAAGCAAACATCAAAATAAAAGTTGAATTTTCATGGAATATCTACCCATATACAAGGCTTCAACCTTACTCTGTCATAAAGGAGCTCTCGTCCCTCGATATCGGGATCTCCCTCTTGGACCACCTTCACCTTGGTCTTATTAAGAGGATGCTCTTTTCCGATGACTTCAGTCTCCCTAAGGAGGTTCCTTTATAGAGTACACTTGAGGTCCTCTACACCTCTCATAGTCTTGAGAGTAGACCCCTCTCAAGCTTTGATTCGTCATCACTTGCTCTCTTTTATATATTAAAATCTATGTTGACACCCATTGCCTAAAATGGTCGTTGTTGATGAAGGAGTTGCATTGAACTTCATGCCTTCATTGGTGTTTGAAGCCACGGAAATCGGCCATAAGAAGCTCTATGAATCACACTGTTGGCTAGATTTTCTGCACAACTAAAAACCTAGGCAATTATGATATAAATCTCCCTCATTTATCGGTGAGGCTCCCGTGTAAGATTTTGTCAGTTATATATCCTAATATCTATTTGTGGGTATTACTTTAACTATGTAGCTCATGAACCATAGCTAGATAGTTTTGCAACAAGTAAGTAGCTGTAAAAGAAAGGAAAAATCTGCAGAAGAGGAAAATAATAGGAAACGGGGAAAGTAGAGAGGATGTGCAACCCAATCAATAGTTTACAGAGTTGATTGCATGCACATAGATTAAAACAAATAGATCATTAAACACAAAATTCAAAGCAAAGGAAACTTTCAGATCTAGATCTATAATAACACAAAGTTTATGAATAGATCTAGAAAGAAATAAGAAGCAAAATGCACCGTTGACACAAAGTTCTCCGGAAATCTCTTCTCTATTCCTCTTCTTGCAAAAATCAGGGGTTTCAACTCAAAGTCTGGAACATAAGAATGCTGATTACAAATTCTCATCCTTTAACCTGTAGCTTCTTCCTCTACTTATAGTGTGTAGAGGGAAAATTACAATTGGGAAACTGCAACTGAACTAGAACATGAAGAAGTAGTAAATGGAACATTTGGCAGTTATCTTCCTAGAATTCATGTCTTAGTGACATGCATCAAGAGTTTGAGCCAAAATTGTGCACATCTACCACCTATCTTAAAGAATCTTTCTAAATAACTTAAAGTAATGGTTTTTAAACCAATAACTTTAATTTTACATTTTCATCCGGGAACAGAAGAAATAAGAGAAGAAATAAAGGAAGAAAGAAGATATGCCAGTTGTAACACTTATACTTTCTTTTTATTCTGATATTGAATATGCTTGTCAAACATGTAACTCAACATCTTCCCATCTGTTTTAACAATAGCATCTCTCTCGGTTATGAACTGTAACAACCCTCTGGACAAAGCAAGAGTGTTAGCCTTCACTCTCTCTAAACTAGGCCCATATCCCTCAACATCTACCTGAAGCTTTATGAGTCTACCAATTGAATCCATCGTGAAAGGTATGGTGGCTTCAACAACTTCTTTCCATACAACCAGCACAAATTCCTCATGGGAAGCATGTAATTCATCTGGGATGCTCACCGACACTTCTCCCATCTTACTCTGTAGTGATTGCATCCTCTTCAACATGAGTTTAAGGATCTCTACGCGGAAGGAAACTGAAATCTCTAATTGCTTCCCCTTTTCTATCAATCCGCCAGGAACGATCTACTATGCAATCAACACATCCTTCGACAATGAGTGCATCTTAGCCAAAGTATCCAGATGACTTTCAGCAACTATGTTCTCATCTTCTATATGTGTCATCAGTTCCTTCAGTTAAGATGTTGCCCTGTGCATGTTCTCCAATTCAGTCGGTATTGGTTCGAATTGTTCTGAAGCTTGGTGAATGATTTGTTCCTTCCAGTGGGCAATAGCTTTGACTTGGTCCCCTGCATATTCTACCTCCTGCATCAGATGATCACTCACTTGATCATGTGCTAGAATGGGCTGAGAGGAAGGTTTAGCAACTTTATCAATGATCTCGCATAGCTAGAACACCTGCTTTTGAAGCTTGGATCTCTCAGCCTTCTCTTTGTCAAGCTTAAGGAATAAAACATTCATTAGTGTCTTCGTGTATCCTACTTTAATCCTTCTGTGGTAGTTTGACCTATTGGCACTTTGGTCACTGCTATATCAGCTGTCGTGAGCTCTCCCTTGTGCTTTCCTTCTGCTGGAATAGATAACTCAGCGAAATTTTGTCTCGATTCCTCAATAATCAACCTAGAAGTCATTTTGGCAACTTTAGGTCTTCTATCTCTTCCTCCCAAACTTAGGAGCAGCTGAAAGTCATGTTCTTCCAGGTTGATCTCCTCTCTGGCTTCTAGGATCATCTGTAAAGCTAACCATGATGAAAAGTTGCTTCTTGGGGAATGAGAAGTCGCCGAGTGCACCACCATCTCATGCTCTGACTCGGCTCTATCAGAATTTGCCACCGTGTTATGACTGCCACCCTCTGAATTGTCCAAAGATAATGCTTTTTCAAACTCCACCATCTATGCTTTCAACTTCTCCGCATGGATAGGTGAAGACCTGAGTGGTCAAGGAGAAAATACAAATGACGCTGGATTCAAAGGAGGAACAACAAGATCTCTCTGAGGTTTCGGGGTTTGAAGTGTTATGAGTTGATGTTGGAGAAGCTGGAATTGACATGATAGTTGTAGATTTGGCCTTCTCTTGTATGTGAGACTTCTTGTGAACTTTAAGCTTTTTCGGCCTTCTACTACTTTCACCTTCGTGCTTCCTCTTGCTAGAGTCTCCTGCGGTAAAGTTTCATGTGATCTGATTCATCAATGCTTCATCCAGGCAATACCCCTTTGTCAACAACCAGTTCGAAGTGTTAACCAGAACTATGGAAGATCTTTCTTCAATCGTCTGGCAACCACCAATGTTTTCCTGAAGAGCAACTCTATCTCCTCCCATCTGATGATATGATTTAACTATCACATGCCCATCATCTACAAGATCTGCATGTATCTCGTGCCAAACCATAATCAGACACTTGTTGCACCGATAACCTGTTGAAGTCTTTCTTTCTGACTTCATACTCATTCCTGCACTTCATCCAGAAGTCCTCCAACGAAGGCACATGTGAGTATTCCTAGGAGATTGTCTTCCTCACTACTCCATATGGGTCAAAATTCATCCGTGCTGGGAAGAACTCAGGATCATACTCAGAAAACATTTCAACTTCGACTCCTCTAGCTTTTTGGATGCTCTGACAGTTGTAGTAATCCACTGTGACTGGAAATAAACCTGTAGACTTGTGTCGCTTTGATTGTAAGTCATGCATCTTCACAAGTTATCTGCACAACTCCATGATGACCCACTTGTCATTTGGATACCTCGGAAACTTTACTAGTTCTCCCAAAAATCTAGTTACCCTGAGATAGGTGAAGTCTGCAAACTGGATAAAAATGCAGCCATCTTTGAGCCGAGATATAGCTTCCCAAGATTCTTATACTAGGTATGAAGTCATTTTGAAGCTGTAAGTCCACCTCACACTCCAAAGTTGCTCACCGATGTTGTCACTAATGATCTCTCCCAATTGATTATCGAATCAACTCTGTTGATCTCGATAGTCCTCACAAAAGCATACATCCATGAGCGAAAGTTGTGAGTATTGGCTTCTCCACTTATCCTACAAAGCAATTTAGTGATATCATCCACCTCCTACACCAAGTTGGATCGTGGAAGAGTTCTCGGGAACTTTGATGGAGACCTGGGCTTCTTCATATATCGGTTGTTCATTATGCTCATGCAATCTACTTTGTGTTTCTCCCATCTGCTACCCGCATTCAAATTTTTGATTGCAATTACCGCCATTTGTGTCGAAATCTTCAGACAAGAATTGATAAATTATGCATCCAGCCTAATAATTGTCTTTCCCGCAGCATCCAGATTGTTCTGGAAAGAGGATGATACGATCCTGCACACTCCATGACAAATTCGGGAAAGCCGAGTGTGATCGGGAATGCCGATGTCCGAATAATGCCACTGCTTTTCATTGCCCGCATGAGAAATGTCTTTCCAGCCTTGGATCTATTAATTATTTCGGTGATGGGTTCTGGACCCATGTCTATGTCATTGATATCAGCAAATCTGGAAGATATGCATGATTCTATTGATCCCTCTCTATCGTCACACTTCATCATGGATGGGGCAATCTTTGTCTGAGCAATCTTTATCTGTGTTCTTTTTCTTTTAATCATGTCGAAATTCTTTATAACTCGATCAATTCGTTCAGGTCAATCAATTTCTTCAAATTCGGAAGATATATTCAATGTACCTGCATTGATATGAACTTCCTTTCACCTGTATGAACACCTATAATGAATACCTGCAATTATTTAAGACAAAGATGAAGTCCAGAGCATGAATACTTGATTTCTGTCACCAAAAATCTGCATATGAAGCCCGCTGCCCTAAAATTTGAGGCTTTGCTTGCATGCAAAGCAAGCATAAATATTTTTAAATTCACTTGGGCACTTATAGCAACATGCAGATAATTATCATAGCATAAATCAAGCTATTCCAACCCTAGGCACCAAACCTTGAAGCTTCCCGACAATGAAAAACACCTCCAGATGCAAAAATCCTCCTTCTTTAGCACCAAAACTTGTCGGGCTGCAATCCTTAGCAAAAAGAATTAATTTCTTCTTCATTATGGCAGCCCATGCTTATATAACCCTCAACATTCTATTTCTAATAATTGTCCATCCTATTCCTGGCAATTAATTAATAAACAAACATGTTTATTCACCCAAATTGGGCGCCAATTTTTGCATGTTTCTTGATTGGAATTAAATAAATTTTATTTATTTATTTTTAGCATGATTCCTTGATTTTTTTGGCTTAATTTCATGCATTGACTTTTCCTCCATCCTAGGTGCCAAAATTAGGCAAAGCAACTATTAATAAATATCATTAAAAGCTTCGTTTAATGCCCAAATGGGTTGACTTTTTTGGCAAGGGTGAATTCTAAAATTAAGAAGTCAACTTTTGGTGGGAAATTTCACCCTGAACTGCAGCTCAAAAATCCCCTTCTTCCACTTAAGTTATTTGACTTTTATAATGGGAATTTTTACCCTGCAAGGCAGGTAATAAATTCCCACCTGCTTGCCACCTCTAATTTTCCCACTACAGCTTAAGTGACTTCCCAAAAAGTGCGACTTGTATTAAAAATAACTTCTTTTGGAAAAGTGTGACTTGTATGGGTGAATAAAACCTTCTGATGGGAAAAGTTAGCATGTTAGGTAAGGCAGAAAATTCCCATCGGTGCTTTAAGTGATTTTTCTTTATTTTATAATGGGAATTTTCACCCTACAAGGTAGGTAAGAAATTCCGCTTGCCTGTCGCCTCTAATTTTCCCATCGCAGCTTAAGTGACTTTGACTTCATGGGAAAAAGTACCCTGCAAGGCAGGTAATAAATTCCTACCTGCCTACAACTACCAAAAATCCCATTGCAACTTACACTCATTAATTCCAGAAAATGCGACTTGCCTGGGAGAGGCTTTTTGTGCATGACTTCATCATTTTTGGTCAGAAGCTTGCATTTTGAGGTTGATTCCTTCTGGTGTTGTGTCGGTAGATGATCTCCAGATGCTATAGGAAATTAAATGACTATACTGGCAAAGGAATTGACCTAGGGAAATTTCACAGAGAAACTGAGGAGAAAACTAGAGAAAAATGTAAAAGAAATAAATAAAAGTGAAAAACATTGCCAGAAGTTGCAAATAATGCCCTGAATTCATTCCTGGTGAAAACCCTAATGAGATGAGTGAATAATGGCATGCAAAACTGCAACAGGATTCAACTGGAGCACAATTTACTTCAAGCGGGGCATTATTTATTCAATAAATAATTAAATAAAAATTCCCACAGACAAAACTTGGTAGAGGAATAAAATGAGTTTGGGCATCTGGGTATTTGTCGAAATTGGCTCATATGATTCACTGGAAATATCCTAACATAATACAAACATCTTCTGGCAATAAAAACACAAAAAGACTCGTTATTTTAAAAGAACGAATTTTTTTTAAATGGGTGGTCCCATTTCGTGGTGAAATCTGGGGACACCACACACCATAACTATATAGTTTTTGACGACATTCGCTCCTGGTTGGCTACATTAAGCTTTGGGTCAAGCTTGGGCCTAAGACTGTCAAGGCGTAATTTTGTGTTAAGCTTCAATTTATCGCACAATAGGATCGTTGACTCGGCTTGACAATTTGCCATGTAGGATGTTGCTTCAGCTACCTTTTGAGTAGTCTAATTCACCAAAATCGACCCATGGGTCCAGGTGTACACAAATATGAAGACTATTGAAGAGGCTTTGGTTGTATCCACCCACATCCCTCTCGATGATTCTTGCCTTGTCAAGGATGACAAGTTCAATCTGGTGAGTGCATGAAAGCTTTCATCCCTTTGGTGACCTTGTTGACATGGAGACTTTTGTTGTTTTTCCTATTACCTCCTCTACGCCCTCATTGTATGGAGACATGTTCGCAGATTTGTCTCGCAAGTCTGAATTTTGGCCTCCATCTAGGTCACCCGTATCCCACTTGATGATTCTTGCCTTGTCAAGGATGAAAACTTCAATCCTCTTGAGTAAAGGAAAGATTTCATCCCTCCGAAAAACATGCATCAAACCTTGTCAACATGGAGACTTCCATTGCCTTTCCTAATACCTCTTCCAACCACTTGTTACTTGAATTTTTCATACAACATGATCCTTGGTCGGACTTGAACATCCGCCATACAAGTTTTCACTTCACTACCTTCCAAGTAGTTCAATTTGTAGATCTTGACCTGCACCTAGGTGTATGCAAGAATGAAGCCTATTGAAGAGGCTTCAATTATATCCTACCACATCCCTCTTGATGACTCATGCCTTATCAAGGATGACAAGTTTGACTCTAGTGATTATTAGAAAGCTTTCATCCCTTCAACTTCACATCGACATGGAGACTCCCATTCCATTTCCTAGTGCCTCTTCCAACCCCTTGTTTGGAGACATGTTCGTGGATTTTCCTCTCCAATTTGGATGTGGCCTCCTTCTAGATTGCCCATATACCACTTGATGACTCTTGCCTTGTCAAAGATAACAAGTTCAACCTCACTCATTCGTGGAAGCTTTCATCCCTATAATGATCTCACATTGACCTTGTCGACATGGAGACTCTCGTTGCCTTTCCTAGTGCCTATTCTGACCCCTTGTTATTTGAAGACATGTTTACAAATTTTCCTTTCTAGTTCGAATATTCACCTCCATCTAGGTACAAAGCAACCAAGATCCTTGATGCCTCTCTTGAGGAATACACTACCAAGATTTGACCTATTTTGTACACCTTAAGTCATAATCCATCTTTAATGGGGAAAGGTTTGTAAAAAGCTAATGAAGGCCTCATGTAAGGATCACCTTCCTCCTCATCATTGACTCATCATTGGAACCACATGAGCTTTTCCTAGTGGTCCCTTTTCTAAGGTTGACACCTATTAATGGGAGGCTCAACCTAGAGGAGCTCTTGATCCCTTGTAGCCTTTTTTGCTGACAAGGTCGTTATGCTTTTGGTGGTATGAGGTGCCTGCATAAGGCTCCATCACTCATTTCTTTGGGCATCATAGCCCTCACATTCGTGGTGATATGAGGCACATTGTACCTTGAACTCTATCATAGGTGCGGTATATTTTGGGTGTTATAATGCTCACAATCATGGTGTTGTGAGGCGCATTGCCCTTTGGGTGCCACCATTGTTTCCTATCCCCGTTGAGTGTCTAACTCTTTATTTTCCTCTTTAGACACCCCTCCCCATTTCCCCCTCATAGTTGTGTCCCCTTGTTAAACCCCTCTTAGTCGTGCCCCCGTAAATCGATAGGTTTTGGGGGTCACTCCTCTCCCAAACTAGTTATATACTCATTCCTATCATCCACCATAATTGGTTGATGAAATATTACTAGGCCTATAGGCAAATCTGGAGAATCATCTCTCAATAGACGTGTCAAGGTCCTCATATCTTCTTTGTTTAAGGTGGCCTTTATGGTTTATTTAAGGTAGCCTTTTTGGCTTCCCATAAGGTTGGGTTAACTCTTTCACTTGTTGTATCGAGTCAAAGTATGCACTCTTCCTCTTTAGCTCTGCATTGGATTAGGGCCATGCCCCTAAGACACTATGTTTGTAGAACCCCTTTGGGTTCCTTTGTCGCATTTGTTGGCACTAGATCTGCTTTTATCATAGTCATTCTTTTGTGATCATCTATTAGATCTCCATGCCTTCGCTTGTAGGTTCATACATGATGGTTTACAGTAACATGATCCCAACGACATTGCTTCTTTGAATGGTGATCATTTCCATGTGCTCACATCCCATCCTTGTGTACCTTGAGCTTAGTCTTATCCTCTCATCTCACGTATGTCTTCCTCGGTCATCACTTTTTAATGCATTGTTTGGTTTCCCTTGCATCGCCATTTTGTTGTTACTACTGAGATAACCCCTTTTTCCCACTTGAGCAGTCTCCTCTTCCACCTTGTTTCACAACTCTAGTGAACCATATTGATGAAGGGAGTTGAGGTAACCTGAGACCGACGAAAACTACATGGACTACTGATTACTTTTGGGATAATAAGATTGTTGTGATTGACTTTTTTATTTGTTAGCGAGACTAATAACTTGGGGGTTCTTTTCATGCCTTGATCATTATTATATGCTCACATGCTTCCTTGATCACTTACTTTCTTGATAGATTGTATGCTCATTTTTGCTTTCAAAGTGTGATCACATGCTTTCAATCTTTTTTTCTAATCTTTATATTGTTTGACGCCCCTTTTGACACCATTGGAGTTCTTTAGATTTATAGCATCCTCTCCCTCTCTTGCTACCATTTCCCTCTCTCAAATTAATTCCACATGCTAGATAGGAAGGACAACCAAGGAGCTACTACAAAGAGCCACTACACATCTGCCTTAGATTGTTGATCTTCATTCTTCACAACTATCACCATAGGTAGTGTTAGTATATTTAATAAATACATACAATTTTGTATGGTTTACTTATTTGTAATATAATCTATAGATACTCACACTTGTCCATTTCCTATTAATAGAGAAGAAAGATTATCAACTATGTAATTAACTTTATCCACTTTTACTAATAAGAGGAAAGTCTTTGCTTTAATGAAGACTTTTCCTACAAGTAATTTTCTCTGCAAACCCTAATCCTAGCCTCCTTATCTATATAATTTTTATCTAGTAATGTTATGTGGATAAATATTATGTGAATTGTCTTTTAAGCTTTCATTGAACTTATCTAATGCATGCATGTGGTTGTTTGTCTTAAGGTATTTTACAACTATCTTGGAACCTACCCAGGAATTTAATAGGTAGGAGTGCTTGAATTCAGGTTGGTAGATCTCTACACATCCATTTTCGGAGCCAAATATGAGGTGTCTTTGCCAATGCTCCTATCTTGTGGTAAAGCAACCCAACAAAGCGGTCTTAGTTGCCCTAGGTTATGGTAAGTACTCTTGCATGTTTAACCACTTGTTTCAACACCTTTTTCATGCCTCTTACAAGTATTTTGATTCTACCCTCTACATGTGTATGCTTGAATGTTGTCAAAATTATATTTGTAGTTTGAGAGCTATTTGCACTACTAAACATCTCTTTTTGTTGTTAGTATGTTGGGGACTTGCATTACATGTTTTTTGTAATTATATTTTTGTTGAGGCCTTAGGGTGATGAAAGTTGGTTAGGAAACCCTAAATGATCATGCTATATTACCTTAATCATAATAGGCATGAAATTCCATGAGTTTTAAGTATGATTTTTCTAGGAGGTTGGTTTTGTTATAAATGCATTTTCAAAATAAAATGCAATGCATTAATCAACTAGCACATATCCATCTTAACATGGATATGATATGCGTCAGGAAGTTTCCAAAAACTTGAGATGTCAATCCCTATATTCTTACACTTATATTGTGTTGGAATCACAACTTCAATTTGTTTGAATACCTCTTGGTGCATATTCGAACCATGGTAAGATGGATTTGGCTAGTCATAGACTTTTCCTAGCTCCCTTGTTTCCACATATTGTATTAGATCCATGATAAGATGATCACCTAGTCTGCAATGTGCTACCTTCCAGGAAAAGTTTGATTTATGCGATCAAGTACATGTGTTATATTTGTCTCTTCATTATTATTATTAAGAATGCATATCCCCGTAGACAAATTTTTGATGACATTGTGTTGGCTCAAGAAGCTCTCCACTCCATGGACATTCAAAAGAAACCAGCTATGTTTTAAGGCTTGATTTTTCAAAAGTGTATGATAGGTTAAGTTGGTCCTTCCTTTCGACATTCTCCTCCGCTTTGGGTTTTCCCCTCTGGGTTCAGTGGATACAAGCCATGCATTTCATCGGTTTCTTACTCAATTTTGGTTAATGGCACTCCTACAACTAGATTTTCTGCATCCCGAGGTATAAGACAGGGAGATCCTTTATCTCCGTTCTTGTTCATAATAGTTGCAGAATCTTTTGGTAGACTCTTCTCCATGACAAGATTCCAGCGGAAGTTGAGGGTATTAAATTGGCCACACAGGTGGATCCACTATCCCACTTACAGTTTGTTGATGATTCTTCTATCATGGGGGAAGCGTCTTTGAAAGAAGCTACTCAAATCCATAAAAATTTGGAACTCTTTTCAAAGGCTACTGGTCAGGATATCAACAGGCACAAGTCAAAAATTATTTTCTTCCACTGCTCTCCAAGGTAACAGGACATCTGATGAAACTTGGATTTCAAAAGGCCACACTACCTCTTAAATACTTGGGTATCCCATTGGACTCTAAAATAATATCTGATTGGGGCCAACTATCTACTAAGGTCCAACAAAAAAATTGTACTTGGACTAATAGATGGTTATCCTCAGGGGGAAGAATAACTTTGATTAAAGTTGTGTTACAAGCTATTCCTATATATTTTGCTTCTCTCCTGAACATACTTGCAAAAGTTTTGCACCATTTAGATTCTATTAGCAAAAAAATCCTATGGTTAGGCACTCAACAAGCTCAGAAATGGAATCTCATGAAATGGAAAACCTTACGTTTTCCAACGAAAGAGGGAGGACTAGGCTTCAAATGTAGTGTTCGAATAACAAAGCCCTAGCAACAAATTTAATATTGGATATTACTACAAAATCCGGACCAGTTAAGGAGTATTAATATTAGAGAAAAATATACATAAGGTATGAGGCCCCACGAACTAGTCCGACACTCTTTACCCTCTCGAGGATCCCCCATTCTCTCAGTTCTCAAACAGGGGAAGAAATCATCAAACAACACTTGTTTTGGAAAATTGGTAAAGGAGATTAGGAAAATTTCTGGACTGATTCGTGGGATGGTCACCCACCTTTGATCAAACAATATCCAGATCTTAGAAATATTATGGATACTCTTCATGGACAAGGAAAGCAAAAGGTGAGTCATTATATAAAGTTAGCATATCCAAGGAGTGAATGGATTTCTCCATCCTTGTGGCAGATTAACTTGACTCATGAACAAGTTCAATTCTTCCAAACTCTTCTGCAAAACAGGATCCTTTCTATAAGTTCGACACTAGATGGATACCCGGCATGGGGCAGATCCAAATGGAAAGTACTCAGTAATTAAGGGCCATAGATTTTGGTAGCCCCTCAGCCACATCCATGGAAAGATATCTTTGTGGATCTTTGGCAACCTGCCCTATGGCCTAAGGTGAGATTCTTTATTTGGCTTTTAATCTATCATAGGGTTCTTACAGGAGATAATTTGATGAAAAGAGGGATGGTTGGACCCTTTTGGTGTCCTTTATGCACAGATGCAAAAGAGACCCTGAGTCATCTCTTTTTCAATGCCCATTCACTTCATCCCTATGGTGTACACTAGCTGATTGTCTTTCTGTTACTTGGAATTCTACTATGAATCTAGTGGATACTATTAGAGGTTGGAAACATTCAGTTAGGGATACCCAAGACTTTACCAAAGGAATCTGGCTTGTTGTCTCTCTTTTGTTGTGGAATGTTTGGAAGGAAAGAAATAGACACATTTTCAAATCAGAAAGTAGAGACACGGTATGTTATGACCTTGACTAGAAGTAATATTGGAGAAACTATAGTGCACAATCTGAAAATTCCCTCCCACCACCTGCGAAGTGGAAAGTTCTCTTACAAAAACTAAATTTGGGCAATAGGCAATTGTAGATAAAGCAGTCTACTAAACAAAGGGTGCCTTCTAATCTCAGAATATGGAAAGATCCCCATTCGGATTTGTCAAATTAAACACTGATGGAGCAGCTAGAGGTAATCCGGGTCCAGCTAGTATGGGAGGGATAGCTCATGACTCTTTGGGAACTCCTCTCTTTTTCTTTGCTTATCAATTGGGACACTACACCAATAATGTGGCTGAAATCATGGCTATTCAATGTGCTCTTCTGAGGCAACTAAACTGGGATGTCCTAGTATCATAGTGGAATCGGACTCCAAGGTTATTGTTAACCTTTTACAAGCTCCTGAGCAACATCCGTCTAATAATTGGCTTATTGCCAGAATTTAGGAAAATATCAAAGTCATTGCCAGACAGTTTCAAACAATCACATATTTTCATGTGCCTAGGGGTCAGAACAAGATGGCAGATGCTTTGGCCAATTGGGCTTTAGATCATTCTAATCTGATCAACTTTGGCCCTCTACCTTTGACCTGGTCCCCTGGAGAAATGGCAACAGATTGAGTGGATCCTCTCTTTGAAGTCACGTGATGGATAAATCACAGATATGTTATCTTTTTCTCTTATTTGTTCTTGGAAATCAAAGGATATCTCCTCGAGTATGAGCATAATTGCTTGGCATTGTAATTTGTACTTTATACTTATATTAAAAAAATGCATATCCATAAAAACATTGGATGTCATATTCCCCACGCATCTAGCCACCCATCCACACACACCAAAAGTTCAAGTTGATGCGGGTTGTAAAATGTGCCTCTTAACTAAATCCACTTGAATTTTGCATGTGTTCTTTGTTAAGCACTAGGCATGGCAAACAACATCTGACAAGATATTGCCACATGACCTAGATTACAATAATGTGAAGGAACATATTGCTGACATGACAATCAGATAGCATACATGAATTCTTTTATGAAGTTGTTGTCCATGATTATGATGCATTATGAGACAACATGAGTTAAATGCACAGATTACCAAGTCCATAATTATGGATCCATTCATGAGGACAAAAAAATCCAAAAATATGAAATTGTTCAAGAAGTTCGAGAAAATCCGGTCCGAAAAGAAATCATATTGAATATTGAACATGATTTAATAAGTATGAAAAAGTAACAAATACAATGAAAAAAATTAATAGTGTAATATAAAATGTTAATATAAATAATATAAATGAAATATGAGGATGTTGGGTTTGTAATTTGAAAATACATATTTTTCCATAAGTTTTCGATTGTTCATATAGATATTTGTCAAAGTCTTTTTTTGACTCAACTCAATTCTTAAGGTGTTGATAAGGTGCCTTTGAGCCAATTCCCAATCGGGTAGGGCAAACCCTCTTTCCATGTATGTCAGTATTTGGGCCTTCCCATTCCCTAATTTTTTCTCTTGGGAAGCTACTTTAGCGGTGGGCTGCCGCTCTTGTCTTTGGTTGGAGAACTCCCAAGCCATTGGGATTGCATAACACTACTATTGATGCAGCTGAAGATGTAAAGCGTCATGGCAAAGTGCGGAAGCGCACATTGGGGAGGTGACCATGGTGTGAGCTTAGGAGCGCCTCAATGGTTGAGGTTCGACAAAAGGATGTTACGAAGCCATTGCAAATGTTGAGTGTTGAGTGTCACCTGGCTCAAAATCAAATTCGTATTGAAATTATTTGGAAGCTTGTTAGACCAAGTTTTTATTGTTGTTAAAAAGTTTAGCTATTTTTTCAACCAATGTTCTTAACATGATGTATGGTACAATTATTCCTACATCAAGACATTGGTGTTATTATTTTTGAGTGAAATCAATTTCTCCATTGCTATTTTAAGTATTAGATGAACATGCAGATCCCGAAAGCATGGATTAGATAATGTTTAACCAAGTGTCGAGTATTGAATGTTTTTCTAATTAAAATGACCCATATGAGATGCCAAATGAAAGTATTAACTCTTCTTTACATTTTGGTATTTTCTCATGCTTGAAATGAGCCATCATAGCTTATGAAAATATTTTTCAAGAGTTAAATCTATAACCACTTAATTTGTGTCCCAATGTCATTTACTTTTTGACCTCGCCAAAATACATTGTAGGTTCTACTATTATTAGGGTTAAGGAAGGGTTTCTTTGAGAGATATTGATAGTTGTAACGCCCCAATTTAAACACCAAAATTTAACAAGCTTAATCGTGAAAATCATGATTTTTAAAGGATTAATGCGAACAAGTATTGATTTTATGTTATTAAAAATTGCTTGTGACACCATTGTGATTCACAACTTGACTAGTGCTCTTACAAGTTAATCACATTTTAAGATTAGGTGTTCAAAGTGGGTTGTTAGTTAAATTGGCTCTACGAATAGCTCTAGTTATCAATTTGTTTTAAACATGTAAGTTGGTTTAATATTTGCGAGTTTTAGGATATACAATCGTTTTCCAAAATCAGGCCATAAAGGATGTTCATGGAATGATTGTCATTAAGTTGTGGTATTAGTCTTTATGGGAATAAAGGCCCCTTTAAATTAATATCTTGATACACCATTCAATGCTTAAAAGCACTTCCCATTAAGTGGTTTAATTAAATTGGGTCTAATTTCAATTTAGAGTAAAGTCAACCCCTCAAGTACAAGTGTAGGATTACATCTGGGCCCTTAGATCAAGCGATCCTCTACCATAGATCTTCTAGGTCATCGCCAAAACACTAAATTTCCCAATGACTTGATAAGTTTTCATTTCTTTTGTCTTCTTGGTTTGTTCTCATTTTATCTCATTGTTTTGTTGCGGGCAGGTCAAGTATGCTTCATCGATGTAGGTGCCACAACTATTCCCTTCTTGTATTTTTTTACATTCTTGTATTTGTAAATCGACATTTATATCTTTTTCATTTGTAATTTCACCCAATTTTAGGGTTTGATTCTATTAACGTGATACACACACAAATGTTTGCAATGGGGAAGCGGATGTAATAAATAAGGGGCCGAAGCCCAAAGAAGTGTGAGATTGTTTTGCAAGGATCAATACAAAACCTCATGTGCATCGAAGAGGTTACATTCCAACGGTGACGTGAATGCTCCAAGTAATCAGCAAGAAAATTAAACACAAAGGAAAATCAAGCATGAAAAGAATAGGTCTACTCATTCTCATAGCTCAAATAGAAAGGGTACATATATAGGAGTGTTGTGTAACTCCTGTGCATGACACATGGACACATGAAACCCTAATTACACCTAATGACCTATGATCTCACTAAGTGAGATGACTCACCATGTGAGGTGGATAAGACGTTGAGTGATGATGAGGCAAGTCACATACACCAACACCCCCTTCATCAAAGCTGAGGTAGAGGTCATGGAAAGTTAGAATAGAAAGAGAACTCCTAGACAAAAGAAAAAGAGAACTCCCTAACAACTAAAGAAAGATGTATGTACAAATATGGGTCCTAGAAGAAAAGAAGAGGAGAAAATAAATGGGCTTGATGACATATGAGGTAACAATAAAGATCTCAAGTAATGGAGGAAAACCATAAGGGAAAAACATCCACTTACAAGAGATAGAAGACACACCTAAACAACCTAAGAAATATGTATTAAATGGGTCCCGAAAACTGAGGCATGATAAGGTACCCATGTACAAACTACAATCTTTCTATAAGAAGAAGATGAGGAGAAGAAGAGAACTAGCCAGCTCCTTCGGAAGATGATTTCTGATGAACTCCCATGGAATCTGAAGGACCCAAAATTTTGTAATCAGTGGTGGAGGGAGGAGGAACATGAAGTGTCTCTAAAGGTGGCTCAACATGTAAAGGAGATAATATATCAAGTGAGGTAGAGACAATCCTGTCAAGCTCCATGAGGTGAGAGTCCACAAATATAGATACATTGTCAAGTGGGTTGAGTTGTTGTGAAGAGAATCTTGAAGAGGAGAGGGAGACAAGAAAGCCCAAAGTAGATGTGCGAAGTAGTAGTGGACCTCACCCCAAGATGAGAGCTCAAGTGAAGATACTTGGCTTCAACGAAGGGTTCGGTAAAGAATTTTGCAACCGGATCTGAAGTTTGCAACTCTATGAAGTCTCCAAGAAGAGTGTCGATGATGTGGTCTTCCGCATGTAGATTGAAGAAGGTCCATCTACATTGAACAATGTTTCTTCCCTTAGGAAGAATAGAAATGGTGTACTAAAAGTCCACCCACTCCACAAAGGAACACAAAGGCAACAATATGAAGAACTTTGAAGTTAGTCCACAACTGAAGCATGACATAGGTCCAGCAAGAAGGTGCTCAAGAATAGAAGGTAATGCCACTGAAGTAGAACTATCAAAGTATGGGAATGGATCATTCGCCGAAAGAATGTCCATATGAAGTGAAGGCACAAAAACCACTCCCACAACAGTAGAATGAGGATCTACAAGAAGAGGTGGATCAATAATGGTCTCCAAAATAGTGGAAATGAATGATATCCTGGAAGGAGCGCTCCCATCAAAGGAGATGAATGAATCCTCTGAAGTACAAATGTGTGAAGGCTTTGTAAGAGAAACTCCTGTACTACAACACAAGTAGGCTTTGCAAAGAGGCATCTATGGTCCTGGAAAAATTCATCCCAAAAAGGTTCTTGACAATTAAAAGACCAATGTCTAACAAGAATGTATCATCAACATAAGAAGTAGGAGTAATGGGTGCAATGAAAGTATGATACTGGGAACATGACTGCCTAGTGTTTAATGGATAAAGAGGGGGCTCAACATGCTCTGAAGGGTGGTTGAGAGAGGGAGGGGATGTATCCTCATTAATGTTCTCAGCATCAAAACTAGAAGAACAACCCTCGTCATCAGAAATATGAACAAGCAAAATTTTTGTTAGCATAACTATCATCACATGAAGTAGGTGTGGAAACATTTGTATCAAAAGAACAAGTAACAATGACAATCTCTAAAGGGTCTCCAAATAAAGACTGAAGAATGCTCCAAACTATGCAAGGACACTCTGTGTGCGCCACATGATGGTGAAGAAGCATGGAAATGTGCATCAACAAACAACCAAGAACCATGCCACAAGTGTTAAGCTAATCATTAAGTTGATATGAATCACTAGGGGCAGGTACTTGTCTATACAAGTATGGATAGAGATCTTGTTGAATGAGAAAATGTTCCATGCTCGAACACCACGATGCATAATTCTCCCTACCAAGCAAAAGTAGAGGAGGCTATAATGTAGATTTGGTCCTACAAAGCATGAGTCTAGAAAGAACATCCTCTATAGTGAAGAGAGAGAAAGAAGGAATGCAGAGAAAAACAAAAAACACAACCACCCCAAAACAATATTATCACCCCTAATTTTGACACTTTATAGTTTAGTGTGTTGATTACAATCAGTGTGAATGTGCATCATGAAACAATCAATCACTCACCTTACAATCATCGTAATAACATGCAAGTGTGGAACTAACTTCTAGCGATCGGGAAGTTCATCACCGTAAGAAAGGAAAAAATGAGCTAAAAGTAAGAGAAGGGGAAAAAAAGTCCTGTGTGAGAAATAATGTCTCACGTCGCAAAGTAGAAACCCCTTCTGCAAGACCGTGGCGCGACGTGCTCACTAGTCCACAAGTAATAATAAGGGTGATACAATGCAAAAAAAGGACTCAAAACAAGTCCAATGGACCTCGAGGACGCCAAAAAAAGCTCCTGGAAGGTGGAAAACATTAGGAGAGGTGCTACACACTCCAAAAAAAATTAGTAAAAATGTCCAATAATGCTAAAAATCGCACTTTAAATTTTCCCGAATTAATCTAATTTTAAAGATTAAAAAAGGATAAAAAATCAATTAAAATAAAAATAACGTTAAAAAATGAAAATTTACTAATGAAATTAATTAAAGAGCCTAATAATTAAATTATCCCTAATTTAAATTTAATTAACTCCCTAATTAATTAAAATGACCACCTCTAAACTTAAGACCTAACTTTTAAATTTAAACCTTATCTTTTAAAACAAAGCAATTTTAAATATTTATCGACCTTATAAATAAAAAATGACCTTACCTTTTTAGTTAATACAACTTAGGTTTAAAAGCTTGAATAAAAAAAAGGAAGGGGATGAGGTTTTAAACTTGGAAGGTGTGAAACGGGTCAACAGGGAGAAGGGCTTGGTCAAGAAGGCACGTGGAGCCAACTTGGCATGGGGCTCGAGGGTAGGCTCAACGAATGGAGACGATAAGCGAGAGTAACGACCAGGATAACACGCAGGGCTTGGAGAGAGCTCGTTGAATGAGCCAAAGCAAAATGACGAGGCGAAGCGACCATAGGGTTCATATGGCCAAGTGAGAACATGACAACGCGTAGAAAAAGCAGAGTAGACAAAAGGGAATGATGCACAAGCCAAGGGCGAGCGAGCCATGTAGGGGCACGATGCCAAAAGATACGAGACGCAACGAGATGAGCTTGTGAGAGAGAGCTAAGCGAAAATGACAGGGGACAAGAGAGCATTGAAAGAACCTAAGGTCGAACAAGGAACAAGTTAAGATAGGGAAGGACAACCCATTGGGAAAGCAAGAGCCAACACACAAAGCACCCAAAATCTCAACTCGACTCTTCACACAAGGAAAAACAAGCACACCACTCACCATGCAGAGACAAAACAAGTAGCGACTCACACCAAAAACCAAGGAGTAACCCGACCCGATGCGAATGCAAGAAGAAACCCAACAAACCAACACGATGCAAAGCATAACTCAAACAAAATGCAAAATCACCATGCAAACAACTCACCAGTCAAAGAAAAACAACCAACTTGCATGCAAAGGACCAACTCACCGAGGAGCTCGTCTTGTGTTGTTTCCTTGTCCTGGTTGAGTCATCTCCTTGCCCAACTTCGGATGTGAATTAGTGGGGTCTGTTTGTGAAACCCATGGGTTGGCTCGATGTTTGGAACGTGCTCACCCCGAGCTCTGCAACTGTCATCATGTCTATCTCACATGCTCCTGCACGTTTTTTACACTCGTGTTTCACCGTGCATTTCGATCCTTGCACCAAGCCTTACCAAGTGTTACCATGTAGCAGCCAACTCTGCTTTGGCTCTGTGTTGAACCATTCCCCTATTGTTACACTACCTATGTCTCTCGCTCCTACAAAGTTTATCTCGATGTGTTGGGACGAGCTTATCCTGCCTGTCGAGGTCGCAACCTCCTCGAGTCTTTTCTTTGATACCATGTGAGATTGTTTTGTAAGGATCAATACGGAACCTCGTGCACATCAAAGAGGTTGCACTCCAATGGTGACATGAATGCTCCAAGTAATCAACAAGAAATCAAACACAAAGGAAAATCAAGCATGAAAGAATAGGTCTACTCATTCTCATAGCTCAAATAGAAAGGGTACATATATAGGAGTGTTGTGTAACTCCCGTGCATAACACATGGACACATGAAACCCTAATTACACCTAATGACCTATGATCTCACTAAGCGAGATGACTCACCATGTGAGGTGGACAAGACATCGAGTGACAACGAGGCAAGTCACATACACCAACAAGAAGGACACATAATGGTGCTAAACCAAGGCCCCTAGGCTTACATGGAGCTCGGGGGCATGGCCACATCTAGGTGGTAGTGGAAGGGGAAGGGTCTCGCCCCTTTGACAAGGTTGAGCCTTGTCATAGTAGAAGGTTGGGTTGGGGGCACGCCGCCGTGCTGCCCCTCCCCAACCACAACTTTGAATTTTATATTAATCATGGGACCACAACCAACACATGCCCGACTCTCCAATAATTTTTATATATTATACATATATATTTTTCGTTTAATTTATTTTATTTTTTAATAAAAATAAATTTAGAAATGATTGTATTTTAATTTTCCTTTTCTAATAACTTCTATAAAATATATCTAATTCATCTAAGTTACATATGCACTTTTTATATCTCGTGTCTATAATTTATAAGCATAAATTAGTGTATTGTTGGTGTATTTAAAACTTAATTTCACTTCACTAAAATCTCATACGGGATAACAATATGTAGGAAAGAAGTAAATATATCCTTTCATTCCATTACCGCACGATTGAGCAAGATTACCACAATGCAAATATATTTTCAATAAACAATACAACACTTGTTTATACTCCTTGGGATAAGAATGAGAAGAGAGTAGTTGCACATTATTTAAACTACAATTCTCCTCATTTCATTTCAATGGAATATTTATGCAATACCAATGTTCAAGAGACTTGAAAGAGAAGGAATAAGCTTCACAAATTGTGTTTACAACAAGATTTCAATGCAACTATTGGTCTCAACATATAAGAAATGAGAGCAATTTCATTCACATACATTTACATTGTTTTCCATTAAAATAGAAATGTGTGAGAGAGGAATAAGTCAAAAATTCATTACATTTACAACTTCCAAATCTTTCAATCATTTCATTACAAGTCTCACTACTCTCATATTCATTTTTAAGGATGTAGTAGAACTTAACAATATATAACTCTTTGTTTGCTTCCAATACAAAAAGAAAGTGAGCACATCTTGCTCAAATACAAGAACTTGCACCTTCTTAGAAGTTTACAACAATGACAAAAAGCTTTTAACAATTGAAAGCATGTAATAATATGATCACTCTCACTTAGAGACAACAATGCACAAAAGACAATATTCACTTATAGCTCCACAACCAAACACAAAGCTTCCTTCTTTTTTAAACACTCCACCATGCACATACCAAAATAGAGGTGAAGACAAATTTCACCTCCCAACCACTGAATGAGAGAAATTTTCTGCTTATTGATTCTCAAAATCCTCCAACTCCCCTAGAGGACTCTTCAACCAAACCCAAGGCTTGAAACAAGGGCAACAACCAATGCACATACACATCTAAATTTGCACAAAATAAAACAAACAAAACTTGTTTGGGATACATGAGAGAGATAAAGCCAACTATCCAAAATAAAACAACACACTCCCAAGCCAAACAAGCCTCGAAAAGGGAAGAACAATTCATTCAATACCACTAGTAGCTCTACTAAGGAAGGAGATTAGTCTTTGGTTCTAACATGGATTACAACATGTAAGCACAATTTTTCAACACTAATGTTTCCACTTAAAATTATCATCACTTATACCTCCACTAGAGCTAACCTACGATTCCTTTGTTTCCTTAATTAAATTTCATGCAAATTTTCTCTTCAAGTTCTACACTTATACCCCTATAATGATATATTAATTCCCCCATACCCACAATAAACTCTTGCTAGCCCCACATTGGGTGCAAACACGTTTAACAACATTTAATAAGTCATGCACATGCTCAAATGAGCAAATAAATCATAATATGCAATAAAAGAAAGAGAGAGAGAAAACTATTCTTCACTTAAAAACAAGAGAATATGACTCACCTCTTATTCATCTTGTCTCACAATCCTTTAAAATTAAGTCAATCACTCCAACATGCTACAACAAGAAAGAAAACACCTTCTCAAATCCAAAATGTTTAACCCCAAAACAAGAAAAGAAACTTTCTTGAATAAGCAACTCATCAAAATAGAACACCCAACAGAATTATGCCATGTGGCATCTCCAAAGTTTTGAAACAACACAATCTGCAACAAGATAATTAAGACCCTTACAAGCCCACATGGGCCAAAATCACGTTCACTTACAAACTCAACTACTAGTTATAAATTCCTCTTACATGATTTTGACAAAGATTCAAATCTATAACAAATAAACCTAAAAAGTCAAAAATATTTAAATCAAGAATTAAGTGCAATTCACATCAAAAGGGTGAGTCATTCAACTTAATTTACATAAAATTGAATGCAAAAGTGGGTGGCAAAATTTTTAAGGCTCCCATGAGGCCAAATCAAAATTTTCCATAAATGAAAGTTCCCAACAACCAAATCAAATCAAAACCAACCAAAACAAGTAAAGAAAATTAATCATTAACCCATACTTAAAATTAGCTTAAGCAAAAAAACTCAATTTAAATAAATTAAATAAATCAAGGGTCCCATATAAATGGAGAAGCCACAAACAAGAGAGAGATAAAGTTAAATTATGTATGGTCACTTCACATATCCTAATACCTAGTTTCAAGCTCGGGTGTTACCCATGTTGGCCAAGGAGCCTCATGGGAGTTAACCTCCCTTCATCCTATTTTGGTATGTTTATATTTATTTATTTTTGTATAGATCTCATGTACTTGTACTTATCTTGCACAATCAACAAACACATCATCCCCGCTTGAAATAATATGCAAAAAATCATAATTATCTATCCATACATGATTAAAAAACATACATCAATGGGCAAGATATACAATTCTTGTAAGTTATGTTTCCAATTAATAACAATCATTCTAAGCATGATAATAATGCATCTATTTAACTCATCATACATACGTCCATTTAAATCATTACACCATATCAATACCAAATAATAATTCTTGTATCCAGGTTGGCACCTGTGCCATCAATAGTAATATAGTATCAAAATACTGCTGAGTTAAAATACAAGTCTAGGCATGTTGTGCCGGTAATCAAGTGCAAATGAGTAAAGTAAAACAAGTATAGTAGTCTTTTATAAGTTGAACAATGCTCAGGAGGAGTGGACACCACTCCAATTATGAGAGAGATTCATTATTGTTATGAAGGAGACTCTTTATATAAAAATGGATATTTATCTGCACCCCTAAAATTGTGTCTTTATTCTACAATTATTTTTCTTGCTCAAATTGAATGTTTGTATTAGAAATTGGTGCAAACTTTGACTCCATTAGTGGAATTGGATTGACTACATTGCATTAGGGTGCTATATAGTGTCTTTATTCTATTTCGTTAGATATAACCTCTTTTCTTTTGGACTGGCACTTTGTATTAGAAACTAGCATGATGGTAGGTTTTATTTTCAAGTTAGATATAACAATAACATCTTTTCTTTCAGATGGCACTTGTATTGGAAACTAGATATTGTGTTTGCATTGCATTAGGATGCTATATTGTGTCTTTATTGTACTTCATTAGATATAACATCATTTCTTTCAAACTAGCACTTTGTATTGGAAACTAGAATGGTGGTAGGTTTTATTTTCAAGTTATTTGTGTATAATTGTGCTAAAAAATGTTTGAAAACATTTTTCTTCACCTTACAAGCATACCAATATGAGATTCATTTGTTATCAAGAAGAATGTTGCCTATATAAAAATGGATGTCTTTAGTGCACTCTTGAAGTTCTCTTTATCCTACAATTATTTTTCTCGCTCTGTTGAATGTTTGTTTTGGAAATTGGTGGAGGCTTCGACCCCGTTAATGGGTTTCAATTAACTGCATTGCATTAGGGCGCTATGTTTTTACTTTATTCTACTTCATTAAATATGACATCTTTTCTTTCGGAATGGCACTATGTATTGGAAACTAGAATGATGGTAGGTATTATTTTGAAGTTATTTTTGTATTGTTGTGCTAGAAAATGCTTGGAGACCTTTTTCTTCACTTTACATGTGTAAAACCTATTTTTGTGAGTCATATATTTCAGTTTATACTTGTTTTGAATTACTCCATTGACTATGCTCATTTGGTTTTCTTGTGGAATGCTTTAGGAGCTCTCACTTATTGTAACCTCACTGTATTCATTGAATCTGAAGGCAGAAATTTGAAATTCGGCAGATTTATCAGGCACAAATAAATTCATCTAATATCGTGAATTAAATCATATGGAACACGAATGTGATTTTTTAATGAAATTTGTTTTAAAATCGTGCTTGAAATTCGTTTTAGGGTTTTTGCTTTTCGGATTTTAGGGTTTTCCACTTTAAATGTGGCCCTAAACTGTGCATACCCACTTGGTTTGCAGAAGGTAGCCACTTGGTTCTAATCGCGCGAAGAGTTGAGGCTTGAGCCCAAGTCCCATGAAAGGAATAGGCAACCAACAAGTAGGCAATGCATTATGCCATTAAGCCTTGCATTTTATATTTGATTTTTGTAATTTTTAAAATTATTTTATTAAGTTTTTAATTACTGTTTAACTTTAAAGTGTTTACTTTTTATTATTATATAATATTTGTAATCTTGCTAAAGTTTAATAAAATTGTTTAGTTATAAAATTTTAAGTTTTAACATATATAAAATAAAATAAAATAAATTTTTAATCGCATATTTTTGTAAGTTTTTCATTTCAATCACATTATTATGATAGCTACTTAATGAAATATAATATAATCTTTCTATTTTAAAATGTGAAATTATCTTTCTTTTTTAAATATTTAATTTAAATGTATATTTCTTATAGTCAAATTTAATCATGAATTTTATCATTGATTTTTTTTGCAAACGGATTTTTCACTAATTTTATCCTCTTGGTGAACTTGAACACGAATTCGATTAACAACAAGTTTGTAACACATATGCTCTTGTAACACATATTGTCTTTATTCTACTTCATTAGATATAACATCTTTTCTTCTGGCGGCATTGTGTTGGAAACTAGAATGATGGTAGATTATATTTTCAAGTTATTTGTGTATTATTGTGCTAAAACAATGTTTGAAAACCTTTTTCTTCACCTTACAGACATACAACCTGTTTTTGTGAGTCGTATATTTCAATTTATACCATTGGCGATGTTCAGTTTATAACATTTTTAACACTTATATAATAAAACTTCGAGTAATTTTGACAAAACTAGACATATAACTACTCTTAAAACTGAGTTGATGATGATAAACACAAACTGAAGCTCTCAACTTTGACAGATTATCAAAACAAATTTCTTTTACACATGAAAATTTCAATAAATAAGAAACATTTTAATATTAGACGACAAGCACAATAACAAAAAAAAGAGTACAACAAAAAAATTACTTTTCATAAGAAAACATTGGACTTGGATAATAAAAATGACAAATTGATATACAAGAAAAATTTCAAATTTTAACAAAGAGTAATGTAATTTCTAATATAGCCGAAGACTATTGATTAGAAAGTATATCATTTATGACACGGAATCTACAAATACAAAAAATAAACTTGAAATATTACATTCTTAAAAGAGTAAACTATGATATTAAAGATTTTGACCTTTGGATGAGCTCCTTTGAAATTCATTAAAAAATCCATCTGCGTATTATACTCCACATTCATCTGTGTGCGGAACAGACTCTCTCCAGTCCAAATTATAATTAACCATATCACCCTTACTGATAGCTTTTTTCAGTTTGTCACCTGAGCGTTTTTCAATGAGGGCAGAAGAAATAATATTCTGAAGATATTCAAAGAATCCATAGTAATCAAACACAAGAAGTATGATTACATACATATAAGTAATACTACTATAAATAAGCTTACTTCCCAAAAAAATCTAACTATTTTCTAGTGTGATTGTTATTAACGTAACCACACACACTAAATATCAATATTCTATAATAGTGTATCATAATATTATAATTAAGCCACGTACTATTTTAATATACGCACTATATAAATAATTCCTGACAATAAAGTTTCCTTTATAATTGACCCTATGATTAATATAGCCTATGCACATGATACTCATGGGTTGTTATGCAATGCACATTTTTATATCCTAGACTCTGCACACATGGTCATTACTGTTACATGATACAACATTCATGTGTTGTTATATAGTTTTGCGGACATTCATGGGATTATGTCAAATTGACACTGCTTAAATGACAGTTTTGCTATTTTTAACAATTTTGTTTTTTATTTTTCTAACAATTTTGCTTTTCTTTTTAAATTTTATTTTATAGCTTTTGCATGCATTAACCTTTGTTTTTGCTATTTTTAACAATTTTGCTTTTGTTTTTCTAACAATTTTGCTTTTCTGATTTTGCATGTTGCTTTGACTTTACTTTTAATGTGAAGGTTTTGACGTTTTTAATTTTTAAATTTTTTAAAAATATTTTTAGTTTTTCTGTTTTTAAGAATTGCATGGTGAATGTTGTGTGTGTGTGTGTGTGTGTGTGTGTGTGTGTGTGTGTGTGTGTGTGTGTGTGTGTGTGTGTGTGTGTAGTCGGAAGCTACTCAAAAGCTTGCTCTATTATTTGAGGATGATAGTTCCACGGAAAAAATAATTAGTGTTCAAAGGCTTTCAACTCCCAAACGGTTATGACACACAGGTAAAGCCCCTTGAATCAATAAATTTTTGGTTTTATCACAATATAATAGCCAAAAAAGTTTTATCAATCAAGATGCAAGGTAGGAAAATGTGGGATGCAATTGTCAGGAAGGCAGAATCAAAAGATAGGCATAGCAAGACCAATGCCAAGAAATCCTTATATTCAACTATTAAATAACACCTCCACTGCTCTGGGCAGAGAACCAGAGAATACCACTCTGGATTCCCTCCATAAAGTATCCAGAGGATGCATGATCTATTCAGGCATGATGGCTATTGATACCACATTGGGGTAAGTAGAGGAGATGGTAAATGGAAGATGTGTGTTTTAAGTTTTTTAGTTAGCTGCATTTAATTTGAGATGTTTTTTCTATATATTCTCTTTTGTGTCTAACTAAAAGAGAGAGCAAAAGGCAGGGGATACAAATAGGGTTGTTGTCAATCAAAGACAAAACACAAAAGCCAGGATGGATTTTCTAGCCTGATGTGTAGACACATACTGTAATAGATATTCTATCTATTCATATTGCAATGTATTGTTTTCATCTCCCAATTCATTATTTTCCTCCTGTATGTTTCTTCTATTAACTTGAATGCTTTGTCTTTTCCAGGGATAATTTTAGTGGCTAATATTGGTTCGTTGGCTATTATTTCCATTTTCTCAAAAAGGTATTGGCAATTTGAAAATGAAGTTTTGCCTCAATTTCTATAACATATATATATATATATATATATATATATATATATATATATATATATATTTATATATATATTTATATATATATATATATATATATTATATATAATATAATCCTATATTAGGAATTCAATGTTGAAACACTAATACTAGAGATGATAAGTTGGCATTTGAACGAGAAGGAACCCTAATGCCTGCTGAGGTGTTTTGAGTATTTTTACGTGGACAATAGTTCCTTTTATTGAATATCTTTTCCTAATTACTTTTAATCGTAATAGCCAAAAACCCCTAAAAATGAAAAAAAAATACATTTATTGATTTTTCTGTTGTACAAGTAAAACTCTTAATTTTTTAAGGAGTTGGTCAAGTTTAATCAACTTTATCTAACCTAAATGGAATTCTTTTGAATTTAATTGCCCTAAATTGATATTTCTATACAAAGCAAGTTCTACATGCTTTGCAATGTTTGCTAGAAAAAATTATGTTGTCGTTTTTGCTTGATTTTTCTCTGATTTTTTTCGTTGGAATGTACTTCACATGCTCTACATGGGTTAAGTGTTTTCACTAGTGAAGGGAAATCAGTTCGACTTAAATGTGTTTTGATTCCTCTTGACTGACATGAATATTTGCAAGTACATAGTTAGCAACAAACTTCTAATCCAACACTATTTGGTTGATATTGAGAAAAGACTAGGAATGATTTTAGTGGCCAATATTAGCTAGTTGGCTATTTTTCCCTTTTTTACTCAAGTATTGGCAAATGGAATCTTAATTCTTGCTAAGGTATTTGAGCTTATGTATATGAGTTTTATTTGCACATTTTAACTCCACATTTTTTTCAATTATATGTCTTCAAGCCTTGTAGTGAAATTGAAAAAATCTCCAAATTGAAAGAAACCACATTATTTTGTTTTCTAGAGCCATGTGAACAGAACCCTCTTATTCCTCGAGGTTATTGATCCACATTTCTTTAACTCTAATTGACTTTGCTTTTTATTTGAAAGTTATGAAGTTTAAAACTGGCTTTCATCTTTAAATTCAAAAAATGAAGTCAATTAAGGTTAAATAAATGTAGATTCACATTGACCCCTCTCTGAAAAAAGAGGTTTTTTTAAGCAGCTAAAGAAAATGAAAAAAAGGTGGTTTTTTGTTTAATATAGAGGGGTTTTGCCACTAGGATTAGAACCCGATATCCTATTTAATTTGGAGGTTTTTCCCACTATGGTTGAAACCCGATATCCTATATATTAGACATACAAAATAAAAATGAAAATGCATATTGCAAAAATTGTGCAATTTATATGTCGAAAGAACCCAAAAATTGTGTTTAATCCAAAAGCCAAACTATCCCCTTTATGTGATTTCTATGTCAGTAGATCTCATGTTTGGGTGGCCTTGCAATATAAAATTTTCCACGACAACAAGGAACGACCAATGCACAAGTTTCATTCGGAATTTTCTTGCTCCACATGCGAGATTCAACTCCTCTTATTGAGGACTAGGAACTCCTAATGTCTCGCACCAACTCACACCTAACTCAACAAGAGCTCAACATTTTTAAGGATGCACCACATTTTTTGCAAGATCTTGTGAAATCCCACAATCTTCTAGAACTAACATACTTCTTTTCCCTCTCCAGTTTAATATGATGCAGACTAGAAACACAATTCCCCTCCCTACAACGGGATTGACATTAACTACGCCTCGCTTATAGAGGGAGGAAGAGTTTAAATGTCTTCAATGTGTTGTTAATGTTTTGCATTGCAGGAAACCGAAACCACCTAAAACAAGTGATAGATAACCGAAATGATTAGAGATCGACTCCACCTGATGGCAACATCCCCAATTTTTCTCTCCAAAATCCAAACAATTGGAGATCATTCACGAGGCTTTTGCTTGATTTATGATTCTAATGAAGATGCATTGAAATATGAACCACCCCAAAAATTGAGGAGAATGGGAATAACAATCGAGGCATCTGTAATTGGACAAAAATACAAGAAACATGTAAAGAAAATTGCACAAGCAAAAAACAAGAAATTTGATTCTAAAAATAGCTTGTAGTGGTTAGTTTATAAGTTTTGTCTATAAGTGTTTTTGAAACAAATTGTAACTTGTTCCAAATAATTCCATGTATGTATTGTGGCAGTATATATCGGACAAAGAATCAAACTTTTTAAATACATGTTCAGTTTTGTTATCCAACAACTATGCATTTCTAATTTCTTTATCATTGTATCTCCATACAAATACCTATAGTTTTCTTACTTCAAGTGTACATATTGTTCTTATTGTTTTCCATTCTATTTGCTTAACATAATAATTTGTAATTTGTTTCAAATAAATGCATATATATATATATATATATATATATATATATATATATATATATATATATATATATATTTTCAACAAACGTGTTCAATTTTTCCTTTAACATATGATACTTTATTTTCAACAAACGTGTTCAATATTTTTCCTTTATACAATTGCTCGCTACTTTATGTTAACCAACAACAACGCATTTTTAATGTGTTCCTCATTATATCTACACAAAAATACATATAGTTTTAAAATGCCGAGTAAGAATCATGCAATTTTTAGTTATTTTCATGCAAAGCTTTGTACATTAAATCACTTTTTTGCAAATTGAATTGTTAAAGGGTTAGACTTCTTGTTTGCGCTTTTTAGAAAATATAAATGAAAAAAGAAGCAAACTTTAAAGGTTCTCATTGCTTACAAATGCATGCTTTCCAAAACACATCCTTCATTTCATCTTTGACTGCACTACAAGTTTACATTTTCAAGTTTACATTTGCCACCATACATTTGTAGAACTCCCACTATCTCGAGGATCTTTTAGTTGCCATAGAAATAACTTTAACACATGAAGGCATTTCTCAATTGATTGAGGGTGGCTCCATTGTTGACCCCACATTTCAAATATTGCACTTGTCCTCCCTAAGGTCCATTCTCAACACGGTAGCCCAACATCGTGTTGACCTTTCAGATGGGATACATTTTCAGACATCACTTCTACCCTCCAAATTTGTAAGCCGTGTAACCGAAAAATCAATACAAGAAGGCTCCATTGTGTGCTTACACAAATCCCGCATTAGAATGATCAAAAGTGAACTGTAAGTTTCATCTCCTGCTCGATTACCAATGTATATAAACTCCCTATATTAATTATAATTTCTTTATGTACCGTAACCATTTCAAATTTGTTTATATATAATTGCATATTCTATCTCATTTTAGTTTCACAAAGAGATAATATGTTAAAGCACTTAGTCATTCTTTCAATCTACTTTGACAACAACACTTCACATTCACTACATTCTTAAGAGTGAGTAATAGCAAACTTACATGTCTCACTTGCATTTGTATTCAATTATTACACAACTAACTATTATCTAACATCCCTTCTAATGTATTTTGCAACATTTGTTTTGGCTTTAATAGAAAATCAAGTATTGTCAATCACACCCCTTATCAACATCAACTACAAAAGTAATAACTGCCTTTCTAAATCTAATAACATATACCATTCGGTGTTCACATTGCATTGTACACATGCGATTGCTAGTAATAGAATCCTTATAGATATTTATGGGTAAGTTTTGATCCTTATAAATATTGTGCTTCAATATAATGTTGTGTGTGTCGAAGATGATAAGAACGGTCCAATAAGCATTGTTGCGGCTCCAACAATTTAGGAACACTAGGTACGCGAGATTTTTGATTTGTTTGGGATCAATTTTTTCTATATATAAAATATACATGCACATGTCTATAGGAGGTGGTGGTTTCGCCCACATTGAAACCAAAAGTGGAGTAACTACACAAAATGATGAATTTCAATTGTTGAACATCCTCTACATGGTTGGGAGTTCTAAGAGGCACTCCATATTGTTAGAGGTATTCAACAAAAACACAAATAGATCAATCAGAGTATTGTTCAATTGAAAAAACAAAGATCGAGAGAGAGAAAAGGTGGGCAAGAAGCTTGTTAGGGAGTGTGTATGTCCAAAATAGAATAAAGATGTATTAGGTTCGGTTGAGGAACGATATTTTACTTGGTTTCTCATCTTTATGTATGCTTTGCAATAAGCAAGACAAATAGAATCCTTATGTGTATAGTCTACGAAATATTGTCATGAATGTAATAAAGTTTTGAGTTTTTGTAGCAAATATGAGAATATTGTGTTTGAAAGTGTATCCATTATTGTGAATTTCAATTGCAATTAAAAGTTACCATTAATTTGCCCCCTTCTTTGTCTTGCATCTCTTCATTTAAATATACCCAATATAAATGTGACTATACAAGTGTTTGTAATCATATTTTAGTTTATAAAATTTTAAATCAAAACAATTACATAGAACTTTGAGGTTTGATTCTAAATCTAAATACGTTTGAAACAACTATTTAAACAAAAACAAAATATTTTGATTACAATGTGATGTGGGAGCATAACTTGTGAAGGCCATAACTTTTGATCCTTGGCCGTTGGATCATCTTGAAATTTTCAGGGTGGTAGGTCTTAATTAGTAATATACCATGATGAATTGTTATAAAGGTTGGATGCCACTTCAACGTATTAGTTGGGCCATATTCCTTCGTCTCATATTGGTCTAAAATTGGCTTCGAACGTTTTTTTTTTGTCTAGAACTTAGAGTTTTAATAATTTTTCTATGCTTTATAGAATAAGCCAAAATTTGGTGTGAGCCTTCAATTATGAAGGCATATTTTGTACGCAAAATTTGGGGCCCATCCGAGGTGTTTTACTAGTAGGTAATTTTTGGCATTTTAGGTTTTTTAGAGCTAATGTGAAATAAAAGGAAGATTGTAATGATGTAAAATATTAGTGTGGATTTCGGAATGAGAAGAAAACTATTTTGAAGCTTCTAGTTTTTTTGCAAATTGTTTGTGTGTTTTGGAGGTATTTCAACCTCTTGTAGTTGGATCCACATCACAGTGCTTTGTCTAATAAAATGTTAATAGATTTTAGTTTCTAATTATTTATTATTATGTTTTTGATTCATTATTCTTTCGCATAAACAGTTCAACTCAAAAATTTAATAATAAAAAGATAGTAGAAATTCATATCGATAATTCTATGAACAAATTCTACTTAATAGATTTACATGACCAATAAAAAAGAGGTAAATAATTTATTTTTCTTAGAAATAGAGGAATTTATTATTAGATTAACTTTTATTGTTAGATTCTTTAGAATAAAGATAGAAAATGAAGTGGATATTGAAAAGTTATAAATATGTCATCATCATCAATATTATTTCATATTCATATGGCCACACTTGTTTCAGTATCTTTAAATCTATCCAAAGTTCTAAGTTAATGCATGTTAGATGACCCTGTATAAAATAAATGAGTCCTTTTGCACCAAACATATTATCTCTATCGTCCAATTTGTATCATATTTACAACAACATTCTTTTTTCAAAATGTTTTTCAAATGACAACTTATTGTTCAGACTTTCGAAGGCCAAGAATAGAGCTTGTCACACATTTCAACATCTTCTAGGGCTATGATGTGCCACACCTTTGTGAGACTTTCTAATTTAATTATTATGGTCGCCTACACTAATTTAGTGTGTGAAATCCTTTTATAGAAGTTTATAAGTGAATTATATTTTATTTAATTAATATATTGTTCAAATTTTGTACCTGTTAGCTTTTGGCCTTATAACAAAACTCAGTTAACTCAAATTAATCTATAAACAAAGCAAGTAAAATAAGTATTTTTAATGTAATCATATTATCACATTGAAATCACAAATAATAATTTAGTGTTATGACTTTTAACCTAAAGTACATATTGAGATATATGTGTACCGACCTATGGCACGTTTTATATATATATATATATATATATATATATATATATATATATATATATATATATATATATATATATATATATATATATATATTAATCATTATTTTAAGTTGAGCTAGTTAGAATGAATAGGTGTGATCCTACATAATTTTACATATATGGATGGATGAATAAATCTTTTGTTACTCGTATATTGACATGAATAAATCGTATGTTACATAGATTGTACTCGAAGCTAGATTGAACTCATTGACTCGCATCATGAGTTATCTAACCCTGTGTGCACAAAAAGTGGTCATAGCATCTTTGCATTTGGAACCAAAGTAGTTCAATTGGTATAGAGGGTTGTGTACTTCATCATCACATATGTTAAGCTCTCATCCAATACAAATTATTATAAACTAGTATAGATATCTCAAATACATCTATCTAAAATGTGTTGAGAGATATCAATCTCGACAAACCTATATAGCTATGCTAGTATAGTATAAGTATACCAAACAAATAAAAATAAATATAAATATAATAAAATGAGTATATTATAATATATGTATCTATATGAAAGAAATTAATAGATATCAATTTCAAGGTTCTTAGTTTAGATTTTTCACATACCTCTTTGATCAATAACTTCATTAAAACCTCTATTAATTTTCCGTTGATTTGTGGCAAGTGGAATCATTTAGGTATGTGATTGTATCGGTCTCAAAAAAATATGTTTAAAATTAAAGGGCCTAAACATTACTATATGGCCAAGATATTACTATTTTTTTATTGACTTCTCCAAGGAAAAAAACATGTAAGTGACAATCAAATAGAAGTTAAATTTATGGATGAATTGTCACGTGATAAATTGGATGTCAAATTTAATTTTGAGAATTAAAGTGAACAACTCACTCCATTACAACCTTAGTTGCCATTGTAAGAACGTCTCTCGACATAATAAGGGATCAACATGGCTTGTATCACAACTATTATCAAATGATGGAAAATGGTCAAATGCAAATACCACCGGATATTCAACAAAGGGTCGACAAATATTCGGTTGTTGAGAATATGCCAATAGGGGAGACACCTAAAAGATACATGTCTTCTAAAAGGTCTACGTTTATGACCTTTTATAATTATCATTTTCCTCCATCACCTCTATTTTGAAGGTACAACCTAAAATTCAAGCCATCAAGGAACACACCCAACACCAACAAGAGTTGTCTCGGTCAACAAAAGTACTACTTGCATTTCATGTTTTCAATTTTAACCATAAACAATCACCCATACAACGTCACCTAAGCTTCTTGAAGACAACTAATTCATCTTCAAACCAAGAGATATTATCCAAACTCAATTCCGGTGGGATGGAGACAAGGGTGATCATTGTGTCTTTGATCAAGGGGAAGAACCTACTACACAAGGATGCGACATGGAAAGATTTAACAATCACATTGAAGAATCAAAAATGAACAACGTTGAGGGCAACACTTGTTTGAAGGGGGTCATGCTATGGCCCTATATAATGAGATATATGTGGGCTGAACTATGGCACACTCAACATTTATATTTATATTCAGCATTTAATCGTTACTTTAGACTGACCTAGTTAGGATGAAAGAGCGTGACCCTACTTAATCATACCTATATATATGGATGAGTAAATCTCTCCCATTCCAATTATATTTTGAATTATTGTCTTATTGTGAGATTGTGGAGGTTGCCCCCTCGAAGTGGCTTAGTTATATATTATATATTATATATTATGATATATTTGAATTTCTATTAAAATAATCCCATTAGATCTAGTCACAACTTTAGACATAACTCTTCAAATTCTTTTTAATATTTATTAAAAGAGGCACATGGGAAGAAAGTCATCGCCAGTACCAAAAACAAAATCAAGGAAATAAATGCATTCATGTGGTTTACTAAAATTGAAATTTCCAAACGCAAATATTCTACATGAATGGCTGTGTGATCAAAACCCACATTAATGTAGATTTAACTCTCCCAATTTGAAGCAAGCTTGTTCTGAATCTGAATTTGAAAATATAGCCATATCATATGCCAGTATAAATACATATCTTATTTGAATTTGAATCTAAAAAGTATACTGTTTGAATTTCTATGTATCATACTTGGAATTGTACCAAGGAGATCGATAAATGATAATAGCACTCAGAACCAAATACTTGCAAATTTCAGTCCACGGACAACTAGATTCAATATGGAATGGGAATTCGCAGTGAATCCGGTCCAGCTTTCATGTCCTCCCAAAGAAGGTCTGAGAGAGCAAATGTGAGGTGGCCTTCTTTACCTGTTAAGATGAATATAGCATCATACAAACAACGCAAACCCATAACGTATTCCTATGAATGTTTGATTTCTATTAATCTCAAATGTAAAGATTCAAGGATGGTACATACCATGACCAATAGGCTTGTCATCCCACATAGTGATGGGGAGTATAGGAAGTCCACTCCCCACAAGCATCATCTCAGCTGCATCTTTGCCTTCTTCTAAAGTGATGTTTCCAACTCGAATACCTGTAAGTAATCCTTGGTCTACCAATTTGGGGGCAAGGGCCAACATTCGCTTAGCAGTGCATCCACTCAGAATCTTATCAAATGAGGGCACTAATAGTTCATTGGTTTTACTGATGAATGCAACATTCACATTTGGTCCTTCAGCAATATAACCTTCATCATCAACCCAAATAGCAGAGTAAGTTCCTTTCTCTTCTGCACCCATTTTAGAGAGAGCATTAGGCAAATAATTGACATTCTTCATTGTTGCCATCTCCTGAGATTTCATAGGTGTAGATGATGTCACAACTGCAACCCCCTCCTTAATTGGCAAATAAGTTTCTTTGATCACAATGGCATAAAATGCAGAAGTTGGTTGGCCCTCGGGAGGGGTGAGTAAGAAATCTCCTGGACCTGCACTTAACCAATATCTTATGTGCCCCATCATACATTTCGATGCAGCTGCAGTTTGCACAAGAATGGTTCTTAAATGTGAGCGATCAAAAGGAGAGACAATCTTTGCCTTGGATGCGGATCTCAAAATCGGTCCAGGTGAGGATCCAATTCATATAGATGACTGCACACAAATTAACATAAATTTTCTTGTCCTTGTTTTCCTATCAAAATCAACTCCACTTTATCAAGTCCTCATGAATATCATATTTCAGTTCAACTAATTCAAGATAATCATGACAATGAAATAATATTAGTTTTATCATTTTGTTAAAACATACGATCAATAACTATAGCTATTCAGGCAATAATCACAAACAGATAGTCACAGGTCACATGCTCCGGGAATTGAACTGTGTTCGCCATTTCCATGTGTAAATACTAAAATACCATCTGGTCCTAGTATTGCTATCAGATATACAAGGCTTCATATATGTTGCAGAATGGAAAAAAACAAAAAGATGCCACTACTAGCGGCAATTTACACGATAATAAATACAAGTGTGCACAGTTATTCTTTCACTTTCTCTCTCTTGGAAACTTTCGCAGACCAAAAGTAGTTGTTCAACAAATGAAAAAGCGGAATATAAGCCCAAGCATCGCCAATGGGCAGACTTTGGAAAGTACAAGTTTACAAGACCAATACTAGCCTTTCATGTACATATGTAGCAATCATACTTTGACATTTAGCAGTATGAATGTTTGCTTAAGTTAGAAAACTATTTATCTGAATTACAAACTACAAAAAGGTGATGCAAGTGTGCTATAGAGCATGAGTGCAGGTATAGTTAAAACCAGGGTTAACTATAGATTGATCTTCTAAAAGGGGCATTTCACATTTTACTTTAATGAAATACATTTCAGATTTAATGCCAGCACAAATCATGATATCGCCAGTCATATACGTTGTGAAAATTGCAGCCATTCAGGACAATGTTTTCTATTATGCCTGCAATGGTGCATAAAGTCCCCTTCACTTTCCTGTAATCATTGAAGAAGAATGAACTAAGAAGAAACGTAGATAACAATAAGCTCTCTCGAGTTGACCTTGGGAAATTTACTGTAATGATCTGGTCAGTGGTGCTTTCAGACAGACATTTGAATTTTCGTGTGCCCTCAAAAGAAAACAAACAAATTGAGCTTGCAAATGCCATTCAGTGCATTATTTAATGTATGTAAGCCAAGTTCCTGTGTTTGCAGTTTTCAACAAAAGCACTGCAGCTTTATGAACATGGGTAGTCCCTAAATAAATTCCATAACCTCCTTTACCACTCCTAGAAGATGTACAGAAGGAAGATTTTTCATCTGGATCTTGCTCACTATTACTAATTGCCATTTTATTTGTTCCCAAAGAAGATGAACAAAGACAAGATTTTACCAGATATTTCTCTTGTTTCAAGGCTTAAACAAAACAAGTGTTAGTTTGAGTATATTTTTGCCATTTGGTCTATAAACTGAACGTTGTAGATGAGTTGGCAATAAATATCTAGTAAGGAATTTATGCAAAGGGATAGTTAAATGGATCAAACCTCACTGAAAGCCCTTTTTATATTGAGGTGATACACTCATTTGAAGTGTTGCATGTAAATAATCTAAGTCAAGTGCAAGTTGTTAGTGCCAATTCTCATGTCATCGTTGAAAGGAGTTGAACAAAGGAGTGTTTCTATTAGTTGGACAATATGAAAGGTCAAGTGTTCAAGTCTCATAAAGTTCAAAATACAAAAATTGAAAAATTCCGTATTTTTAGTGTTATACGCCTATGCATAAGGCATTTTTTGGGGGTTTTATTTTTTGTAAGGAATTTATATATTTTTGCCCATTCCAAACTCATTTGGAATGGTTAATTTCTTTTTGTGGCATCTCCTTATATGAGTTTTTTCACAAAAACACATTAAAAATGGAAAAACAAGGTGTTGTACAATGGGTGCATTTTTGGTGGAAATCAACACCTGCTTTTCTTTGGAAGGTTGAAAGTGGGCTATTTTTTCAAAACCATGAATGTGACAAAGTGCTTCCCACCACTTGTGGTGTCGAAGAAACCATGCTACACTTCAAGGTTTACAGGCCCTAGGGATCCAACAAGTGGCAAAGCCAAAGGTCCACACATCTTGAGTGAGTTGTTTACTTTGATGAAAGATCCTCAATAGATATTTTGCCCAAATAAAAAAAAATTTCCACTTTATAAAATAATAAAATATATTTTTGGCAGCTATGGGAAATAAACTAGGGCAACCGGGATTAATTTATGCAAAAAGCGACTAGGGTTTTATATGCAAACACACCCAAAATCAGCATACAATAATTATTTTTACTCCCAAACCCTTGGAACAACCCTAGAGAATTTATGGCGAAAATCAAATTCTACAACAGCTGGAAAATAATTTAAATCTGAAACCCTAACTGCTGCAATCTTCAAGATAGCATAACTTTCTCTACACAACTCCGATCTAGGCAAATGACATATGCCCGAACTTGGAAAAATACAAGGAACAAGATGATGTAAACCAAATTATAACAGCAACTACCAAACATGCAGATCTGGCCCTCCTACTATTTCGGCCCACACATTTAGGGCATCAAATGAGCTCCAAAAATTATTTTCTCTATCCCAGATGCTTGCCTATATTTTTAGGAACTCATTCATATAAGAATCAGAATTTTTGGATGCCAAATCAACTCATAAATCAGATCTGAAATCTGATTATAAAACTGGTAAATAACCCTCGAAAAATTATGAAACTTGGGTATTTTCATTCACAAAAATTATGAGATATTAGACAATGATTTTCAGATCTAAATACCTCAATAATAATGCCCAAACAATCCCAAGGTGAGTCGATCCAATAGAGAAAACACTGCTGCAATTTTATTCACCAAAATACTTCGAAAAGTCTTCAATAACACTGCTGGAAAAACCCTGAAATAGACTGAAAATCTGATTACAACCAATGGGAAATTCTGAGTGAAAATCCCTCTCAAACTCTTGGGGTTTTCGTCCACAAGAGGTTTCGTCCTTGGAATTTTTAATGCAAAAGTTGAAGCTCTATGCAAGAGAAAATATCATATAAAAATCTGGATGATGGAAGAGGCAAGTCGACTTCCCTTTTAAAGGAAAAGGGCCAACAACCAACCTCCAAACCAGCCAATGAGCTCACATGATTTTCCCTATGCAAAGCATTTAATATTTTCCATATTAAATGCTTTTCCCAACCACTTTTTCCCTCTAATGCAAGTCGCATTTTCCTAGGGGAAATACATTAATTAATTATATTTTTATCCTTCCTAAATGTCATTATTCACTTTTGGCCCAAGTCGCCATTATCCCCTCTAGGAAGAATAAAATACAATAAATCCCTTTACAATGACTTTTGCCCCTTAAGACAAATTGTATTTTCTAAAGGGATTACAATTTATTTTTATTAAGCTAAATAAATTAATATAAGTGCTTTAATTATTTTATTTTATTTTTTTATAGCACTTTATAATAATTTATTATAACTTAAGTCACCCTTATATTTTTTCTTTGGCCATCGGGTTGACAAAATGGGCCAAAGGTCTTCGATTGGAAAAGGGGACATTACATCCGAGAACGGGTTTTGCTATAGTGGCAATTTTGGATGGATGGTAGAAATGTGTTGTTTTCTCTCCAATTTTGGTTTTCAGTTCATTGAGATCATTGATGAGGAGCAAAACATGATTGTTTTGATTGTTTTTTCATCGTAAGGACTTCTCACCTCTCGGCTGATAGGGCGGAAAGAGACTGTATTGGACTTCGATCAATCATCAATGATTGTACAAGTTGACAAGGGAGTTGCTAGCACCAATAGTGTTGAGCAAAAGAAGGTGAGTGTTGTTCGACAATAGGGTAGATGTGCCATACATAGTGCTGAATAGCCACTCGTCAGGCCTTTGTGTGAAGCCTTATGTGGATCAATGTAGTTGAGAAAACCTTGATTGTGTTTATCTTACAATATGGGCGCAAAATGGTCAAAGGGGGTGAGCATGCCAATAGGATGTTCGTCATTCATGCCAAAACTCACGGGGTAGTGGGCTTCTGTGTGAAGCAGCATTAGTTGATCAATACCACGATGTACAATGTGTCAATTTGCAGGTACAATAGAGACTATTGGATGCCTTCACAGTCATATGCTCCGCATCATCTTCTGTAACCCTTCGGAACAAGGGGCGTTTGTTGGGTCATGTGATCCAAATGTGTTTCTGTTTATTTTTTAGTGTTGTCAAGGGGTACACATCTCGTGTATGAGACACCCCCTAATAAATATATTAGATTAGTATGTTAATCACATTTATTAATTAGTGAATTAGGTTAGTCGGGTAACTAGATGGTTCTTGGACTGTTGGGTCCCATACACAACCATCTCAACATAAAAAGCTTATTTAAGCTTGAGGATGCATTGTAATGAATTAATACAGTTATATTTACCATAGTAAGCTTTGATAATATGTAAAAATGAAATGTAGTGCTCTCTCTATTTTCCTGTGCATTAAATTTCTATCATAAAGTGGATAACAATGAACAAAATATATCATTGATTTATGCAGTAATGGCCTTTTGAACGATTAAGTGCCCCCCTAAGGAGAGCTATTGATTTCTTTCAATGAGTGGCATGACCATCTCCTGCTGGTTCACAACATTGCATTCTGAACAGACCATCTTTGGGATGATGGTCAATAACATGTCATTGATTGGCATTCGCAGGTTGTTTTGGATGCCAAAATTGTCTTGAAATGAGGATCAGCTTCCTAAGGCCTATTCCAATGACCAATCACCTCACTAACCATTCTAAGCTGATTTTGACACCCTGGATCTGTTGCATATAGTCCATGTGTCAATTTTGAACTATAAAGCTGGTGTTTGAGGATTAAATCTCTTGCACCATTCTTGTTTTCATATAGTTTTCTAACATAATTCCAAGCTTCCTTTGATGTTTTGACTTCTTCGATATTTTCTATTCAGTTTACTCCAGGTGATGGGTATAGCCAAAGTAACTTTGAAGTTTATTTTACTATCATGAGCGATATCTGTAGGTCATTTTTGATCCATCTACACATCCCCATAATCCATTTAACATGAAAAACTTAATCATTTGGTGTTTCCAAGTTCCATAGTTATCATCTCCCAGTTAACATTCAATGAGTGAACTACGTATGTTTTTGTTTGCTATTCTCAGATTGACTTTAAAAACAAACAATACGATAGGACAACACAATAGCTCACAAGGCACACCAAGAGGGCCAAAATTGGCCAAACACACTAAAAACATCTACTCTTTATAAATGGTGAATATGAGTACTTACGATTTAAAACCCTCAGACAGATATAATTGTGAATTCATCCAGATTGTTTGTTTTATATTCATGACCAGTTGCACTATGTCGCATGGGTTCTTCCTAGTCCATGCTCGATGGTGGGATCCATGATATTTGTCAGCTCAAAGGAAAAAAAGTAGTACCTTTTTCAAGGAAAAACTTTAGCATTACAAAGTTGAAACTTAACCGCCAAAAGTGAAGAGCGTCAATACAGCCAAAAGGTTAGAACAAATATTGATAACAATATATTTCAAAATGAATTTTTTATCTGCATTATGGATTAAAAAAAATTATCCAGACCCTCTTCCATCAAGTTGCGCTTCCTCAAGCTCCTTCAGCTAAAATCTATGTGGCCTCATCAACAGCCTGTTCATTAAAGCCATAAAGTTCTTCACAGAGCTTTAGCTCCTCCGTGACCTCTTTGCTGGGAGTTCTGCAGTTCTCGTGACTTGCATGACAAACCTAGACTTGGCTTTTAAATCTTCCGGCAGGCTTGAGGTATTGAGGACCTCCTCAGAGATACTTGCATCTATACAATAACCACAACTGGTCCAAGAGTCTTCTTCCTAAGAAAATCCTGCAGATCTGCATGGTCCTACACCCACACACTGCAGCATCTTTCCAACATGCTACCAGCAGCCATTCAGTCAACTCCAGGATTAATGAATAACACTACATTTCATCTGGGGAGAGGCTCTTCTAGCGGCAGTTCTTTATGGTTTGGCTTCAGCCGCCAGCTGGGATCTCCTCCCATGGCCTCACAAGTTTTATTTTATAATTGTTGTCCTTTCTCAGCTTGGACAGCCTCTGCAGTAGCATCCAGTCTGCACAGCAGTCAACTGCATGCCTTACACAAATATTTTGGCTGTTCCACAATGTCTGCAGCTCACAGAGTGTTTTCCCAAAATCCCTCACAAGTTCCAGATCATTGGATTTCAAACAGATGAACCTCGAATGGCTCTGATACCATAAGAAACATGAAGTACATAAATAAGTCATAACAGAATACCAACGCTTGGGGGCAGAATTAGTCTACAGTGTACATGTCTAAATTTCATTACATTTACATATAACAGCCACTGACAGTTACATAGTGTAGACGATCTCATCATCAACACAAACTCTAGGCTGAACATTAAATGGTTAGACCCACCAATCAGCTCAGTCTACATTATTATTCTTATAGTATCTATGCATGGGGTCTCATCAAGCACTGAAATGGGCTCAGGGACAGGCTGTGCAGTGATCTCAAAATGTTTGGTTGCTTTGTTTTAGGCTTGTGCTGCACTATCTTAAGCTCAAGTTGCACTTTTGGTGTGGACATCAACATATGCATTACTGTCCATGTCTACAAAGGATGCACATGATTGAGGCTAAAATGAACTCACCACATCATGCTTAGCATTAGGAATCCACCTCATGGCTATCTACTGAAAAGTCAATGTATTGCGTAAGCTTATAACAGAGTTAAAAGAATCACTAGTAGGAATGTTTTCTATGATCACTGCTATAGAATAAGTAACTAGGGGGTATAAGGCAGGAGGCAAGGGATGTTGAGTGGTAGGTTGACTTGGATATGCCAAGAAGTCTAGACTCAAGGTGACAAGCAAAGTAGTAGATGGAATATTCAATGCATTAGGAGAAAATCGAATAGTGGAACCCCTTTGGATGTTGATTGCCTCATTTTTGCTTGATTGGTGTTGGTATGGCCTCTCCTCACTAGTCAAGTCCCCATCTGGCTAATTATGAATGCTGCACTCAGACATATCATCCTCTTCATTTGAACGAACATAACCGACATCATGTTTTGCCTCTAAATTGGAGGTACCATGTGCCTCATGCTCCTCAACCACCATCTTGGTGAGATGTTTCTTCTACGGCCAACCAACAACATGCCCATCCCAATCATCATTGATCACCGCAGTGGTCTTCTTCTTCTCCACCTTGAGCTTGTATGCTGAATGTGGGAATGCATCTACATTCAATTGCTCCAACTTATAAATTGTAGGCTTCCCTAAAATAAGGCGATCGAACAATACCACCTAGAAGCTTCACACCTGCTTTGTGAACCACGAGAAATCGAACTATTAGCAATCATTATTGCATGTCTCTCTTCAAAGTAGGTATTGAAAAACTCTACAAGGAATTAGTGTCTACCTTGTCAAAAACAAGCATAATTAAAACATGATGCATATGTGCCTTCATATGTGTCCCTCAAAACGTGGTGATTATTTTTCCACCATTGCCTTGGTATAGCCCCTTGTGGACTGTACCATTTGATTTAATCTACTGCTATTTGTTTCTTGGATTTTTATTGGTTTAATGCCTCCAATAACGGCTTTAGTCTTGTCGCAGTCCTCAAGCGACTTAGCTTTGTGTTTTTCCATAATTTCATTGAATCCTAAAGACATTACAATACTAGAGCTATACGAAGTTATTATGGTTGATTTGAGCTTCACTACGAGGCATGGGTTGGCAAACTTCTTGGGTTAAGCCTTTGTGGCAAACAAAGTGATTTCCTACGTCAACAAGATTCACATTGGCAACTCTATGCTTGGGTTCATTATTCTCAACATGATCCTCAAGCCGACACCAACACATCAAAGTTGAGGTTGCATTCTGGTGATTTGAGAAATCTCTAGAAAAATGGACCAATTCATTGGATTCTCCACATTTGATGATCATGCAACCATTGGCATCATCTTAGTACACTCTCTACTACCATCATGCCACTATACCTAACATTTCTCTTGGCAAAGGTTATTGAATCTACTGTTTGTTGTTTCCTTTGATTTTTATGTTTGGGTCATCAAAACTTGTTGATACTTCTCATTGTTTAGGTTAAATGCACAGCAACCCTATGAAGATCGCAAAATTGATTATTGGGGAAATTTGAATTAGTGTGGGACTTAGTGTAATAAGTGACACCTCTTTTTGTGTCTTCTTGCCACTTTTTAAATATTCTCATCGTATCATTCCTTTGGATTGTAATAGAAGAATGTGTTTCTAATTCCTCTTCATTGCTAAGGTCACTCGTCACTTTCTTCATCGGAGTCACTCACTATGTTCATCCTTGCACTGGTCTTATCATCAATTTCTATGTCTGTGGCAGTCTTGTAAGCTTCATCGTATGACATGGGCAAAAAAAACGTCTATTTCCCTCACCGATCTACCAGGACCTAAGTAACAATTGCAACCTGTTCTTCGATGCTGCCATTGGATCCCACACTTCCATCAATTTCTAGACTGATTATTTAATTCATCCTCATTGATGCCCTCTTCATCATCAATTTCTAGAGCTATGTTTGGCAAATAGTTCAATAAACAACCTCTTCTTCAGACTGTCAGTAAAGGCCTTGTGCAATTTGCCAATCAATTCCTTCGATTGTCTATCATGTTTCTTTATCAAGTTGAACTTACCTTTTTCCAACAATAGATTTTTGTACCTACTTTATTACCATCTCCTAAGAATTTAAATTCGTTTTAAAAGCCCGCCTTAATTCTGTGATCTACCCAACTTTTCGAATGACCTTTCTCGAACCCAACATACCAATCAATAACATCTCTCAAAATTGAGAGAAATGCCTTTACCTTATATCTTTGTACAATTTCCCATTAGAAATCCATATATTTCACAAGTGTGATAATCTCATATCATATATTGGTTGGCGTCACCCAAAACCTTTGGGAAATGTTAGTAACTTAGTTGCATTATAGTTAACGTGACATTAATGGGTTGTTTTCAAATCGTCCGCTTTAATTATTTGGTTGGCCCTATTTGGCTTCCCTTCATTAGTCAACCTGTAATATTCTCATCCTTTGCTAAGATAAGGTAGGTTTTATTTGAGCTAGAGTCCTCCATTCAATGCCACAGGTCCTAGTCTCCTCCACTGATCTACCAGGACCTAAGCCACACTTGCAATCTGCTGTTGCCACTGTGGTTGGCCCTATTTGGCTTCCTTTCATTAGTCAACCTGTAATATTCCCATCCTTTGCTAAGACAAGGTAGGTTTTATTTCAGCTAGAGTCCTCCATTCAGCACCACAGGTCCTAGTCTCCTCCACTGATCTACCAGGATCTAAGCCACACTTGCAATCTGCTGTTGCCACTAGATCCCACACTTCCAACAATTTCTAGACTGACTATTGAGTGCATCCTCGTTGATACCCTCTTCGTCATCAATTTCTGGTAGGTCCCACACCACATTTCTTCTGTGAAAAGGAGTTAAGTCTACCTCTATTTGTTCATCAAGTTGAACTTCTACCACCCCCTCTTGCTCGGCTGGTATAATTTCTTGAACTTGTTTGCAACGAACCTTCTCTCGTCCTCGGAAGCTTCTACTTTCTTCTGTACTTTTGAGCCAATTTTTCTGACCTTCTAGTTTGATGTCCATGCATAACTGCTGAATTCTAAATATTCTTCTTCATTATTGGGATCAATCTATTATTGTGAGCCTTGAGAAAACTCGTTATTACCTTCTCCTTCGTTGCTCTTTCTTTGTTTGTGTCCAATCTTTATAGTGCTTCCTTATGCATCGACATTCAACTTTGTGTTCATGTTTTTCACGAGCATTTTGCAGATCAATGACTCGGCATACAATAAATCTTCGCAGAAGAGTTGTCAATTGCTTTATGTGCTCATTCCACACAATAATATCACCCTCTTGTGCAATAACTTGTCTTTGGTTTCCTATTGGACAAAGTTGGTGATCACAATTAATCAAAGGAAACTGAAATCCTATGTTAGCTTGTCTTCTCATCTCTTATTTGTTTCTCGTTGTTTGGCTTCACGTCCCATTGATTATTTTTCTGCATATGACTTTTCATATATAATTTATGGGACTAGTAATGACTACAGGGATACAGATTTCCTCTGATGGTTTTAAAAACTATAATGGTGATGACAGTTGTATACAAACTTCACACAGGCAGTTAGTGAATGAAATGGCAATGATACTAGAAATGTAGCTATTTAATTCATAACAAACTATTGGAAAACAAACATAAAAATTCACCAAATATTTTCACAATAATATCTACAGAAAATGGTTGCCTGCACTTTCACAATGTACTTGTTAATAGGAATGGCAATTCTTTGGCCCAAAAAGTATACAAGAGAAAGGCAGACACCAACCTTTACTTGCAGGCTATTTCTCACCATCACCCTTCACAAAAAACAATAAAGTCCTTAACACTCTTGCAGGAAGGATTGTAGACAAAGAACATTTTAATTTTGAAGTCTTATCTTTACTAGTGTTCCAAAAATGAATTGCTATAGGGTTTGGAAAATTATTAATGCCTTCCTTCCTCAAAACACCTTTAAAATAAACTCATATCTATGAATGACCCTATTGATTAGAGGCAACATAGCAGTTTTATCTTATACCCTTCTACTGCTGGGAATCCATACATTGGTGAAACCAAGGGATCAATGCAAATTGGGATTGAGTATTTGGAAGATCTACGACGTAACCATGTCGTGAAATCAGCACTGGCTGAGCATTCATTCACCACAAGGCACAAGTATGTGCACCGAGGATGCGAAGGGTGGGGGAGGGGGTTATGGTCGCCTCGTTCGCTCTCCTCTCAAATAGCCTCCCGTCTTGATTCTGACCCGAACCTGAAGTCAATGTCAATGAATATATCCTCACCCATCTCATCTCATCCTCCCCCAACCGATCTGAACCCGATATCGCATAGCATCCCCGAGATATCATTCCCGCAAGATTGACCAATAAACCAAAAGGCATCTAAGGGAAGCAAAAATTGAGAAACGGTGGAATAACTTAAATAGAGATGATAGCTAGATTCTAATCCAAACCCGAAAGCCCATAATCCACAAACTCACCAATCAGGTCAGCCATTAAAGCCTATAGTTTACATAACCGGAAAGTACTCGCCATTTTTGTCTGGGCAAGTACTCGCCCAATAAACTCACAAGCATAAACCGCCAAGTTTTGCTTGAAAACTCACCCAGTACTCACCGAAGTTTCCCAAACCGGTGAGTTTCCCTACACACTCGCCGACGTGGAAAATATGTGGGTGCACTCAAAAATTCGGAAAATACACTAAAAAAATGTTGTTTTTTTGTCTTATATAAGCTTCACACTCCCTCACTTGTAATCACACAACTATTGAGCATCCTTTGCATGAGTTGAAGAGATTTTATAGCGAATTTGAAGAGCAAATTTGAAGAATTTCGTTTGGAGGTTAGTTTCTTTTCTTTTTCTTTTTTTTAAGTATGTATTCTTTATATATTGTATCCAAATATGATTTGAAAGTTTGAATGCATTTCATTTAATTCAGATTGATTTTAATTGTTATTTATGCTTGTTTATCATCGTTAATGAACAAACGTTTTGGAATGTATTGTTTAAATGCTACTTTTTTTTTTTTTTTGGGAATTTATTCTTGTTTGTAGGGTTTACAATTACATAGGGTTTTAATGTTTTTTTAAATATTTAATGGCTTTTTAATGTTGCTTTTAAATTAAATTTATATTTTTTAATTTTATTTAAACGTGTGTGGTGCTGCAAATTAAATCTTAGTATACAATGGCATCGGGGTCATCATGTTGGGCTCAAAATCACTAGCTAGAACCATTCCCATTAATACCCATACATCTACTTGGAAGTATATTGTATGTGGAGCGGTTTCGGGAACTATAATTTGCAAATTTTGCAGGAGGAAGGTTTGTGGAAACATCAATCACTTCAAGTACCATCTTGCATCTAGTGTTTTATGCGACATCGTTGTGTGTCCCAATGTTATGGAAGAGGCACAACAAGAGATGAAGGTAGAGTTGACATCGTCGGAAGAAAAGAAACAAGAGAGGGCAACGGTGCAAAAGAAGCCATAGCAACAACGATTTTGGGCAAAAGGAAATGGTAGAAGAATTAGAGGTCGATGCAACAACGATTTTGGGCTCTATTCATGATCCACAGATACGAGGAGGCACATCTAGTTCATCGAGTTTGAGCAAAAGGAAATATAGATTTTTGTACATAAAAACATGCCTAGGGCACAACCTCCTTTGCAAGGTACAAGTTGGAATGGGGGGTTATGGTCGCCTCGTTCGCTCTCCTCTCAAATAGCCTCCCCGTCTTGATTATGACCCGAACTCGAAGTCAATGTCAATGAATATATCCTCACCCATCTCATCTCATCCTCCCCCCCAACCGATTCGAACCCGAGCATCGCATAAAGATCCCTCCCCGGATATCATTCCCCGCAAGATTGACCAATAAACCAAAAGGCATCTAAGGAAGCAAAAATTGAGAAACGGTGGAATAACTTAAATAGAGATGATAGCTAGATTCTAATCCAAACCCGAAAGCCCATAATCCACAAACTCACCAATCAGGTCAGCCATTAAAGCCTATAGTTTACATAAGCAGAAAGTACTCGCCATTTTTGTCACGGGCAAGTACTCGCCCAATAAACTCACAAGCATAAACCGCCAAGTTTTGCTTGAAAACTCACCTGAGTACTCACCGAAGTTTCCCCAAACCGGTGAGTTTCCCCTGCACACTCGCCAGACGTGGAAAATATGTGGGTGCACTCAAAAATTCGGAAAATACACTAAAAAAATGTTGTTTTTTTGGCTTATATAAGCTTCACACTCCCTCACTTGTAATCACACGACTATTGAGCATCCTTTGCATGAGTTGAAGAGATTTTATAGTGAATTTGAAAAGCAAATTTGAAGAATTTCGTTTGGAGGTTAGTTTCTTTTCTTTTTCTTTTTTAAGTATGTATTCTTTATATATTGTATCCAAATATGATTTGCAAGTTTGAATGCATTTCGTTCATTACTGATTGATTTTGATTGTTGTTTATGTTTGTTTATCATCGTTAATGAACAAACGTTTTGGAATGTATTGTTTAAATGCTACTTTTTTTTTATTTTTTGGGAATTTATTCTTGTTTGTAGGCTTTACAATTACATAAGGTTTTAATGTTTTTTTAAATATTTAATGGCTTTTTAATGTTGCTTTTAAATTAAATTTATATTTTTTTAATTTTATTTAAACGTGTGTGGTGCTGCAAATTAAATCTTAGTATACAATGGCATCGGGGTCACAAGCGGGCTCAAAATCACTAGCTAGAACCATTCCCATTAATACCCATACATCTACTTGGAAGTATATTGTATTGGAGCGGTTTCGGGAACTATAATTTGCAAATTTTGCGGGAGGAAGGTTTGTGGAAACATCAATCACTTCAAGTACCATCTTGCATCTAGTGTTTTATGCGACATCGTTGTGTGTCCCAATGTTATGGAAGAGGCACAACAAGAGATGAAGGTAGAGTTGACATCGTCGGAAGAAAAGAAACAAGAGAGGGCAACGGGCAAAGAAGCCATAAAAGAACAACGATTTTGGGCAAAAGGAAATGGTAGAAGAATTAGAGGTCGATGCAACAACGATTTTGGGCTCTATTCATGATCCATGATACGAGGAGGCACATCTAGTTCATCGAGTTTGAGCAAAAGGAAATATAGTTTTTTTGTACATAAAAACATGCCTAGGCACAACCTCCACTACAAGGTACAAGTTGGAATAGTTGTGCACAAAAAGCAAATAAGGCATGTGCAAATTTATGATACTACAACAACCTTCCCTTTAATATAGTGAAGAACCCATATTGGGAGTATTTGGTGACGACATTGACAATCGCAGGGAAAGGGAAGAAGGCACCCTCTCTAAGAGACTTAAGTGGAAAATTGCTTTAGGATACAGTTTTGTAGATGCGACGTTAATCTTGGAAGATCAAAGGAAGCAATGGCGAAAATATAAATGCACCATTCTTTCAGATGGATGGACAGATGGAAGGAACCACACATTCATCAATTTTTAGCAGCTTTGAATGGTGAGATGGTTTTTTTGAAGTCAATTGATGTCTTTAACATAGTAAAAAATGCACAAAAGTTGAACCTTATGTTGGAGGAGGTTGTCTTAACGTGGGTATCCAAAATGTTGTGCAAATTGTCACTGATAATGCAACAACATATGTGGCGGTTGGGAGACTACTACAGGAGAGGCATCCATCACTTTTTTGACCCCTTGTGTGGCCCATTGCCTTGACCTTCTTTTGGAGGGTAGACAAAATTGATTGGGTGAAACTGATTGTAAAAGATGCAAGAAATATAACCAAGTGCATATATAATCACCCTTGGGTTCTCAACTTGATGAGAAAACACACCAAGGGGAAAGAGTTTGTGCGAGCGAGTGTCACGAGGTTTGCAACTAACTTCCTAACATTGCAAAGTATTTCTAGTTTGTTGACATCATTGAAACAAATGTTTGTGAGTCAAGCATGACTAGACTCATAATATTCAAAGAAATTTGATGGAGAGAGGACTACAAAGATAGTTTTTGATGATATCTTTGCGAAGAGAGTAGAGATCAAGGTAACTTCAAACTTCAATTTAAATTTCAAGTTGATTCCTTTATTTTCATTTTTAAATGTATTGTTATTTACTTTATTTGTAAGTTTGTAACTTTAAAGTTTAATTTGTTGTAGGTGTCAGAGTCATTGGTGAGGGTTTTGTGCTTGGTTGATGGGGAGCAAAATTTGATGGGATATAATTATGAGGCAATGGATAAGGTAGTGGATAGGCCAAAGAGGCCATCCAAAACTATTATAGGGGTATAGTCAAATTTGGTCCCTTTTGGGAGCTAATTGATCGGAGGTGGAACAATCAACTCCACCAACCCATTCATGCAGCGGGGTACTACCTCAACCCCAAGTTTTTCTTCTCTAATGGCTTCATAGATGTTAATGGAGAGGTTATGGAGGGCCTCTCAACATGCATTGAGAGGATGACACCGAGAGGTTGAGGTGAGGGACCTCATTATTTTAGAGTTGTAAAATTATAAGCATGCTAGGGGAGGCTCTTTTCTTCAAGTATAAATTGTCGAGGGAGATCCACCCAACCATTAGATAACAAAAATTATTGACTTATATGTTACAAGTTACAAATTTAAAAATATTAATTATGTATAAACTTTCAATTATCTTGTTTTTAGGTTCTCAATGGGAAGATTGGGGCAAAATACCCCGCATAATCAAAAGTTGTCCCTCCGAATTTTATCTCAACCTTGTAGCGCTTTCGAATGTGAGCGTGAACTGGAGTTTGTTTGAGGCAATTCACTCAAGAAGCACAAGTTGACTCAACAATGCCTCAATGACCTCGTTTTGTTTTCAATACAATCTTCGGCTTCGCATAAGAAAGGTAGAGGAAACATCACAGGAGCCTATTGATTTGGATGAGATTGATCCATACAACCGCTGGACTACGCAAGAAGAGGAAATTCCAACATTCTGCTGGGGACGAGATTGTTGCTTTTGAGAGGAAAGTTATAGAGGGAAGAGCACAAGTAGTAAATATTGAATTAGATGACATCTTTGGAGATGATGCCAAATATGCAACAAAGGAGCCATCGCCATCGCTAACAAGGCAAAGTGTTGCAATCACAACCTTGTAGGAGAAGCCAGCAGTCGTAACCAAGTGTGTTATCTAGTAGAGGCACCATACCTTCTCCCTTATTTCTCTACAACGGGAAGCGGAAAATGTAAATTATAATAACTTGTAACTCGCATTGATATGCAATTTATGGTGATAATTTTCAATGACAATCATTATAAATTCGTAAGACTTATCAGTTCACTCAGTTGTATTTGCATGATTATGAGATTATGTACTATATTTGTATTTAAATCTAATGGAAAAAACTTCCCAATGCTTAACAAACTTGTTTGATACATTTAGTAACTATAATTTGCAATTAATTATGTTTTTACAGAAATTTAGGTATTTTTTAAGTTGTTGCGTATTGTGGAGTTTTTGTCAAGTTAATGTTTTTGGGTCTTGAGTCATTGGTAGTGTATAAGTAGGTGAACTATGTGAGAGCTAATATTAAATTCCTTTAAGCTAGGCCAACTTGGCATCTTACATTCATAAAGTATATCTTAATAGGGTTTCACTCTTTGGCAATTCATGAAAACTTATCTTAATGAAGAGTTAAGTAGAATGACCTATAATATCAATATAAAAAATGCAAACCTTTGACAAACATGAAGACTATGCAAGTCTTAAACACATAAAACAAGAAAATATGTGAAGTCATCATTTACATGAATGCACGAAACATGTAGTATGAAGGTAGTAGAAATTTCCTATTAATATCTTCAATAAAGTATAGTCTACGGACGTATTCAAGCTTGACTTGCATCTAATATGTTGTAGACCCAAGGATAGAGAACTCCGGTTTTCAAAATCGAACTATTGCATATAAATATGGTGGGAGTATATAAAAGTGGATAACCACGACAATCAAAACATATGTGACCTTACCAATCCATCAATAACTCAAAACATAAATCAAGGAATTAGGCAGATTACATGGATGATGGATGCATAACATTCTTAATTAATGACTTGTACAATGTTCACAACACATGTACAATGAGAAAATTCTCACTCTATACAAGGTTAATCAATGTTTGCTTCTATTTGGAAAGAATTGTTGCAGTTGTAATTTTTTTCCTTCTATGTTTGCAATTTTTTTGCTTCTAGAATCACTTCATGGAACTTATTTTGTAGCTGCAAAGCTCTAGCTCAAGCCATAGGAAGTTATGCTTTGAAATGAGCCAAAAAAGACATTCAATTTTTATGAAGTATTATGTCTATTCATGACTTTGATTGGGTAACTTGTGTTGACCTACAATTGAGCTATGGACTTCAAGACTATGATGGGACCCACACTTGTTTACATAAAGCCCTTGGTCCACATCTTCTTTTGTCTATTTAGTTGATGTTGCCTACATATATTCCGTTGTTGGTTGATTGTTTTTTTTTTTTTTGGTAAATTTCCCTTTTTGTTTAAACTCCGTCTTAGTTACCACAACCGACGGGTATCTCTTTCATCAAATTCACCCAGGACTTGCATCTGGCCTCACTCACTAGGATCCAGCTAGTTGCATGTGGCGTTTTACCCAATTTCAATACCATATCATGATTCATAGGATTTGAATCTAGGGCTCCTTTATAATATCCCCAACATTGTTACCATTTGAGCTCATCCCATTAAATGTTTTATCCTTTTATTGGTCTATTGTTAAATGGCGAGATAAAACTTTGTCATTTGAAGCCTCTTTAAAGCCTTTATTATTTCATTTCTCCCTTTTCAAGGTTTGGAAAGATTAATGGAATTTGGTCTAGATGCTAAAATTTGAACAAAAAGATTGCTCTCCTCTTGGTGTCATCCCTGGAGCCTAATATTTACTTTTTAAGTGGCAATTTATCTGGAATAAATTGCCTCTTGGTGAAGTTTTATGAAGTCTGAATTCTTGTACTGTTTGTAATAAGCATAAATCAGATTGGAATACTTTCTATAAATGTAATTTTGCTGAGCTCACAGGGAAAAGAGAGCTTTTGGATGGTAAGTATTTTGGCATGCCAGATCAATTTCATACAGCTCAATAATAAGATAGGAAAGGTAGCTGACATCCAAATTCCCAAAGGCACTTATTCACAATGGCCCATTAATGTGATTATCATTAAAGATATAGTTACTCTTCTGTTTTTAGATTCTTTGGTTCATAGTGCAAAGGTCGGGGGTGATACTGCCAATGTTTCTGGTTCTATTTTATCTCTTTGTGTGAACTTTCATAACAAACTCGGTGATTCAGCTGATTCTCATCTCAATGAGGTTAGGAATGTTTGACATATAACTCTTTGGACTTGATTATTGAGGAACACATAAACTTCTAGTGGGTTCAATGTTCCTGCCTCAGATGTAATGTTTCTCTTGTGTGTGATCCTTTGTCAAATGCACCTGCTGTTTTGGGTAATCCTGCTATACTTGCTAATTGTATTATATCTGGTGGTCCTCTAATTTCTTCTACCATACCTGGTTGTGCTCCGGCTATTTGCTCTTTACCTGGTGGTCCTGCTGTGTTTGATGACAAAGAATCAACGTATTTAAGATCACTCTATCTAACATCCCCTTTTCTAAAATAAAAGGTATTTTAAAATACTTAAAAGTATTTAGCCTATTCATTATTATATGTTGGCTAAAGGGATGAAAAGGAAGGGACTTTATGGAATAAAGTGAAAACATAAAAAGAAACTTATATTTCTACAAGGAGGTCGGTCCTCTTTGGGGATCATCTTTTTATTTTTGGCGCCACCTTTAGCTATATAAAGGGGTCGCTTGGCTTGGAAAAAGTATATGCTTGCTTTTGGATTTCATTTTCTTTGAGTTGGAACACGAAATTACTTCCTCTCTTCATCCATTGAGGACAGAAACCCTCCATGGAGGTCTCTTGAGGACAAAATCTCTCAATCGCGATCAGATTTGAGGACGAAAACCCTCCAAATCTTCATGGGTGGTCTCATTTTAGAGATCACATTGGGCTACAATCAGATTTCCTTCATGCATTTTTCAGTTTTCATGCATTTTCAGCTAGGGTTTCTACTGCAGATCTGATTTTCAGCAATTCTGAGTGTGGAACAGCCACAAGGGTCAGTGCTTGGGTCAGCCCAGGGTTTGTGATCAATAATTCATCCATTTTCAGAGGTAGCGCCAAGCATTTGATCAAATTTCAGACCCTCTCCTAGGGTAGTGACTTGCATAGTGGTGGAGTTTGGTGATATCTAGTGCACGGCACTTCATTCTTTGTTGATATTTGGATTGTTCATAATTTCTAAGGCTGGTTGCATTTTCCGGATTGAATTTTGGGCCTTGGAATCTCAACTTCCGGCCATTTTTGTAAGTGGATTCATTGCTGTGCAAATTTAATTCAATACACTCCAGCTGAGGGTTTTAAAGCTCATTTCTTAGCTTGTACTTGTTCTAAATTATTTATAAAATTTCCTACATGCTTTGGATGTTGTAAAAGTGGTTTTGGTGGTGAATTATTGCAATTTTCCTTCTGCTGTCATAAGATTTCAGACTGTTGTACCTTACCGTCCAAAAATTCAGTTGACTGTTATAAATTTCAATTTGCTTTGAGTTGGGTTTGTGCCATTTCCCTTCTTTTGCAGTTTCAGCCCGGAAAGGGACATTACATTCTAGCTGTGCCCTTTATTGACCTTACAAAGTGATATATTGGACATCTTCTATCTTGAAAGTTGTTATAGTTGTTGTAAAGTAGAGATTGTTAAATGCCTCTTGCCTAATTTTCTTATTTTGGATCGAGCACTTTGAACAGTTTTAAATTGAGCCTTAACAGGAAACATGTATTGTACATATCCATGCGCGATATTTAAAAAGGAAGCAGAAATATATAACATGCCATTAGGAAAAACAACTCCTATTTCATGCAATATGGTACTCCAAAGAAAATATAGAAAGAAACTTGCTTCCTTTCATGGAAATTTAAAGTAGACTTGTGAAGTAAACGTCTTACCCATCAATTATCAAAGCAGTATCAAACACACCATGTCCTCGATGAACCATGTGATCATCAATGGGAATTACCATAAGTGCCGGATCTAGTGTCACACCGCCAAATATGCTAGAATACATAGCAGGGTAAGGTTGCTCACTATGTCTGCTGAATTTCTCTTGTAATCTGTTTATAATCTAGCATGTACAATATTCAATCATTAATAATGTCTCTTCTATCTAAATGGGGAGGAGATTAATCAAGATAGAAAGAAACCACCTAAAGGATGGATTCTCTATTCTCATTGTAACCAATCCAAAAATAAAAAATAATGATGAACATGCTTAGATAAATACTTGAAGTCCACAATGTATTTGCCATGTTATACTTATGGTAGCAGATATATTCAACTACATAATATGTACACTGAATAGAAACCCGCACAAAATTATCTTCTATTTCTATTGCACATTAGAAAGAATTGGAGAAATAAAAACTAATTTATGACTTTTTTAGTCAACCTCGTGAACATCAGCCACACGAAGTGTAAGACCTGGGATGAAATACTCAATAAAATAACGAAAAAAATTTCTACCAGAGATCAAATTCTAATTATGTTATAGAGATCCATGCCCCACATGCATTTCCATTACCGAAAACTGTTCCATGGCAAAATAAGTGCCAAAATGTGTGGGAATTTTTCCCAAGTGTTTCCCAAAATAGAAATGGTAAGATCCAATTCCCAGTTGTTTGTATCTAAGGAATAGTATTTCCAACACTAAAAATATACATAAACTATTTTTTATTTATATAGGATGGGACCTACACACTAATTGATAGCAAAAGATTGAGAAAAATACTAAAGAAAAATAGCATACAAACAAAATAAAACAATCTTATACATTCTAAATTGATATAACTCTATATTGGCCCCTTATTTTTCAGATTTGCTCCATCCCAACTAAAACATACAAGGTTGAATTCAAAGAAGGTTGCAAATCTCGTCTCTATTCATTCTTTTATTTGTCTCATTTCTATTGTGGTTTGCGACTGATCATCATATTCCACGTGGGGACTAGATCTGTCGTCTTTGTTCCCTCCAGGTGGTGGAGACTAAGGAGCACTTCATTTTCAAATGCCCCATTTATTATGAGATTTGAGGTAGATACCACTATCTTTATAGAGACTGGAAACTCTTTATCCACTTTCTTTTGATACCCGAGCCAACGATGCTTGGCTCTTTTTCCTTGGGCGGTTGTCACCCTTCGACACAAGTCTCTATTAAGAGCCCCTATAGGCCCTAGGTTGATCACCTCTTCATTTCAGCCCATTACTGATGTCAGTGGCATTAAGCGCCCACTGGCTACTGCTGCTTCACACATTGAGGAAAGTAGGTCAGTGAGATGGTGCTCATCTTTGCACAACACTACTACTAACATTCCCCAGCACACTATCTCCCGACAATGGGGATCTGCTCCTTGTCAACATCATGGATCTGCTTCTCGACATCGTGGATATGCTTAACAACTTCCTAAGCTGCAAGGACAGGGACATATTACATGTTTCTTCACTGCCATGGAAGTTTCTCCGTCTTTAGATGTTCCAAGGGATTCTAGGGGAGTTCTTTATTCATTTGAGGATTACCCAACCTAGTCTTATCAACCCTAGACACTCCCTGATGAGCATTATCAGATCTTGCATTGGCCCTTTCATAGTGATAGACAATGACATAGATGATTCCTCTATCTCAGGCATGGTCAGAGATGTTTGATGGGACTACCATCCAGTCTTTCCAACTTTCATCAGCCCATGCTCTTTGGGAGTTTTGCTCTCCCACATGACTATTTGTATTTGTATCGGTATCTCATTTTGGTAGTCTTTGGTCCTAGGGTCCTTTTAACTTAGTGCTTTCTATTGTAATTGGATGTACTCTTGTGTCCCATTGACGTACATTTGGTTATTAATGGACATTAATGAAAAAAATGTTTTCTTTCTACAATGCATGATGATTACCATTATAATCATAGATACAGATGACAAGGATGTGAATCTTATAGAATTCAATGGGTGGAAAGCCTTCTCTAGGTTCTGTAATGCTAGATAACTGTCACATCTCTGAAACTACTAGCTGTCGGTTACGTTAAGCATGAGCTTGATATTATTGGCCCTTTCTTATTCCATACATATAACAATAAACAACTAGGCCATGATCTCCTGACATAATCATCTTGAACTCTAATATTAAAACAGCTTTTAGTTGCAAATTGAAATGTATGTTTGGATAGTTGTTTCAATATATTTTATGATTTCTAAGATGTTCTTGTATTTATGGAAATTATTTCTAATATTTAATATATCTATGAATTATATATATGTCATTTCATTGTTTCCCGAAATTCTGAAAGTGTGTTTTAGGAACTCATAGCCATTTCAGAAGTCAATCAAGTTCCCTGTTTCAGATGATACAGATTGTTATAATTCCAAATATCAAAGAATTGTGTTTTATTACATGGAAGCATTGCATTCAAATATTCCTAAACAACTTTTGCCTTACACACAAATTGTAATGCATGTTTGGATAGTTGTTTCAGTAAATTTTATGGTTTCTGAATTGTTCATGTGTTTACAGGAAATTTTCTGGTCATTACGATATTTATAGGTATGTACTGTTTCCCAAAAATTTGAAACCGTGCTTTAGCCTTTAGGTACTTGTAACCATTTCGGATTCAATCAAGGTTCACCGTTTCAGGTGACAGAGATTGCTATAATTGCAAACATCAATGAATTGTACTTTATTGAATAAGAGCGTTGCACTGTTTTTCCATTAAGGCTGCGATAGAACAGCATATTTATGATGGAGGTTTTGGTTATATAATATATTTTAGATGTGAGAGAACCCAGAGTAAATCAACCTTGAAAAAATAACATTACAAAAATTGCAATGCCCGATCTGAATTTCCTACAAAGATACTAAGCTAAGAAGAACAGAATTATGTTGTCAAGCAATTTGGGCACATCACTTTTAGAAGCTAACTTTGCATAACTTCAATTTCAGACCTTTTTTGGAAAGTTAGATGTTTAGATGGATAATAAATTCTTTTTCTAACACTTTCTAATGAAACACGAGAAGCAACACACAACAAATATAGTTGGAGGGATTGGAATACAATATTTGATATTTTGAGATCAAATAGACCACACGCGCAATCTGAATTTCATACAAAGATACTAAGCCAAGAAGAACAGAATTATAGTTGTCAAGCAATAAGGACACATTCTGGTCATATATAACTTAATTTGAAAATGAGACTTATTTTTTGGAAAGTTAGATGTTCAGATGGTTCAGAAATTCATGCAATTTCTAATGAAACATGAGTAGCAATACACAAAAATATAGTGGGATTTCTTGCTTTTCCAAAATTCTGTGCGAGTCGAGGGTTTGGTTCAAGTTTTCCCTCTGCTGGTATCACTATAATCTGCTGTTGAGAATGGGAGGTGACAGGGTTCGTGTCGAGCCCTCTTCCTGCATAGCCTTGCGTAGAGATGTCGCTATTTGGTTTGTCTTCAAAGATGGTGGGTTAACCAGTTCCATCATGAAACTGCGGGGTAGTGACCCTCTCTTGGCAGCGGATTTCGCTACAACATGGGATAATGATATTGTTTCCTTCAGAGGGGTTACTATAAATGTTTCTGAAGAACTCATAGCTGAGGTGACAGGCATGCCTATGAAGGGGATGAAAATCTTCAAAGATAGGGCACAAAGGAAGGAGGAACTGGAGACTTACTTCAATCCAGATGAACGTATCCTCTTCACGGACGACGGAATTGCCCGCCTTGCCCTTCCTGGTAGTTGGCCTGAAATCCGTTTCCACATTATGCAATATGTCACTTTAGATGGCAAATTTAGGAAGTTGCACACCCACCATTTCTCCTTGCTAAATCACTTTAGGCACAATAAGTGGATGAGTTTTCTGTTTTATTTAATTGAATCCTTGTGTGCATCGGTCAGAGATTTCCAAGCCGAAGAAATTGAGTCTCCCTTGCATCATGGCCTGATCATGCTTCTCTTCAAAGTGGGTAAACTCAAACTTAACAGAGGGTTATACCCAGTGACTATCCCAGCGATGATTCTGATGATCATGTGCCATTGGCGGAGAACTTGTTTAAGGCTAGACGCAAGGCCCACTGCCTCAGGACCGGGATGTTGGGAAAAACAGTCATGATGCAGCTAAAGCTTTACAGAACCTCTCCAAAGATGGTGACTCATCGAAAGGTAAAAACATTTGCACTGATGATGGTTTGAATGTTAACAAGAATAATGCTCAGGAGCAGTTGAAAAGAGGGTTGAGATCTTGGAAAAGGTGGCCGATTCTCTGTTGGAGATTAATAAGAATCTTGTGAGGGAGGTGAAAAAAAATGATGACACAATTTCTACTCTCTGCTGAGCTTAAGAAAGTTAAAACATTGTATGTGGTTCAGGAGCAGGTATTACCATTATCCAAGATCAATTGGCTGTGGGGGAGGACAAAGGCAAAAGAATGAACCTGGCTATCAGCAGCTCAGACGATGAGGTGGATGGTAGCAGCTCAAGGGAAGAGAATCCAGATAAGAAACAGCAGAACTATGATGAGCTGAGTATCCGTACTAAAGGCCACATCAAGAGGAAAATGCATTAGCTTCTTTGCTGACCTTTTGCTGACCAGTGGTACCAGTCACTATCTTCAGTTTTGCACTGGTTATTTGTTTTGTTTAAATATTTTTCCCTATGTTGGAATCAAGAGTTTTTGACTCCTTTATGACTTTTGTTTGTTTCTTGTGATTTTCTTTGAACATCTTTCTCCTATGTAATGGCCCTTGGAATACAATCTTTGACAATTTGAGATCAATTAGACCACACACACATGCGGATGCATTAACAATTCGAGGGTGCATACAACAAGATTTGTGCCTTTTCTTGATATATTCTCAAGTTTTAACATTGAATCTGAGTATTTGAATGCAGAAAGTCCAATGAATATTGCCAATTTTTGTTTTCCTTGTCAATAAAAATAGTTAGATAAGCATGGTGAGAAAGAAGAGGAGACGAGTCACCCCATAGAGCTACTATTGAAGCCAGATGGTCATTGCCAAAGTAAAGCATGAGGATCAATTGATCACCCAACTAGTGTGTGTTGAAAAAGATTCACTCACACCTCATGCTAGGTACCGATTACCAATGACCAATAATCAAAGACTAGATGGTAGCAAACAACCACCAACTCAAAATCCAAACCACTATAGGACTCAAACAACTTCAGTTTGTCCACTGGAGCTTGGCGGAGTGGTAATTTGGGGCACTTATTGCTGGGAGACTTAAGGTTCAAACCCCATGGCAAGCTGTTGGAACCCCTCTCCACAAGAGGGGCCCACCGGGAGGCAGAGTTTGGGGTTCCCTCATTCAATTCATTAAAAACTACTTCAATTCCAGTAAATATTCAATAATTCAGCCTCTACTCAAATTGGGAACTTCACAAGTCCCTACCAGAATCAGTCATTAACTTGGACTCCAAACTAGTATCTGGATTCTGAACTCAGATTTGTTTGCTTTTCTAGGTATTCGGAAAATCAACCTAATCAGATGAGGAAATTCACAAATTAGTACCGGCTCGGAACGAAATGATATAAGAGACAAAGCTGACTTTTCAACTCTAATCCTCAAACAGAAGAGCAATGTTTAGATAAAACAATAGCATCATTGCATGAGAAAACGAGGCACTCTTCATGCATCTTTTGGTCAAAACGTGCACTCTGCAAGTCAAGGTTTGGGCCTACTCACCTTCTTTCTTATTACTGATTCACTCAGCATTTTGTAAAAATATTCAAGTCTTCTAGATGGACTGCTTATGTAGTCTGCTCTATCAATTCTAATGAGTCTATCTTGAGAAATTGAGATTATTACATAATGAAGCATATAGAGAATCGAAGGAGAAAATAAAATAATTAAATGTTATGAAACCCTGTCTTAACTACAATCTGCCCCAGACACGCTACTTCCAACTTCTCTATTATCTTGTAATTTCCCTACAACAGATAGATAGCTGATTTGGAGGCCCAAGAAACTCGTCACAAGATGACTAAGCCCTAGAAAGTATCACATTCTCAAATCTCAAATGCCTCAAAACTCTAAAAACCAAGACTGTAATCGTCAATCATGACTAACCTCCAAGTTTGTCCACAAGACTGTTTTCTTATGAAGTTGTAACCAGTCCTTGGCTCTTGTGTGTTTCTGTTTCACAAATCACATGCCTGTGGTCTCCTAACCATTCTGCCCCAGCATGTTCTCCTCCAAAGTTATGATTTTTTGCTTTTCTGGCCACATTATACGTCTTGCTTATGTAACAGTCACACTGTGACTTTTCATTGTGTGTCATGACATTTGTAGCAGTGAAATCAATAATACATGTGCAGAGCATAGTCTGCAGTGCAGCTCTTTATTTCCTAAAATTGAAAAAGCAATTGATTTTTTCTTTAAAAAACCAATTGGAAGAACTGCGAATGTACTACACTGATTTAACTATTCCAACAGAATACTGGTCTCTGTCTTGACTCAATGATAAAAATATACTCCATGAGCATGCCAAAATAGAGTGACAATGCGTTTGGCTAAAGTGAAGCAGGTACATGCATACAAGACAGTTATGAATCATAGGTATCCATTCCTCAAACTTCAATCTGGCTTCAATTGTACACATCATGTTCAAAAGACAATGCACATTATGCGCAATGTCCACAATAAGCACTCGTTCATGGGTGCCATGCATGCCTCAAAAGTATTTAATATACAAATTAAAACTATGTTACACCAAGTTTAAAGGATGGGGACGGCAGGGGACGGGAGGACGTGTTTCTAGAACGGCTATTAAATAATAAGGGAAAATTTTAAAATATAGGAAATTTCAAATATTCATATGATAACATTGATAAAGCATTCATCACACACATTATAGAACCTTAATACATAAAATTGGAGAGGAACAAAACCAGCTACTAAAGGACACTGTTAGTGTTTTGAGCCACCAAGCAAGGTTCACGGTTTGTCGCATGAATATCACTGTTTCATCCACCAAAATCAAGGATTATGTCTGTAGTACAAATCAGAGGAATAGAGATATGGTGCTTGAGTCATATCATGACTTGAATCAGAAAATAATTATAAAAAGTAGGGAGAGGCCAGGACTGATTCAGAAAGTTATAAATATTCATGTAAGAAGAGGGCCTCAAAGAAAATTCAATATTTGAGTGTCTATCAAGAGAAAAAGTAGCTCTCGCTCTTTCTCCTGCAGTGTCTGACTCTCAGCCTTCTGCTTTTAGAGGCAAAGCAGTAATTTTCATCAATGAAAAAACAATGAATGGATCATGAGGATAGTAATGAAAGCATCCTAAAGGCAAGGTCTCCAACTGTCAGATCCAGGACTCAGGTGAGTAATACAGCATTTTCCCAACCTCATTTTGCTGCTTGTGAAAATAATATGCAGTCTCCTCTTAACCCTCAGCTTGCTCATAAGTTCTGGGCTTGAAAACAAAATCCAGCAACGAGTTCTATTAGTCCTAGCAAAATGTATAATACAAATTTTATCGGGTCTGGTTTGATTAATTTAGTTAGGAATGAGTGTGGGGGTCCTTGTGGGCCCCCACATTCCTTTTATTTTTATTAACTTTGAGTTTTTTTATTAAAAAAAAATTTTGCCTTTTTGGGACATAGGGGATGCCCAGACGTCCCGGTACAGTCGGGGGACTTGTAGAAGTCCCCTGGCCATACCGGGGACGTCTGGGCATCCCCTGTCATCCCCCTTCCTAAATTTGGCATCCCGGGGACGTCCCCGATTTTTTGCATGAATTGGGGACAGGTAGGGGACATTTCCTACCCATCCCGCATCCCCGAAACGTCCCCTATTGGGGACGGGCCTAAAAATGCAGGGGACATGTCCCCGTGGAACATAGAATTAAAACAAAAATAAAGTCTTGACATTTAGCAAAATATCTAATACAATCTTGAGACCTCCGCTAGGGCACCACACCTTCCCTCCCCTTAGAAACACAGAGTCATGGCGCTTTCATTAGAAGAATATTCTCCTTTCTTTCTAGGTAGTCCATACACTTCCGAAGGCATCTTGAATCTTGATCTTCTCATAGGCAATAGGTTTTACAAGGTCACATGCAAACCATACACATCATTAATGTGTCGGATTGATTCACACCCTCACATCAAACTTGTCTATATGACCAAATCAAGTACAACAGAAAGCTCTTGATATATTTCTTCAAATCAACAATGCATTACATTAATCGTAATATTAAGCCATTACTGAGACATTCATTCTTATTTCTTTATTAATCTAGCAAGCTAGGAATATAGATTAATAATCTATTTTGCACCAATTGAGATTTCTTGTCTTGTTGCTTACTACAATTTTAATTCTTCTAAAATAAGCATCATGCACACAAATCCATCATAAATGAGACTTAAAAGATTCCATTTCAAGAGAAGAATTCCTTTGATTTGGATGTGTTTCTCCTCTCCTTCAATGTAATATTTAAAGCAAATACGAGGATTTTATTTTCTTTGTAGAATGGTTTTATGTATACATCTAACAAATGCAGTATTTACTTATTCAAGTCTTTTTATATAGGATTGTATGTGACATCTTGATTGTGTCCGATCATAGCCAGCACGAAATTTTGAATAAACAAAATGTGGAATAGAATCAACAATGGGTTGAGACACTAAGCAAGAAGAATCATATCAACAAAAAGATATTAAATGAGTAGAGGATTTTGTTATCTTGATTCTATGGTAGATTATGATTCACGACTTATTATAATTTTGATTTTGATCTTGTATGGCTCAAGGCCCAAACACTAATCCATGCTTATTGGGACACTTAAGATCTAGTTATCTTGATTCTTTCGTAAATTTGCAATCCTGCCTAAGGATCTCGTAAGGTGTATATGTGCTCACTAGAATGAATATTTACTAGTTGTAATTGACAGTTGGCTACTGTTGTAATCAAAAAATTCATCAGAAAATAAAAAGAAAAAGAGAAAACTGATCTCGTGAAATTTAAGCCCAAAAGTCCACATGACATATGCAGGCTATCCTGCAAAAGAAAACCTGTGTAAAGGCACATGCCTGATGCCATATGCATGAGATTCTAGCACCTACAAGAGGCAATCACTCCAATTTCTTGCTCAACGGGTTGTAACTTAGAAGCATTTGATTCCACAAGTGCATGTGCAGATGTGTGTGAGAGAAAAAGAAAAGAGAGAAATAGAGAGACACCTCCGAACTTGAGAGAACTGGAACTATTAGATCGGCATCGTGCGTAATTTCCATGGTTAAATCTTCGCCTTTTTATTCACCTGCTCTGAATAAATGCAATTTCCAGTAAGACGGAGCCAAGATTGTTTCAAATAAACAAAGCAGCATGGAACAATTGGAAATAAACAATTAACTGAGTTGAAACCCTTATGCTGATAACAAAAACCCAGAAATCGAATATGGTGCAGCCACCCCTAGGAAGATGTATTACAATCTATTTGAAAACAAAACAATTTCACAATGGGAAACAGAAAGGAAGAAATTATCTTACTCTAGACTCATAAGTAACGCAAGTTACAATAGCAAATCAGAGGTGATATGACAGTTCAATCAACCAAAAATAATGTAGAGAAAACCTAAAGCTAAAACTAGAATTAGACCCAAAATCTAGAACTCATACAGAGTATGCAACCAGCTGTCAGCTTGTATCCACTAGAAAATTATATGTCCTCCATCTTCCACTATGTTTGACGTTACCCAAAACATCAAAGAATTTTTATGACTTCAATAAAACCTTACTTTTAAATAAAAATCCCTGGATTTTAAATACTAAGACACTCTCTGTGATAACATCCTTAAATTGGAATATGGAACAGCTAACCCTAGATAGTATGCATTTGTAGTTTAATCAAACAGCCTGCAACATACACTACCTGCTAATCACTAAAAATAATTAAGCATTCTTAATCTTCCACCAGCTCTGACATTTGACCCAAAACAGTAAAACATCCAACGACATTACTAAAAATTTGGGTCATCTCTGATTTGTTTGAAAACAAAAATGGACCAGGTGGGTACAGGCCAATTTTAAAAAACTTGCCTGTTCAAATTGAAAAATCACCGCCTGTCTCCCTCTTCTGTTTTGTTGCTGTAATAGTGGAATGTAATGGGAATTGGTAAGTCCTCTAATACTAATTTACAATGGAACTTATTTCTCAGAATAAGTTACAGACATCAACAATGGAATCTTTTCTCGTTTTGGATGGATCCTTTGTATTGTCTGTTGCCGCCCGCCTGTGCATAAGAATAATAGAAAAAACAAATGAGGTATTGTTTAGTCCTGAATTATTTTTATCTCCATTTTTGAACAGAATTAGACATAGCCCAACATCGGTATGAACTTACGAGATTCTCTGAATTGTTTTCCTTCTGCTAATGCTGTTTTTGTTTTGAGCAATTTGTGAAGTGAAGTAGCGTTTCAATTTTCAATCTCACTATAGGTGTAACAGTTTTGCACTGTGGTTAGACTGGGAATATGCTCCAAAAAATAAATCAATTAGGATGGAAACATTAAAAATTGATCCTTGTTCCAATCCATCGAGGAGGAACAAACAGTGAATTAGCTCCATTAGGTGGTGCTCTTGTTTTTTTCAGGTCATTTACTAGTAAAATATAAAAACAGTTTTTTTTGTTTGGGTCATTTTTGTGTTTTCTAATAAATATGGATATTGGTTACCTCATGATAATGTCACAAGTAAACCTTTGCTTTTGTTAAAGCTTCGCTCTTTAATTATATATTGTATGGATGATACTTCTTCAAACTCTAGTGTGTGGTGGTCAAGATGTTACTTTTTTTTAAATATATATTTTTAGTGACGGTCAAATAAACATTAAATTTAAGATTGAAATTATTCCATGATGGTCAAATTTACGAATGAAATTATTCTACAATGGTCAAATAGACGTCAAATTTAAGGTTGTCATTAATTATTTATCTATAGACATTACAAAACCCGACACTAACACCCTGGTTGCCATCAGAGGAAACCTATCGATGTAATAAATATAACGTACTCAAGGCATACGAGTAATCACTATTATTTAGTCTATAGTTGTTCTCTTCCCCTTCAAATTGAATAATTTACACACATATTTACATACATCATTACGGGGTGGCGGTTATAACATATGATAATTACACGACAAAAGTTACAAAATAGTTCATCTCCTTGGTTGATCTTCTTGTCGGTGTGGCAACCGAACTTTTGTGGTTGGTATAGTGACAAATTTTATGACGTTGTGTGCATGCGGAGTATGACGCCAAAGCATGCCACGTGGAAATGGAAAATTGACATGTCAATACCGATATTTGAAGCTCCTACATAACCGTGAAATATTGTGAGGCAATGTGTGGTAGCGCAGGATGCGAATTGTAAAGTCAATACGAGGTTGCACATAAAGTGTGTTAACAAATTTCCACACTTCAACAATATTGTAATATTTATAAATTCTCTTAGTTTATCAAACCTTTAATTTTGAAATTAAAATTCCCTAATTTAAATGTATCATTATACAATTTAAATATCGCACATATATTTGATAAGGTTTCATTCTTTACTTATATAATATGTTGCCACGAATAAATATGATCGTTTATTTAAATTAATTCAAAGAGAAATAAGAGAGATTTGAGCTATGTGGAGTGGCCAACACCGGCCAAAATCACCAATGTCAAAAGCTTCATGGAGTTAGCAGGATACCACCACATATAGGTTCAGGACTTTCCCCACATTGAGAATCATTCTACTTCCATTTAGAGGAAAGGGAATAAGATCAATTGAACCAAGAGGTATGAGCATGCATTTCTAATGCTCAAAGAGTGTCTCGTTAATGCACCTATTATAACAATTATGGAACTTGATAAGGATTTTGTTGATGCATAAACACTTCATTTCATTAAAGGGTTTGGGGCTATTCTCATGTAGGAGACTCGCGTCATTGTGTTTGAATCCTAATAGTTGATTATAAGCTTAAATACCCCACCCATGACCTTGAGTTGGTCACAATGGTCTACATATTGCTTCATTAGTGGCACTTTTTGTTGGGTCACCCCATTTTTCTCAATACGGCTTGCCTCGTTCTCTAACATATATTCATTTAGCTTAACCTCAAACAATGTCAATGGCACTAGATGGATTTGATGTGTGTGTTATGACATTGAGTACATTAAGGGTAAGGGAGATGTAGTGATAGATGCCCTAAACAAACAACAACATTAGGTGGCGAGTTATAATCATCAATGGATCACCGAGACAAAATTCTCACCCAATTCCTTGGAGATAGATTATATTAGGAGGTTCTTTTGCTTGTAAAATTCATAAAGATCCCCTTAAAGGAAATTATTTGTAGTATCCTCTCGAGGAAAAATGTCTCTTTTAGTACAAGGTGCACATTTATGTCTCAAGGAGGTCACGTACACAAGGTGGTGTTGTTTGAGGCTCATCAAGCCCCATATTCGGACACCCCCGAGGTTAAGAGGATGCATGTTGAGTTGCAACACTAATATTAGTGGCTTACCATGTAATGGGATATTGTGTGTTGTTTAGATTATTACCTGAATGTCAAAGGGTTAAGGTCGGGCATGCCCATGACATATTAGAGTGGAAGTAAGACATGATTTCCATGAAATTCATTGTTAGACTCCCCACTTCTTATCATCAAGATGTAATCATGGTGACAATGACGAATTGACAATGGTGGCCCAATGTTCTCTCACCGAGGTCACTTATAATGCCATTTTGGTGGCATGGGTGTTCTCAGACAACATCATACGATTACACGACATACCCTCATGAAATCGTCTATGATCGAGATCTTGTATACATTAGATTTTTAAACCACTACTCGGGAGGCATTAAGCACATGACTCAACTTGATACATCTTATCACCTCAAGATAGATGGCTAGATTGAGAGGGTGAACCATGTACTAGAGGAAATGGTGTGCATGTATGTTATGGATTAAGGATATAAAAGGAAAATTTAAATGTGATTTAACCCTAAATAAATAAATAAGTTTTGGATTATACTTGTTCTTATTTATTCATAAGATTAAAGGTTGATAAAATGTAGTATATTCATATTATTAATAAAATATCAATGTACAAATTAGAATATACCATTATTAGCAATTTACAAGATAAAATATTAGAAATGATTACTAAGAAGGTGAAAACACAAGCAAGAGAGTTCATGAAGATGATTACTCAAAAAGCCACGAAACATTATCCCAAAGTGTTCCACGTAATCAAGGAACACAATATTCTCGTGGGCTCTCCTAATTCATGAAATAAAGGAATGAGCACAAAGGCCTTAGGTAGAATTCCAATGGGGTAAGTGCTTCGCAAGGCGTAGAACATGGTTTTCTATGGGTTCTCCTAACCCATGAAACAAAGGATGAAAAGCCTCGACAAAAGGTGAAGCAGGTTTTATGCGGCTAAGGTGGAAAGCAAAAATTAGTGTTTCACGTGTTCTTAAAACCCATAGAAAGAAGGAACATGGTTGCAGTTAGAGGTTGTGATACATGGAGTGAAACCTTCGCAAAGATGGAAAAATAGTGTTACACGAACTTGGTGAAGAATGGAGCTCTATGAGGTTAATCAATTTCATGGCACAAAAGGATGAATTTTTCCCTAGAGAAGTCACAATGCACGAAGGAAACATCACGAAGAGACGCAGAGGAAAAACAAGTAAGTTTCAAGAGCAACCAAGGTGAAGCCATGAAACATTATCCTAGTGTCCCGCAGCTTCTTAGGGAATAGTGTTATGCAGATTCTCCAAGTCCACAGAACAAAAGAAACAGAGTTGTAAGAATAAAAATCCACGTAAACGGATAAGATACTTTCATGGCATATCATGACACTTCAAAAGTCATGAACAAAGTAGAAAAGGTCTTTTGGCCATAACTTTCGATGCGGAGCTCCAAATTGCATGAAATTGGTGTCGTTAGAAATGTCTCATCAAGGGCTTCATTTTGGCATAAATAAACACCGAAATTGATTGATTTTTTAGGGAAAGGTTCAATTTTGTTAGTTATAAGCACCCAACCACTTCACTAACTTGAATTTAATGATAAATAGTGCACATTCCTTCTCCTATAAATCTAATGACATGGAAAGTGACCTGTCGAGCTTTTTGTGTGTTGATAGGAATTGATTAGTGTTTAGTGGGAAATTGGCATGAAGACTTGGCATATCTATCTATCTTATACATATATTTCTTCTTCTTCCATTTTCTATAAATATGGGACTCATTCTCATAAAAATGGATCTCTTTTGTCAGAATTCGGCACCATGCCAAAATGGTGGTTGAATTCCCATGAGTTTTGGACCTTAAATTTAGTCTCTACAATATATTTTCACCTTCTTCCATGAATTTAATAGTTTGTGTATCCTTTAAGTAATAATATCTTATGTTTGTGTCTCTTTTTTCCCCATACCCGTGTTTATTGTGTTTTATCACTCTGTTATTTCTTTGGTATGTTGTATGTGTCGTATTCGTAGGTTTCTCCATTTTTGTTGTGTTGTAAATGTGTGGGAGGGGTTAGTATGTGTGATTTTAGGTCTGTGGCACATCTATCTACCCTTCCCTCCTGTATTTTCTCCATTTTCTTCCCCTCGTGGAGAGTGATCGACCCTTTATTTTGGTGTTATCACTACCCCTTTAGCTTAGGTTTTCATTTCCAGCATCTCTCTCCCTATTCCCTTGGATGTATTAGTGTAGGTTATCTTAGAGGTAGTGTTAGCATTATGTTAGATAGGTAGAGGAACCAACCTTCTCTGGAGGTATGTCTTAAGATTCAAGTCCCACACTTGGAGATAGTTCCATGTTATTCCGAATTCTTGATCTTTCATGATAAAATCATAAGGTACAATTCTGAGCTACAACAATTTTAGAATGCCCAATTGGACAAGATTGAAGCACTTTATAACTTTGTATCATCAAGTTTGATGTGTTCTTGGTGATATCATGCCTTTGGAGGTAATTTTTAACACATCTTATGACTCCATTATTCAAGAAACCCATTCTTTGAGTCTACAAACCATCCCCTTCTCCTTTCCACTCATTTTCATGTTTCCATTTCTCTCATGGCTCTCCAAAGAGCTCTTCCATTCTCTCATTTTAGTTTGAGCCCCCTCATTTGCAGCAGTGGGATGAAATCCCCAAAACAACCCTAAAAACCCTACCTCTTTTCCATGGAAATGGAGATCAATCTCATATTGATCACATTCAAGATATAGCCAACCATTGTGTCATTCACAATATCAGAGAAGAAAAAATTTACCTTAGGCTTCTTATTTCATCATTCAGAGGTAAAGTAAGAGATTGGTATAGAAGTTTGGCTCCTCAATTCATTTCCACATGGGATCAATTGGGAGAACAACTACACAACTGGTTCAAGGAGAATGCAGATGTCATTTCTCTCATGGAACACCTCAGCAAAATACAACGAGCTTCAATGGAGTTTATCTCATATTTCAACATCATATTCTTAAGGACATGACTTAGAATTCCTCAAGAATTTAGATCTCACAAGGTATGACATTCTTGTATTATTTGAGGTCTTTGGATGTTGATTTAGTTGTATTGATCCAAACCCTAGGAGGCAATACTCTTCCTTAGGATTTTGTAATTACATTGCAAGATGAGAAGATGCTCATTCAAAGTTGGCAAAGGAAACCCATCCCCATTACTTCCATTATTCCCTTGCCATCTCAAATTATTCATACCCCTATGTAAATAAAGAAAAATCCATCATCCCATTCCAAAAATAGGAAGATCATTTGCTTCCTAGTTCCCCTTTTGGTGCTCTATAAGTTTATCATGCCCAAAATATCCCATATGATCTGCAAAATTTCTCCCCATCTCCACCCAAGGCATTACCCAACTCTTTAAAACCTTGTCACAATGTTTTGAGAAGTTATGGTGTTCCAAATACTTCCCAAATGCTCTACCTAACCCACACCAAGCTAATTTATCCTACAAGGTGGGTAGATCATGATGTTTTCTATTTCCATGGAGAGGAGGAACTGCAAAGATCGATCATGTTTTGGAGGATCATTTGGCTTCTCTAAATTATTAAATCATTAGTGTGGAGCTCAAGCCATCGTGTTGCTTACAAGTGAATTTAAGGAGCAACTTCTTACCAATGTCTCATCTACAACCAATTCCACCAAGGATAACTACTACATATTTTTTGAAGCTTGGTGTGACTTAGATTTGGAAGATGAGATTAAAATTATACAAAAGGAGTTGAATGTAAAGAAAAATCAGGTAGTGGTGAAGGAAAATTAGATTGGAATTGAAAGTTTTTTAAACACTAGTTTCTTCCAAGAAAATGGGGAAGAGTGTATGTAAAGCAAGAAAGATGGAATAATAGAATGCAATGACCCTCATTGCTCTGCATGTTTAGAACTTGTTACACTTTTGAAGGAAAATCAGTGTGGGGTAGAGAATGGAGATGAAGGAAACTCATGCCCTAAAGTGGAAAAATATGTCGTTGTAAGATCAAAAATACCAAGTCCAAATCAGCTTGTAGCATCTCAATGAAGAGGAAAGTGTCTCTCTAGTCTTTGAGCTAAATGCAAAGAAGATGGGAAATCCCCAAATTAGCCAAATATTTCAAAAGAATATCCACCCAATCAGATATTTGGCTGGTTTAGATTCAAATTATGAGTTTTCACCATCCGTATTCACTTCAAAGCATGAGGAAGATCAAGGCATCAAAGGTCAGTTGCAACACCTCCAAAAACCAAATACAAAGAAACTTGAGGAGGTATATATTATTTTCTTAGCGATATTTTGAGCAACAATGAACTGTAAACAATGTTAGCACTTCCACCATGTGATTTAGTTGCAAAATTGATCACATGGTCCAATTTTGTAAGGAAGGAAGCTATTTCTCCCAACCAATTGTTGGTTTTGTTTAGCTTCTTTTGCCTTTAGTTAGAGTAGGGTAGTTTAGGTTTGTTTATTACAAAATAAGTGCTTGTGCACACTTTGCATGTTTCCTCTTGGAACATGTATGATTTTTCAAGTCTATGTATATAGTTTTTGTGAGCCCTTGTTACTATTGCATAGTCCAATTCAAGTAGATTATATGGCAAAAATCAGATAGTTAGGGCAACTTTCGGTGTATGTCCTTTCATCTCTATAAGATTAATTTCAAACAATGTTGAGTTCATGTTGGTTCAGAGACAAGTTTTAAAAGGATGAGATAATTTTTCTTGAAGGTTATGTTGACTCCATTCCCAATGGATGATTTAAGGCCCTTGTACTTCATCATATATAAAGAAGTAGATGTCCCCGGAGGTAGCCAAACCTGTTATCCCAAATCACACCCCTTATAATTTTGGGCAACTTACCAAAATTTTGGACTTAGACACTTTTCGCTTAGCCCCGAAACACTATCCTAGTGTTCGGTAGAATCAAGGAACACAATATTATGTGGGTTCTTTTAACCCATGGAACAAAGGAATGAGTGTAAAGGCCTTAGGTAGAATTTCGATGGGGTATGTTCTTCGGCGTAGAAAAATAATGTTATGCGGAGTTCTCTTAACCCATGGAACAAAGGATGAAAAGCTGCATAAAAAGGCGAAATGTTTAATGTGGCTAAGGAAAAAACCAAAAATTAGTGTTCTGCAGGTTCTCAAAACTTGTAAAATGAAGGAACATGATCGCAGTCAAAAGCTGTAATACACGGAGTGAGACCGTCGTGGAATGGAAAGATAATGTTGCGCAAACTTGGTGAAGAATGGAGCTTTGCGAGGTTGATCAATTCTACAGAACAAAAGGATGAATTCAACCTTAGGGAAGTTACGATGCACGAAGGACGTGTCGTGAAGAGTCACGAGGGAAAGCAAGTAAGTTTCAAGTGCAACCAAGGTTGAAGCCACAACACTTGTCCCAATGTCCCGCGAGCTTCTCAAGGAATAGTGTTTTATGGATTCTCCAAGTCCGTAGAACAAAAGAAATAGGGTCGCAGTATGAAAATCCACGTAAAATGGAGAAGATACTTTCGTGGCATATCGGACCACTTCAAAAGTTACAGAATAAAGTAGAAATGGTCTTTTGGCCATAACTTTTGATGCAACGCTCCAAATTACATGAAATCGGTGGCATTTGAACCATCTCTTTAAGGGCTTCATTTTGGAATTAAAAATGTAGGAATTGATTGATTTTTTAGGGTGAAAAAAGAAAACATGTGTTTAGCAGGAAAAGGTGCAAGTTTTATTATTCCAAGTGCCCAACCACTTCACCAACTCAAATTTAGTGATAAATGACACCCATTCCTTCTCCTGCAAATCTAATGACGTGGAAAGTGACCATGTCAAAGCTTTTATGCTTGGCAGACATTAATTAATGTTTGGTGGGTGGTTGGCATGAAGACTTGATGCATATCTCTCTCTTTTCCTTTTATTTCTTCTTCTCCCATTTTCTATAAATATGGGGCTCATTCTCATTAAAACGGATCTCTCTTTTTTGTAACGGCACCATACCAAAATGGTGGTCGAATTCCCATGAGTTCTAGACCTCAAATTTGGTCTCTGTAATGTATTTTCACCTTATTCCATGAATGTAATGGTTTTTGCATCCTTTAAGAAATAACATCTTGTGTATGTGGATCTTTTCTTCCCCGTGCGTGTGTTTATTGTCTTTTAACTCTATGTTATTTCTTTGGTATGTTGTGTGTGTCGCAATTGTAGGTTTCCCGTTTTGTGTTGTAAATGTTTAGGAGGGGTTAGTTGGTGCGTTTTGTGTCTACGTGGAATGTATGTCTTCCCTACCATCATGTGTTTTCTCCCCTTTCTTCCCCTCGCAGAGATTGATCGACCCTTTCTTCTAGTGTTATCACCACCCCTTTATATTAGGTTTTCATTTCATACCATTCTCTCCCTAGTCCCTTAGAAGTGTTAATGTAAGTTATCTTAAAGGTAGTGTTAGTGTCTTTGGAGGTCTATTTGAAGATGTAAGTCCCACACATAGGGGTATTTTAAGGTTGCTCCAAAAAATTTTATCTAACATGATCAAATCCTACGATGCAATCATGTGAGCTATAATAGATACCTAAGTTTGTAATCACACTTTGTATTTTCTCGAGGTTGTTGATTTCACTTGTGAGTTGATATGCTTCAAGATGAAACTTGCAAGACATAGTTTAGTCAATGTACATAGTAAGAATTGAACTTTAAATCAATTTTGAAAATATATTTGTGAGTTGAAAATTGATTTTGTAATTAGTAAAGTGAAAGATTCAAAAGCATGCAAATAGTACAAATGTTTTCTTTACCAAAGGAGAAGGTTTTGAATTTTTGTCGTTAAACATGTAGATTAAAACTAAGTTGTTGAAGGATTGGGGGTGATCGGTCCCCAATTTTTCAAAGGATATGTCAAATCCGAGAAGAAGGAGTTGAATGTCACTTGACTCAAGACAAAAATATGTGTCTCAAGACTTTCTATTTGTCCTAATAAAGATAAAGGGTGACATAACATGTCTACCCATCCCTAAGAGGCTTAGAATAATATTTTCACAAAGATTTATATTCACCCCAAAATTATCCTACCCACGGACCGCGTCATTATAAAGAGATCCGGGTCCAAGTGAAAAATAACACAAAGTCAAAAGGGAATTATTTATGTCATTTCCCCATCATGTGATGTCCATGAGTATTAGATGTGAAATATTGAATAGAATAAAAGGATAAGAATGCCTACACCACTATACCCTATAGTGAAATGGTGTCAATTAATTGTAGAGCCAAAAATCAAGCAAGTACTTAAACCCCCACCAAAATGTAGTAGACCCTACCAAGGACTGTGCCAAATGAATCCAAGCTTGTATTGCAATCTATTATCTATTTGTGAGAATACGAGAAATTTGAAATCTCTTGAGAAGTTCCCTCGTATGTAAACATCCATCCTAGATCGTAACATATAACATTTTTGTCCTTAGCAAATAGTATTATCCTTGTGTGTAATATGTTCGTGTTCTATATGTGATTATGTTCTTGAATAGTTTTACTTTGTCCTATTTTTTCATGAATTGATAATTCTATCTACGTGTCTGATGTGAATAGATATTTACGTAATAAACCTCATTGAATGCCCACTCTTTTGAGGTGAATGAGATGAGAAAAGAGCATACTCAACTCAAAATAAATGATGTGTATCCATGTCAAATTTATCGGTAGTCAATGTTGGATCACATGGAGGGACATTTTAGGTGGCCACCATTAATATCATGTTCTTACAATAGCATGCATGGTAGAATACATAAAGAAAGAGAAAGTAAAAAGAAACAAGCATATAGGCAAACATGTATATAAGAAAACAAGTACAAATGCAATCAAACATATAAACAATCAAGTATAGAGGAAAATAAGTACACAAGAGATGTCACATATGTTAGTCATAAAAAGGCTCAAGAGGCCGCAAGAAAGGGACACAAAAGTGTGACAAATACAAATAAACATAAGCAAAGGTAACAAAGGATGCAAAAAGGGATACCAAAGTGTCTAATTACACACAATAATAACAAAGGCCATATGCCACAAACACAAAGACAAACATATAAGTAAGTGAGTGAATAAAATAGTACACATTATCCCTAAGATGCATAAATCACGAGATGTTAGTGCTGCAAAAGACACATGTGTTAGCCACATTAGTCTAAATAAATAACATATAATACCCTATAATTGAACATGATGAGGAAGTGAAAGTAGTTGTAAAGAAACAAAATCACCCGAATAGTGTAGAATATCCCCCTAGATTAGCAAGGCCACTAGGAAGATGACTAGGTCAACATCAATTATTGTGTAGATTTTTATGTGTGTCCTTCATCAACCTCAAGATAACTCATGAATGCATGTATAAAGACTATATATAAAATATGATATCCACTAAAGCAATATCCAAAACAACATATGTAAAGTGAAAAGCTAGAAAATCAAGTTATGTGTACGTCCCGATTTTGTATTTTGAAATAATTCAAAAGTTTATTAGATTATTTGATTTTTTTGTATCTTAGAATATTTGTATAAAGTCAAAAGAAAAACAAGAGCTACTCAATGATGGAATCAAGAGGGTGGTAAAAGTGCAAACATGGTAGTTTCCCCCACCGAAGGGGTGTTGATGATGGATAAGGAGCTAACAAAGTGGTAGACGCTTGGTCACTCTAGGTCCCAAGCATGCAATGTTATTAATAGATATGCTTTGATTAGTTAAATGTTGGACATTAGATTTTTCTTGTAGCACAACATATGTATTATTATTTAGTTCTTGAGGATATTGTAAAATAAACTTTTTAGTTGTAGTAACCCATGTAAACTTAGCAGGTGGAGACAACCAAATAGAGAGTATCCTCTCTAAAAACGTTGCTCATAAGAGGCCAAAACCAAGACTTCCCTAGAAGGGCCCAGTGGGATATCATAGTCTTTGCAGAGTGATGCCTCGAGAGGAGGAGATGGAGGATCTTGTGGATCGAAAATAATGTAATGAGCTTCAAGTTGTCTTAAGTTTTGATCTAATGTGTAACAATCATTTTCATGATGTCTATTATCACATTGCGATGGGTGCAAATAGGTCATAATTTTCTTGCTTCAAGTCGATGATGAGGATAATAAAGGGGATATAATAAAGTGATTAATTTTTTATCAATTAATCTAAGAAGAATATCATGTGTTCAATATTGTAATTTTTTTAAGTGAATTGGATCTTTCTTATGAACAAAAAGAGGCCTTGTGGGTGCCCTTAGTGCAAAGTCTGCTAGTATGGTAGAAAGTAATGCCTCGGTGTAAGACCTTAATTTTTCTTTATTCGGTGAATGGCTCGTTTATAGTTTTAGGATTAGGGACCTTGGTAGGGAGAGTAATTTGATGGATTTTATGCACATGCTAAGAATGTGGTCCTAAAGTAGGGATAAAAATAAGTGTAGAAGGAAATTCATATATTGTATGAGGATCAGAGCCAAGATATTGTCATGTGGTACTAATAGGAAACATAATGGGCTCATGAGTACCTTACACATACGAACAAGTCCTTATCTAGTGAATCCCATTTTTTCAAATACTTATATCCAACCCCATGTTGGTGGAATGACGGAGGTATAAAATTTAGTTCAAATAGGAGTAATGAAATTTGATTGTGTGTAAGGAACATATGTGTTTGTGTTACATGTTGTAGAACAATACTTGAAGGGTTGATGATCCATAGGTTAAGTGTATGCAGAACTTTGATAAGAAAAATTTAAGTAAGCATGAAGGGTGGAGGGAACAACATGTTTGACATGTATCTAGGGTTAACCGAAAGAATAATATAATTAAGATCATCATGCATAACTTTACATAGGGTAACAAGGTTTTACATACCCAAAGTAATTTGCAATGTGATCCTCCGAAGCATCTTATAAGGTACATTATCAAAACCATGGATACTCATGTCAAATGGGGTAAGATCATCTGTTGATATCCCCAACGTATTAAGAAAATATATGTTATAAATATTAATACATGACCCATTATCAACAATGACAAACTTAACCAGGTGGTTTTATATATTTACTTGAATATACAATGAAGTCCATTATTAATTGTATGTTAGGGAGGAAGATCTTGTATGCTAAACGAGACAATATCTTCTACATATCCTATATTATTAACTATGATTAACACATATGAAGACTTTAAATCAATAAGAAATATTGTTTGTTACATCACCTCATGGAGGAGATCTTTATATGTAGGGTAGCATTGAAGTAACTTGAACAAGGAGACTTAGGAATTAGTAGCATAGGCCATGATGAAGACAAATGGGATCAAAGTTGAGGGATTGGAAAAAGAACATGCACCAAGGAGGAAGGAAAATCCCTAGGGTATCTAGGGTTTGAGCATATAGTGGGTTCACTAAATGATTCAACCTTAAATAAATAAATAAATAAGTAGGGTTATATGTGTTCTTATTTATTCATATGATTATAGGTTAGTGACATGTAGTATATTCATATTATCAATAAAATAGTAATATTTAGATTATAATATACTATTATTAGTAATTTGTAAGATAAAATATTAGAAATTATTGTTAATATGGTTAAAATACAAGCAAGAGAGTGCACTTAGCTAGTTACAAACTTGAGAAGTTAATCTGGTAGTGTTTTATGAAGACATTAAATGGAAAAGATCTGCAAAGTGATTAATGTGCCCATAAAGTGCCCACCGTTATCATCATTATCAATGTGATTAATGTGGCATAGAGCAAGATGCACCATGGTATAAATACCATGATGACTGAATTTCCAAATGCCCTTGTCCTCATATCATTAGACATATTAATATTATGATGGTCCTCATATCATTGGACCAAAAAATTGGCCTCGTATCATCGGCCAAAATAGTACCAAAAATATGGTCCTCATATCATTGGACCATGCAAAAAGAAAAAGAAAGAAAAGAGGCCTCATATCATCAGCCAAAATGTAAATGCAGACAAGCAAGCAAACACACACAAGAAAAAAACACATATTGCATTTTTGTATGGATTTTGTGAATGTTTTGATTTTTAGATTTTGGATTTTTTTGAATGTTTGGATGTTTTTTTATATTTGGAGGTTTAGATTTTTAGATTTTGGATTGTGGAGGTTTAGATTTGTTAATGTTTGTAGTTTTGGATATGGAGTGTGGAGGTTTAGATTTTTGGATGTTTTGATTTTTGTATTTTGGATTTTGGATGTTTTGATTTGTGAATGTTTAGATTTTGGATGTTTAGATTTTGAGATTTTGGATTTTTTTAATGTTTGGATGTTTTGATATTTGGAGGTTTAGATTTTTGGATTTTGGATTTTGGATTGTGGAGGTTTAGATTTGTGAATGTTTGGATTTTTGGATATTGAATTTTAGATGTTTTGATTTTTGATTTTGGATGTTTTGATTTGTGAATGTTTATATTTTGGATGTTTATATTTTGAGGTTTTGGATTTTGGATGTTGGATGTTGAGATTTCGAATTTGGTATGGGGGATGGTTGAGGATAAGTAAGATGAAAGGATTTATTATGGGAGAACTTGTGGGGGATGGGAAGGGATGTAAGGTGGGATGCAACTTTCTCCTATAAGTCCCAAAGTATGTTTGGGTAGGATGAAAGGGAAGGATTGAGGGAATTAGATAGATTGGATATGAAAATGATGGGTTGATAGTTTAGGATTAGATGGGGTGTGGTATAGGATAAGATGGGGATATGGAAGATGATAAGATATGCCCTGTATAGGGTAGATGGATTGAGGGATAGATGTGGTGTGCCCCCAAGTGTAAAGTAGGGTGGTGTGTGTGGATGGATAGATAGGTTTGATTTACCCCTAGATGTAGGGTAGGATGTGAAGTGAGGGGTATCTAAAATGGATGATGCCCCAACAGATGGTACTAAAGCTACCCCAAGTCATGATGATGAGAGTTGAAAATGGACATGAGGAGGGTTGGATGAAAGGGAAAGGATCATCGTCTGCCCATGGATGTTCGATCCTAAGGGGAAAATGATGTGGATGTGATGGATGAATGGAAGGAAAATGACATCACCGATGAACAAAAGATAAACAGTAACGACAAATTTATAAGGCAAGAGTTAGAATAAAACAAAAGTGTGACCAAGGTCTAAACAATACTTGGCAACATGTGAGCCCTATGTCTCTGCGAGATCAAAGTGTGTGTGATTGTGATGGTTAATTATCACTTGAAGTGAAGACTGAATGGGTAGTGTGTGAGACAAACTAACCAATGTATAGGGAGTGATTAAGTCAAGTAGGTTGATGGAAGGTGAACAAAAGGTTAATTTGTGCATTGCTCCGCTACCAGCCAGGCGTCCATAGCCCCGATGGAGATACATCGATTCTTGTCACAACATTTCTCTACTACCAGCCAAGCGTCCATAGCCCCAATAGAGTTGCTAGAAACACCCCTAGAGAGAGTCTTGAGGTGGATTTTATTTGATATTTTGAATTTTGATATGATTTTTTTCATCTTTTGCTTTTTGATATTTGGATTTTTTTGCACAAAGAACATCCACTCTCTTGAAAACTCTCAAGGGGTTAAGAATCACTAGTGGCTTGATGGGAGATATAGATGATTGTGAATATTACATTCGCTAGATTACCAACAAATACACCCAATGGTCTTCACTACAAGTTCATTAAGTGTGTTAAAGTGTCGATCTCTAGGAGGACAATTGTGCTTGAATGTTTGAGGTAATGATAGACCAAAGTCACAAAGTTGTGGTAGGTATTATTATCTTACAACATGTGTGATCAAGCTGATTAAATATTCAAATGAATGGATTAGAAAAGGATATGAATGGATGTGATGATAAGAATGGATTATATGCAAAGGGATTTGAATGGTGTATGGAAGGAGGATGGGTGGGAAGGAACCAAGATCCGTGTGTAGACAACGAATTATGTGCTCAATCCATTTTTAGGTGTTTGGTATTTGTAGGGGGATTAAATTATTTTTGAGTGGGTTGAGTGGTTGGGATGGTAGGACCAACAAGAGGAGGGGTATAAATGGTTTGTGATGGAATAGTGGGATGGTCCTTGTTAGTGTTAGGTTTATACCTTAAGCCTAATAGGGAGATGGGTTCACGAATGCCTTGTTCATGGATGCCTAAGCCTTTGCGTTGATGTTTCATATTAGTGAACATATTTTTGGCTATAGGATAAGAATTGAATGGGGAAGATGATTTCATGTGGTCATCATGAGACTAGGGTCATGTAGTGTTTTCATCCACTAAAAGGCCATACTTAACAAAGGATGAGAAGTGTGATTTGTTTTTATTTTTGATCAGTGAGGGATGTTTGGATGTACGATGAAATTCAGATGGATGAATATTTTTGGAGTTCAAGTGGGGTTTTAATGATGGAAAATGGTTAGGAATAGGATTGGGATAGAAAGGTGGTGGATGGAGAGGTATGAGGATAAGAATTCCTTGGTTAATAAGGTTTTGGACATAAGACCTAAATTACACACAATGATTGGTTGAATGTCCATGGGTGCGATGGAAGTTCATAATAATAATTTTCTCGATACTAAGATGGTTTGGGAAGGTTTTGATTGTGTGATTTTATTGGGGGATGAATGATCATTTTGTAGGTTTTTAGACAATGGAAGGTGATAGTCAAAGATTCTCCTAAAGGAGTAAAGTGGTTTGGGTTAAATTGATATGAGGGACTAGGAAGTAAAGGTACGGGATTTGGGGAGATAATAAGATGTGTTGGTTGATTTGGATTAGATTTGTGTGGGTTAGAAGATGAATGTGATAGGTTAGGCCTGATAGCTGAAGGGGGTGGTTTGGGATTGGAGGCTTAAGTAGATTCAGTTGATTTTGGATTGGAGTATGTGGTTTTGAGGTAGATGGTTTTGGCTTAGGATTAGATTGTGTGGGATTAGTAGATGTAGATAAAGGGGATGGGGTAGATTTAGATGAAGGGGATGGGTGTGATATGAGGGTCACATTAGATTTGGGTGGTGTTGGGGATGGAGGGATTTGGGAGATGGGTTTGGTGTAGGAACCATATTGGATTCAATCAATGTAAGGGATGAAGTAGATGAAGGTGACATAGGAGTCATATCGGATTAGGTAGGAAATGTGGTGGGGAGAGGATTGGTATTTGATTTTTAGGTTTGGGAGTTAGTGACTTAGGAGTTGCATTACATTTTTAGGATCGGGGGATGGTGGATTTGAAATAGGATTAGAGGATAGGATAATGTTAGGTTTAGGTGATGAAGGGGTTAAGATAGGATTAGATGTGGATGAAGAGGATGAGGGTGGCATAGGAGCCACATTAGATGGTTTAGGATTGGGGGTAGAAGGGGATGAGGGTGACTCGGGAGTCATGATGGGTGAGATAGTTTTGATAGGATGGGCGTAAGTGATGAAATGGGTGAAACCGACTTAGAGGTTGAATTTGATGGTGGATTAGGAGATATGGGGCTATCTACAAGAAATTTTGTAGGATTGTATTGGGGTGATGATGATGATGAGGATGGAGGACCAAGATGAGATGTGGGAGATGATGATTATGGATGAAGTTTTTGGTGTTATTGTAGATATGTGAATGAGAATCGATGATAGGAGTTGAGGTTTAGATGATGCTAGATTATTTGTATGTGTTTTGATAGTAGGAAGGTGTAGTTCATGATGATTGATAGGAGATTTGGGGGTTGGGGGGTTGGGTTGGTTGTGTGTTTTTATGATTGGTGGGTAGACTAGCAAGGACATAAAGGATGTCCTCCTGGTCTAGGTCAAAGTTAGTGAGGTGGTAAAATTCAATGTAATTAGCTTGTGGGGAAAGTGATTTTTATTTTTAGGTCGAGGTGTGGATTAAGATGATTTGGGTTCATCAAGGAGAAGGTCAATGGGGTGAGGGCTAGTGATATTACTAAGAGGAAATTTTGGATGGGTTTGGTTAGGAGGTGATGGTTTAGGAGGTGATTGGTTGATTGAAGATTGAAGATCGAATATTTTTGGTTGATATGTTGGATAGTTTTTAAGAGGTTAGGATCAATATGGGATGGTTGATTTGTATGGTGAGTATGAGATTGGTTAAGGTAAGATGTGAGATTTGAGATTTTTTTGTGAACATGTTAGATGGTGTGTGGGACTTCATGGTCAAAGTAAGATGGTTGACTTTGATAGGTGGGGGATGATGGGATAACTTGGTTGATGGATTTAGAAAATAAATAGGGTTTGTATGTTGGTTTGAGTTGGATAGGGATCAAGGATCAAATGCCATGGTTAGATAATATGTATGGGGGTTATATTTGGATTAGGATTAATGGTGATGGGATTAGGATTTGGATTGTATGATTAAGGATGGTTAATTATGATGATGTTTGATTGATTAAAATTTTAAAGTAACGCGATGGTTAAGGGTGTTCACAAGCAAGCAACAAACATGTAACACACAACCTATCTAGTCGAGTGGCATTACAATCAATCTATAGCTGATTTCAATACCACACACAAATGATGGTGCCACAATTGGCTCTTCACCTATGTGTCAATGTGGGGTTGGCTAGCAAGTGATCTTAGGGAGTGCAGCCTCTTTGCACTATAGCTTGATATGCGGCCAAATGGTTTCCTAGTCTAGGATGCACAAGCTCACTAGGGAATCCCAATATACCTTGTAGTACGTGGGGCCCAAGTTCATGTTGCAAGGATGTTGTCTAAGGCTTTGGTTTTGCGACGTGGAAGCCTTTCACTTGACCACTCTTAAAATAAGCAAACGCTTAGCCAATAATGATAATTTTCCAAGAATTTGTATACCCCACTTGAACACGGGGTGTGTCTACTTGTATGGAGATGAATCCCATGATCATGAGACCCCTATGAATATGGAAAATACATGGATGTCACTTCCACGTCACATTGCCCCTACAAAAGAAAAATGGAAAGGCTAGCTGCTTTTGATCCTCAAGATCATCCTAGGATGTGAGAGGAGAGCATACACAGATTTTTCCTTTGGATGAACAAGCAAAAAGGGAAACACGCAAGAAATATAATGTAAGAAAATAAATGCTAGATGATAAAATGAAACGATAAATATTAGTAGTTTGATGATTGGGTCTTCAAGAGGAGGCCCTACAAAATAAAGATTAGTAGTTTGATTATAACTCCAAATGTCTTGGACCAATCATGCTACAAAACAAAGGGTTAGTAGCTTTAGATTGATATTTATCTTTGGTAAGTGTAGGAAGTCGCACAATTTTTTTAGTAGTTTGGAACAAGAAAATATAACTTTATGTATAGTTAAAATGACAAGATCTAGGAAAACGAAAACCATAAATAAATTATCTTATAAAATGATAAATTAACACTTTCATTACATAGATCTTTTCAATACCTTTCCGGAAAAAAATGGATTCGTTTTGAGTTCGGGATCAAGATCGGGAAGGTAGGTAAAAAAGTAAAATGCTCCAAAAAGAACAAAACCACCAATTCAAGACATAGGCCCCAAAATAGAACAAAAGCACCAATTTAGGACACATGCTCCAAAATAAAACAAAAGTGCCAATTCAGTACATAGGTGCCAAATTAGAACAAAAACACCAAACTATAACAAAAGCGTTTAACTTGCAGAAAACAAAATCAGAAGACACAAGCGCTGCATTTTTTACATAAGTGCCACGGGTTTAACAAAATCGCCAAAGTAGATCCCTGTGACCACAGAAATTAGCATCACGTACAAAAGCATTATTTTAGGTCAAAATTGTTGTTTCTTATGCATAAGCGTTGAATGACAAGTCAAAAGTGCTAAAACGGAAGGTGTCATGAAAATTTGAAAAATGAAGGTGTAAATTTGAACGATTTTTTTTTTCAAATTTGGACAACTTGTTTTAAATACGAAATATTATTAAAAACAACAAAAAAATTAGGGGGTGAGGCCCATGGTGGGCACCAAAATTTAAATGAATAAAAATATTAGATAAAAGTTAGAAACCAAAAACAAAGCAATTGATTCCTAAATCTAATCTATTCAACAATACCTCAGATTGAGCTAGATGGAAAGGAGAAAGAAATGAAATACCTTCACTTACCAAATGAAGAGCTCCCTTGATGCTTTGATGTGCTCTTGATGGTGGATTGAACTTAGTTGCTTCAAATTTTGGAGACACTTGGGCATCGCCTCCTTGATTTGATGAAGATTTTACTTGATGAAGATGATGATAGATTGATTGGATGATAGAATGATGATAAAATGGATTGATTGGATGAATAAAAGAGCAGAGATTTACTATGGATTTCCAATATGGCTCTCATGGAGGAGGAGAGCTAGATTTATAGTTGATGAGTGGAGGATTCAATGGCTAGGATGAAGCCATGTTAGATTTAGATCAAGGGTGGAGGATGCATGTGAGGATAGAAAGATCTAGAATTGGAGAATTCTAGAATTTAGAAGAAGCCTCCAATGGAGGGAGGGATATATTTGAATTTTTAAATATGAAAGAGGGAAATTTAGAGAGGCTTCTAGAAATAGAAGCCTCTAGATTTAGAGGTGAGAATATGATTAGGATTAGAGTTAGATTAGGTTAAATAAATATGATTAGATGTGAGATTACATGGAAAGGCTAGGTATAGGGTAGGTGGTAGGTGAAATATAAGAATATTAATTTCCTTGAAATTTTAATATGGATTATTATTGGGATAATATGATATAATAATGAAATAAAAGTGATTAATGATAAGATGGGATATAATGATGGATTAAAAGGATTTGGGATAAATGATAAATGATGATAAAATGATAAAGGGGTAAATATGATAAAATGGATTAAATAATAATTAATCTTGTGATTAATTATTATATGGATGATGTTGGGATATTTGCGGGACAGATTAATCGTAATTAATCATGTTGACATTTTAGATGTCTACAACTTACAACAATGATAAATGATAAAACAATAAATCAAACACATAAGAGGAGATGAATATTAGATGTACAGGCCTAAACAACGAAGGTCTAGATGTGCAAATAGGTGTAAAAGACAAATTATAAATTAGAAATGTTTTGATATCAATTTTGGAACTAGAAGCAAAGTTTGCGTAGGACCATAGGAACTCGTATGGCCTAGACTTGGAGTTGTATGTTCCTAATTGGAAGTATATAGTCTTGCACCCTTTGAAAATTGGACTCTACAACCTCATGTTTGCTTCACTTGCTTGAAATTTTCCTTTATGTATATTACTCTTTTCACACAACCTCGGGATGACCTGTAATCGCCTTTTAAAAGTGGAAACCCTAGAAATTTGCAATACCCTTCATCAAAGCATTAGATAACCAAAAGGAGAAATCATTTCTTTGGTGAGGCTAGACTACCCTTAGTGGTTGACCTGGTCAAACTAATCCAAGTGTTGCACTACATGCCCTCGTGTGGGATCAAGCCTCATGTAATTCTCTTAGGTGCATGTGCAAGTGTGAGTGTCATCTAAGCCAACCCCTTATGGGTGCCCTCATGTCTCTTGACATAAAGAATAATGGGATAAATATAGAGTATAAAATGTACCCAACATGGCAATAGTATGATGTCATGTGATTTAGCTACGTGACCTAACCCTTTATTTCTTGAATCCCTTTTGAAAACACTTGGAGCGACTTTGCTCTTACTAATACATGGCTATATGTTTGGAAATAAAGGAAGGTAGACACTTTGACCTAGTCGAGTGTTTCATACCTATAGTAGGGTATGCTCTAAATGATGTGCCACTTATGTAGGAATATTTTGGAGAGACTTGAATGCATTTGGAATGATATTTACATTAGTATCTTGTAAGAGTGCGAGGTAAGATATAAAGTGATAGTGAATTTCTTATATAGCCTTTTCGTAGGTGAAAGATTAGAATAAGGCCAACCAGGAAATATGAAAGAACATAATAAAGATGTTTAAATTAAAAATAAGATCGAAGGATACCAAATATCAAGATTGTATAAGTCATCTAGGATCAAATTTCACGTCCTAACCAAACCGTATAATATACGACAAGAGAAGTGTGATGCGAAACAAAAATTGTACCATGATACATAAGGATAGTTTAGTGCTTCGATTAATTAAAATTTCTTGAATTTTCAACATAGCATTATGTAGAGATGATTAAGTCAAAAAAGAGCTAGAGAGATATATTGATTGGATTTTGAATGTGAGAATTTTTCTTACTAAGGGAGCATAGTCAAATGTGGCATTATAAAAGAATAGGTTACCGATTTTAGAGTCTACATTTTCCCCCTTCAATTGTATAATTGAAAATTGCACGCTTAAAGGAAAACTTGAAAGAATATGTGGCACCTAGGAATATCCTCAATTTAGACTCACTAAATAGAAATGGTATAAGTTGCTGCAAATAATAAGAAATAATAGAAATACATTATTCCCAATAAATTAATCAAATCAAAATGATATCAATAGGATTTTCAACAAGCCTATATAAAAAGCTATTGTAATTTATAAATAGAAGTGGTCTATATATATTAAAAGCAAGAGTTGTAGTCTAACTTTGCTTTTTACTATATGATAGACATGTGCGCAATAACCCCCATATGAATATGCACATATGAGACAAATGGTTGAGTTGTGAGTGAAACTTATCCTAATCTAATCCTAAGAGGTGTGCAAAGTAGACTAAGTCAACAAAGCTTAAATAAAACTAAATAAACTAAGTAAACTTAAAATAAAAGGTGCATATATATAAATATTGCACCAACACCCTCCCTTAAGTTATACTTAGGGAAGTCAAAAGTAAAAAAGAAATGGGTCTTGACAACTAGGCCTGATAAGGTACCCATGTACAATAAGTACAACCTAGAAAAAGAGATACAAAACAAGGTCCTCAAAAAATATTACGAAGTAATATGAAGAATATCTTGGATGGGATAGAAGCCATCACTAAAAAAATCATTGGATGAGATGAAAGCCATCATTGAAGAATATTCATGAATTTTAAGTGAAAAGAAAGGTAAAAAACTCAAATTTGCATGAGTGGTCTAAATCCACTACTCGATCACTGAAGAAGACAAGATGACAATATATGTAGAATAACTCCAAGGAGACTATTAATATTCCAAATGAGGCGACAAAAGTTCAAAATATTATGCAAGAATGTCATCAACTACTTGAAGTAGATGATGTGATGTGTCAAGGGTAAGTAAGGGACACAACACCTGAAGAAGAAGTATGACTACATCCCCCATAATGTTGAATGGGTGGAGTGGACAAAATAATATATATGGTATGAATCCACTACTTGAACACCAAACAATGACATAAGTTGGGTATGCCAAAAATTCTCACTAAAAGGAGACGACATGATTGTTAAGGTGTCAAAAAATATAGAAAAAGTTCCTCTCACAAATAGCATGACACTAATAGTGATGGGAATACATAACAACCAAGAAAAAAGTGTGCAAAATGAGGAAGACCTTCATTAAGGTAGAATATTCTGTGAAAAACAAACCCCCTGTGACACTTTATAACTTAGTTTAAGCATACACCAAAAAAAACAAATAAAACAAGTGAGACATTATATACACCAAAATAAATCAAAATAAGAAGTTGTCTAACTATCAAAGAAAGGCCAAATGAACGTGAGAGTTTCTCCAAAATAAGGGAACAATTGTGAATAGAGTTTCTCCAAAATAAAGGGAGCAATGATAAGTAGAATGAGCAAAGTGTGTGTCCGATGTAGTTGAATAATGGATTATCTATGCTTGTAGAGCCCACAAAAAGAATGTTGACGATGCTGCCATGGCTGATCTAAAATTTATCCCAAGTGAATAAATATGGTAGATGAAGAGGTGTGCATGTGATTTGGTTCCTCGTGCACAAACAAGACATGTGGGGAATCATCTTTGGAAGTGTTATGACTCTCATGTCTTATTGAAGTAGTCATAGGTCTCTCATGCCAAAGAAGATGTGTAGAAGGACTCGTGTGTCACTCAATATCCTCATAAAGAGTGAAGTGAACAAAAATATGTGAGTGCGCATGAAGCAAACCCAATGAAGAATCATATGTTCTATATCCAATGCCATGGTGAAAAATTTAATGAATATGTTAGATAGGGGAAGTGACGCCCTACAAGTGTTTACCTATGCCTCCACAAAACTGACCCATGGAACAAAGATTACATGATCCAAAACTAGTTGCGTGCTTTTTAAATGAGATAAACACAATGGTGGATAATTTTTTAAGTGTGGGTTGCAACAAGTGTAATTATGGGTACATTAAATTCAATTGGAAACCCTTGATTAGACAAAGTAGAGGATGATTATGTGTCAATAAGATCTGAATTGGTGACATAAGACAAACTATGCTTAGTGAGAGGTATGTCCATGGTGTCAATCGATGTTGCAAACATGCAACAATATCCTTTAATGATTGAAAAATGGTTGTCTTTTCCATAAATTAGTGAGAGTAATAAAGAGTTCTATTTTATCTTTTTATTCTCTTTAACAAATCTAACCATGTCTTCTTGAAGTGAACATACTTCTAAAAAGAGCATGGTATTTTTAGAAATCAGTTATTATTTTCCTATGTGAGAGTGTGGAATTCATGGATGGAATCCATTACAATAGCAAGGAAAAGAATACCTTGGAAAAACTTCAAAAATGAACACACTCAATAAACACCTCCCAAACTACTTATAATAATACAGTTTTTACAAATTTTCCTCAATAACATGGTTGGCATGCAAGCCAATAATAAAATAATCCCAACCCAAAAACTTTTTTAATACACAAAAATGAACCCCCTTAGCTGAAAATAGGTGCCACTTATAAAATAGTGCATTTACAAATTAAATACAACCGAGGTTATGCTAAAAGTATACTCTAGTACATTATGAACCTACCACTTTAAAGTACACAATGCCCAATAGTGCGAGGCTATGTGAAAGTTTTACACATGGGGCTAAAAATGATAGTTGTAGGTCATATGATGGTTGAAATAAGAAACTAGGGGCTAATTATGGTGCAAGAGGATAATTTAGAGAATTGGGAGGGTCATATGGGTGACCAAGAGCTTAAAAAAGCTCTTAAGGATAAGCATGTAGCCTAAGGGATTTGAACTCTAGACCTTTGGTACGAAATGTCTTGTAAAATAATACTTTTCATCATTCCACCTAGCATGATCAATAGAACGATTTCAAAAATTCATCTTTATCAAAGATAAAGTGCATGCACATGCATTTGAAGGGTTTCCCACACAACTAATAACTTCAAATGGAAACTTTGGGAGCATCGTGAGTCTAAATTGCAAACAAAAATGACCAAGATCTTAAAAAATTATCTCAAGGATAAACGTGTAGCGAAGGGAATTGAACTCTAGACCTCTTAGAAGTATATGGATCAAAAGAACAAGGAGAAAAAGATTCAACACCATAATTACCTATGAAGGAGTACCACTATGAAACTATGAAAGAATAGGTGAAATCCAGGAATCTCCTCAATTTGGACTCGTTCCAAAAATGGTAGAAGTTGTTCCAAATAATAAACAATATTAGAAATACATTATTGCCATTAAATAAATTAAATAAAATTGATATCAACTTCTCAACAAGCCTCTATAACAAGCTACTATAATTTACAAATAGAAGTGGTCTATATATAGTAAAAACAAGAGTTGTAACTCAAGCTTCCTTTCGACTATACGATAACTAGCACACATGAGACAAGTGGTCAAGCTATGAGTGACACTAATCACAATCTAATCCTAGGAGGTGTGCAAAATATACTAAGTCAATAAAGATTAAATATAGCTAAGTAAATTAAATAAATTTATATAAAAGGTTCATATATAAGTACACCAAAAAAATGTACATGAGTGTACACATGCACTTTGCCTTCACTCAATAGTTTTTCTCCAATGTGTTGGTGTTGGTGAACTCCATGGTGAAACCTCTAACACAGTGTGTAATCAATATCTAAGATAGAAATTGAATTGTAATTTGAAGTATAGATAATGTTTGTAACTTTTGTAACTTCTAAGTTGCATAAAGTAAAGAAAAGAAGATGCAAAACATGAAAGGAATAAATTTGTTCATTTTTTGAAGGGAGGATCTCCCAATATTATTGTACTCTAGAGATTCAAATTTTTTTCTAAGATGCCTAAGGATTGGGGGTGATCAATCCTCAATTGCACCAAAGGAGAAACTAGAATGTTGATTGCATGCAACCCATTACTCGAGGGGAGAGAGAGATGAATCAAATTACCTCACCGAGAGAGAGTGTACTAGCATATTAGAATTTTTATAAACCCTAATATATTTCCATTTATATTTTTTGAGAGAAGAGGAATGATAACATAAAAATAACTTAGCCACTTCGATACCTTCTACATCCCTCGTAGACAAATATAGGTCCAATTTTGTAATTCACAGAACTATTGAGCAAGATAAAACCATATAGTCAAAAGGAATGTAAATAACATGCCCCCATCGTGTGTTATTTTGTTCAAACTAAGTGTATCAATTTTAGAATAACATAGAAGAGAAGAAGTCCCATGCCCCAAACTATATTCTTTTAATTGTATATGAGTAGTGTAGAGGAGAAGGAATGAAGTATTCATGCCTCCCGTATAATGATATGAATTGAGTAATTTGTGTCTAATAATCTTTAATAAACATATGAACAATTGATGAATATGAGATGGTTGGAAAAGATAATATTCCCCTATCAAGGAACATCAATTGTGGTCACGATCTTGATTGAATCTGTACAATTTTGATATGTATTGAATTCTGCCACTTTTTAGTATTTCCTTATGTTTCTAAGGGTATTGACCTTGTAAAAACATGTTCCTATGCTCTATAATTTGTCTCGTGTATGTAGAATATATCATGAATTCCTCCTCTTTTGAGAGGTATGTGATAAAGCATTTGAGTGTGTGGCTCAAAAGAATAGATGTGTATGCTTGTTGGATAAATCGATAGTTCACATAGGATCACATGGAAGGATAGAATGGTGGCTTTCGTTGGGAACTCGTATCTCGCAAAATGGGTTGTACATGGTGGAAACCATGACACACAAAGAAAGAAACATACAACACACAACTATTAGGAATTTATAGTTGGTAATATTATTAATTACTCACATTAGACAAGTAATTGAGTGATAATTTGTAATAGTTAGATATGAGTTGTTATTAACAACTCATATATATTATAATTTTTGCTTAATATGGTTGTGAATAATTTTTTACATGAGTTATTCAACCAACTCATGAATATAGGAGATTTTAAGAGTAGTTGAATAACCTCCTGAATATAGGAGTTATTTCTCCTATATAATAGTCTACATTATTTCATAAAATTAGACAATGGAGACTATTATCTATGTAATGTGAAGGCTTATTATGAATCAAATTTGTATGAATTTGGCCAAATGATCTCATTTGGTATTAGATTAGGTTCTTAGCCATGTTGGCTTAACTTGAAGAAAGTTTGGACCAATACATTGAAAGTGGTGTAGGATTGGTGGATCTTCCGAATAATTTACAAGTTTTTATCCATGCATGGACCCACAAAGAAGGAACACATATCAACCATGTGGTTAATACGACTACTAAAAGCTTTTATTGTATTTATTATTATATTACATTTAATGCAATCCTTGGATTCTTGAAATGATGGGATTCAAGAGTTGGGACTGAAAATTCTCTAAGTGCATTATTGTGTACTTGTGAGGAGGATGTTTGATCGACTATCGCTAAGCAAGCGATATTCGAGTTGAGATCTCCCCACCCAACTATCTACATGGTCTACTCACTTATAGGTATATTGTCGGCATTGATCTCTATCTATTCTACAAACGTAAGAAAAATTGATGACTCACAAATTAACACATATGCAATCATCTGTAAGGCATTTAAAGTCTAAATCATGCTAACTACTTCCATTAATTGGTATGTCAAAGTTTTTTCTTACACTCGTGGATTTTATTTAGTCTGTGAACTCAAATATTTAATTTTTTCAATATCCACCCCAATAGATTACTTTTTAATGGTAAGTCAATGTCAACTATTGTATAGGTATGCAATGAGTGGTGTTCATTTGTGTCTTTTTAATTTAGTTTTTTATTGAATTTTTCCAACAAAAATCATCTAACAAGGTTTTGGTCCAACCTAATGTGAAAAATATTGTACACAAAAACTATATATATTAGATGTGTAGAACAACATAACCTTACTTCCACATCGATCCCTAGAGTCATCTCCCTTGATGACCTACAAACTACCTTATATTTCTCTAGTAGCTATACATTCAGTAACTCCCATCTACTCATGATAACTCCTCCGAATCTTCAAGTTTTTTTTTATATCTTATTCTACTTCTCAACACTTATTTCTACCCCTTTTGATATCTCCATCACACTCGCTTGCCTAGATCATAGATGGCAAAGGAGGGATTTGAGCTCTTTACCACTTCTATAATGCCCCATCTTATCTAATCAAGTCGGAGAGCTTGTATAAATATCGCCAATTTTGTAATGGTTGAAAATTAGCAGTTGAACTCGAACCAACCGCTCTATTTGGGATGATATAGTATTGCAAGCCGACACATGTTGCCATGTCCGTGATTGTGATATTTTGCCAAATTAACTTTGGTACCTCGTGAAACACCCTTGGCGATGATGTTGGTTGTATTTGAGTTATCAATTTGAACTATGTAAATTACTATCGAATATTATATATGTAATCGTATGTGTAATGCCCACTTCATAGCTCCGAGTCGAAAGCATCTTTGGTGACCATCATTTTAGTTCGGGCCCATTGCAAGTGTGTCTCATAGATGAAGAGCCCGATTTTTTTTTTCATTTTGTCGATTCCATCCTGGAAGATGGATTTACAAAGTGGTTTGAAATACACATTTTCATGATCATAATAATAATATTAGTATTTAAGTGGAGTTAAAATTATATATATACACATGTATTTATATTTATATATAATATATCCAATGGGTAGTGGTGTAACGGTTCTTGGGTCTCCTAGTAATTGGGAGGTCCAAGGTTCAAATCTCGGCTCCGTGTTAAGGCGACCTACTACCGATGGTTTGGATACCCTGGTGATAGGGCACCACGATAATGTGGTTTAATCCATGGGCTAGCCGAGAGCTTAAAATTCCATCCTTAGATGGTTCCACGACCGGTGTGGGCTGGTGATGCCACAAAGGGCTAGGGCCCTCTCCCTAGGTAACCTCAGCAAAAAAAAATTTATATGTAATATGCTTGAATAATAATAATAATAACATTCAAATAATTAAATATTAAACAAACAAAATAAATAATGATAAATATAACAATATATATAAAAGTTTTATTTGTAAAAGAGTGCATTGGCGGAGGAAGAAATTAAGTGAGTAAATGGGTTGTAATTGCAGCATGGGGTGGTGGAGTGTGCCACGTGATGGTAGGGTATAGGTGCCCATCACAGCATTTACTCTATTTCATCAAATGCTTCAAACCTACTTTCAATCTGATCAGTTCATCTTTTCAGCGGGCTTCTTGCCCACGACAAAATGGAAGCTTCTTTATGGTTTTAATACTTGTTGGCCGCTCTACCCTGCTGCGAGTTTGAGATTGGAAATGGATGGTATTGGCATTGTATAAATTTTGTAGTTTTAGTGATAAATGGGTGCATGCAAACTATTTTTTAGAATGCTTGAAAGAAATGGGGTCTTGGACTGAGATGATTGTAGTGTATGCACAGAATGGTTTTGTTGAAAAGGCACAGGAAACTCTCAAGAAAAATGTAATTGAGAGGTGTAAAGCCAAACTATTTCAAGCTTTGCCAGAACGTTTCCTACCCAGGACAAAAAAGGAAGCTCGTTTTGTTTTATTCCTTTCCTGGTCGCACATGGTGTCGTGAGTTTGAGTATGGCAATGGATCACATTGACATTGTATGATTTTGTTTAACAGTTACAAACTGATTTTTTTTGATAAAATGCCTGAAAGAAAGTGGTTCATGGACCGCTTTATCATTTACTATGGCCATGCTTGGGTGATGAACATGTTGTGTGGAGCGTATAGCATAATATATGTGCTTGATGGTAATATTGCTTACTTGGCATGGTATGATTTTCTTTATTTCAACGTGGTAATTTGGAAGCATGTGCTTGAAATGTGAATTGTTTGACTAATTACTTGAGTAGAATGTGGATGCATGGGGATCAGACTTTCCGAGTTCGGACGTGCGAGTGGTCATGAGAAAATAGAAGACAAACATGCTATCCTAAAAAACAGGGGACTTCTTAGAGGCACACACATATATCTAGATGAGGATTTGACATTCGCTCAACAAGAAGACCGAAGGAAAGAATGGGAGAAAGTGAGAAAAGCAAGGGAAGCAGGAAAATGGGCACAGATGAGAAATGGGAAAGCCCAAATCAGCGATCATTTTGCAAACAGCAAATAGGAATTAGGGGCCCCACAGGAATTCATGCACATAGTAAGCTGGAATTACAGAGGATATCCATGGAGAAGAGGACTGGGTTTGGGGCCCATAGCAGAAGGGAAAGATATTATTATTCTTACGGAAACACATGAGCATGAAGGTTGCAAGGTTCCAGAATTTGAAGGCTACAAGAAAATTTCAGTTTGGAACAAAGGGAATGAAACAGGAAAGGCCACGGCGGAATCACAAGTGTTAATCAAGGAAATATGGCTCGAAAATGTCAAAGTTGAAAAAGAAGATCCAAATAAGCAATACATATGGCTGAAAATAACAGATGACAAGACAACAATCAGATTAGCTCCTGTTACTTTGCACCGAAAGGTTCAAAGACATATAAGAGAAGAAATCTAGATAGCGAAGATCCATACGCTTCAATAAAAAAAGACATTTCTGTTTTCAGTGCATCTGGAGAAATAATTCTATTGGGTGATTTCAATGCAAGGACTGCAAATAATCAATCCCTTCAGTTGACCAGCTTAGAAGGAGGTGAAGACAATCCATTGTGGCTTAAAGAAGAAGAGAACAAGCTTTGGGAAAGATTATCTCAGGACGGTAGTGGAGGGGTGTCACATTTTGGAGTTGAGCTTCTAGGCCTATGTAGCTTATACAACATGGTCATTTGCAATGGCATGAGAGCTTGGCCCAGATCAGGCAATATCACTTGTAAAACATACAATGGGCAAAGTGTAGTAGACTATGTAATTTGTTTTCAAAGTTTTATCTCCACGCTTCTCGAGTTTGAAATTGGAGATTGTCCAATTGAATTAAATTCGAGATCATAGTCCTCTCTTAGTAAAGCTTGGGACCATCTTCAATCAACAACAAAGGAATCAGGCTCATCACATGCAAAAGGCATCTCAAAAACATGGAAAAATCATACTCAATAAAGAAAATCAGGGAATATTTGTTGCAACCCTTAAGCAGCAATTTCAGATAATGAGGAAAGATATAGAGAACACAACGTCCAAGGGAACGAGTGGTTATATACGTAGTAATCTACTGATATCCTTAATCCAAAAGGCTTTAAGTGTTTGTGAGAGATCTAAGCCTAGAAAGAGAGCGGCAAATACTTTTCTCGACAAACCTGTGGTATGATGAAGAGTGTAAAGCTACCAAGAGAGCTTTGAAAGAAAGTGGGATGAACAAAGAAAATAAAAAGACTTATGAGAGATTGGTACAACACAAAAAAGAAAGCTATGTGTGCAAGAGAAGGACATAATTAATTTCTCTTGGAAAACACAACCCCAAAGGTTTTTGGAAGGAGCTACAACAAAAGAAAAAATACATAGAAAATAATATCACAGGTGCACATTGGTTAGAATATGCAAGGACCCTTTATGAACGTCCTCAACAAAAAGATATTCCTCCCATAATCGAGACTTCGATTGAGCTTTTTTCGACATAAGACATCAAGCAGGGCATAAAGAATCTAGCAAGTGGTAAAGCTCAAGACATCGATGGTCTGCAGGCTGAATTTTTAAAATGGGGGTTGAGGTCCTCATGCCACACATTAGAAAAATATTCAATGATGTCAACCAGAATGGCTTTCCGACAGAGTGGACGACTAGCGTTGTTATTCCTCTATTTAAAAGTGGTGACATTAATAATCCGTCTAATTATCGCACCATTATGATCAACCCTCTTCTTGGTAAACTCTTTGGAGGCATGATAGAACGGAGAATCAGCAGTTGGGCCGAAAGAGAGGGTAAAAGAGCAAAAGGGCAAGCGGGTTTTCGACCTAAACACTCAACAATTGATCATTGTATCACTCTTAGGCATTTGATTGAGAAGGTTTGGGACACCCAAGGAGAAGAAGCTTTTTGTTGTTTTGTTGATTTCAGGAAGGCTTTTGACACAGTGCCCAGAAAGAAACTTTGGGACAGGATGGAGGAGCTTGGGATTCTAGATGAGTTTAGAGCAGCAGTTCATAAATTGTATGAGCAGGTCAGAGCTAAAATTAGAACCAGAGAAGGTATGTCCGAGTGTTTCGGCAGTGACATCGGTGTCAAGCAAGGTTGCCCTCTTTCTCCCACCTTATTTGGGCTATACATTGACAAGCTTGAAGAATGGTTAAACAAAACTGAGGGAGGAGGTATTCAGTTAGCAAATTATGTGGTGAAGTTACTTCTATATGATGACAACCTTATCCTAATTTCAAAAACAGCCCAAGGATTGAGGGAACAACTAAAAGCGCTAGAGCTCTTCTGCCAAGAAGTCGGGATGCAAGTGAACACTAGCAAAACAAAAATCATGATTTTCTCCTTGAAAAGGAAAGAGAGACAAAACATCTTTCCTTTTGAGGGGAGCCCTTTAGAAATAGTCACTGAATACAAATATCTTGGGATTGACTTTCACCACAAACTTAGCTGGGAGACTTGTAAAGCAAAAAGGATACAGGGAGGTTGGAAAGCATCTTACCTACTTCAAAACAGGTGTAGGAAAGCTGAACTTTGGGACTGGAAAACTAAGAAAACCCTTTTTGGATTGTTGGTCACTCCGGTTGTTCTCTATGGCTGCGAAGTTTGGGGAAGTAGCATGTCAAATCACGGGTGGAGACAGATAGAAAGAATCCAGAAACATCTAATCACAAGCACCCTCAAAGTCAAATCAACTGCTGTTTATGAGATCTTGTTGGTGAAGGGTACTTTCGTTGGAAGCTTCAAAGAATATCTCGATGTTAAGCTATCTCGAAAAAAGTTGAAAACATGGACAACCTCGCTGACCCAAAATAGTTGTAGATGACACTTCGTAATGCGTAAAGAAAACCTAGATGAATCATAATACTAAATGGATGAACAAATGGGGCATCAACATGCAAGAGTGTCCTAACAGCAATAGGGAAATAAAAATTATGTGATAGAAAAGTTCAGGACTGCCATGTGGATGGGTCAGATTGGTCGAAAGAAAGCGCATTATATCAAAGAATTCAATCCCACGGGGAACATGATGAAAAAGCTTATCTAGGGGCAGATATCAAGGGTAAAGCAAGGATTCTAGTGGCGCAGTTAAGAACCGGATCGCATCATCTTCGATGCGAAAATGGTAGATGGACTATTCCAAAGGAAGATTAGGAAAGGAGAATTTGTCTCTTTCGCAAGTAAAGGGTCATCGAGACAAAATGGAATTTTTCATAGAGTGTTCAACATATGATGATATCCGTATCCAAGATGAAAACAAACCGGAGGAACTCTTCAAGGAATAAAGCTTCAAGCGACAATGGCTTCATCCTCAAGATTCACAAACCGAAGAGCGGATATTGAAAGGAGTTTAAAATCGATTAAAATATCTATTTTGTGGTCCCATGACTCTTCTCGTCGTGGACGTCAATAAAATCTTTCCTTTCATTTCATTTCAATGAGACCCATTTGGTGCATACTCTATAATCATGTATCAGTAATCATAACTATCATTGAATTCCCATTTGTTATAATATTTTTTGTCAAACAATTCACTTACATTGTGTATATTCACACCCCGCTCCGCATCTTCCATTTGGGCAGGATCTTGGAGTATGATGGGACCGATTGTAGGGTATGGCTTATCACCTTCAAATTTCATTTACCCTTCTAGCTAAGTTGTTGGCATACCAATGAGCAGAGTTATCCAAAGAACATGAATTTCATGTATACCCTTGACATCCTTCATGGGGCAAGAATGAGAGGGCCAATGTTTTTCAACTATTACATGCCTATGTTGGTTACATGTGCACAAAACAAAGTTGAAAATCCCTTTGAACCTCAGAATGATGCAATTGACTCGTGCAATGCTAAATTCCACAACGACATTTGCTAGTTATTCCGTGCATGGTTTTCTCTTCTCTATATTGCATGATTTTCACATTTTAGTTTCCCTTTTTGCAATGATATTGAAAATAAAACTAAAGGAATAATACACTTTTGGGTAATTTAAACGAATCGTAGCACAAAACCATGAAAATTTCCTCTTTCCACACAACTAAAGAAATGTTATTTGAGTGCAAACCCAATTTTGTTTTACCTCCTTAGATGTTCAGATAGCTTGGAGACCCATATTGGATAATGAAACCATCCGAATGGCAAGACAAACTATTTTTCTAGTTTAAAACTACCTCATTGTTTACCTTGCAAAAGTTAATAAATGCAATTTTCAACGATGTCTAAAACACCTCTCCGCACCTAAAACAAGAAATTCAAGTCTTGATTGTGTTCCCCGTCATGTGGATTTCATTTAGAACCTTGGAATGACCTCACATGTTCATTGGGGTATTTTTTGTCAACCCTCTATGAGCCATGTTGACCTTTTTGCAGCTTTAGATCACTATTGAAAGTTAAAAGTTCATTTCGGTTTGGGCTTCCAGATTTGGCCTTGGGTGGAGAACAAAATTTGACCTCTCGCATACCTCTCGTATTTATACGTGACAATCGCGTTCAATCCTTAGTTATGAGAAAATCAATTTCTAAGCCTATTTTACAAGGGGGTTTTATAGGCCGCAGATTGTTGGGTGACAAGGTCAAACTAGTGCAATTACAACTGGTTGCTCGTAAAGAGTAGTCATCATTCAAACTATGATTACCAATTTTGAGTTACATCCAATCCAATGAATTCCTTATATATAGGAAGGTTTGTCTCATGGTGCATTGACCATTGGAAATCAGTTTGACGATCGCAGCTTTATAGCCACTTGGGCTAATTTGGATGTTTTTGTAGACTAGTAGCAAAATGAGAAAACATTGTCATGGACCCTTAACAAGTCAAATAACTAGAAGGAAAACTTGTAGTCACTAGCATATGATTGTTTGGAACTCCATTTCGTTGCTTGTTTTTGATTTTTTTAATTGATAAATGCTTTTGACCGAAGCTTTGAACGGGGTTCTTGGGTCCCCATCCTTACAAAATATGGATTACATAATATCGATAAGGCAAGGCAACCCTCATAAAAAAATAAGAGAAGAATCTAAACATGGTTTCCCCTAGTAAAATGACATACAAAAATATACTATAAGGCTAGATATATATCCAAAACTTAATGAATTTGAAAGTTTTATGACTTCCTCTTTCACCTCGACTTCTTAAAGATCAACTAGAATGGGAACCTGGAGCCTTCACTGCACAGAATGATGTCCTCGATCACGGCCTATGCGATCCCTTAATAGAAATGAATAGGAAGCCTTCCCTTTTTCCTTGAGCTTTGAAATGTGATCTGGAATCGGGGCCAACTGGAGAAGATAGCACTTCCATGTCAAGAGGGACAATGTAGGAAGGACCTTCATCCTTCAAGCGATATTTTTGGTGAACTTTGATGCGAAATTCCAAAGAACATTGTTTCTCCTTTCCACTCTAGGAAATGGGCCCGAGCCACCATATCACCATCTCCTAAGGCCTGCAAGAAGGCCAAGGGTAAGTCAAAGTTTTCTACTGCTTTTGCCAAACCAACCGCATGCTTGGGAAGGATAATGTGTCGCGCTATTTTTGTAGGGTCTCCTCCTTTCTACCTTTGAGGTCAATAAATGATTCATGAACATAGGAGCAATCTCTACATCGACACAAGCTCTATCACTTCCTTTGACATAATCCTCCCTAAGAATTCACTCCACAACATTCTCCACAAACCCCGAGCCAACGCAGAACACTTTTCGCAGTTTGGCGGAAAAGATAGGGCCTTAGAAGGCCATCTCCCTCAAATCCCCATGAAAAAGAGCCCCGGAAATGGGGAATCACCATGACATATCTGAAAATAACAAAAACCCTAGCTTTTGGAGGAAGAATATAGGATTAGAATGTCAAGGAGAAGGGCAAAAAGGCACTTAAAGGATTTTTCCCATGAGTCGATCTTCAATTATTAATCTATATAGATCCTGCCTCTCTCCTCGTGATGATGGCCAAATTAGGCCATGATGCCAAATCATTAACGGATATAGCTTCCTCTTTTTGCATCGCCCTGAAGTTGGTGGGGAAGTTTGCTACTTCATTTGCTTCTCTGAATACATGATTGATCCTCTAAGTGACCACCTTCTCAAGCCAAAAGAGAGAATTTGAAATGGAAAAATAAAAATACCAATGGGGAGCCTTACCATTTTTGATTGCTTGAATTATAATCCGAGAATCCCCTTCGATAAGGAAATGAGAGCATCCACACTCCACCGTAAGTTTCACCCCAAAAAGAAGTGTTTGGCTTCTCGCATGGTTACAAGAACCTTCTTCAAGGTGAAACGATCTTGTACTAATTATCTCTCCTAGCACATTGTGAATGATGCACCCCACCCCGAAAGCCCAAGGTTTCGTAGAATCCTCATCGAAATTAACCTTACAAAACCTAGGGGGTGGAGTTGTTTTGTGAAAATTTATTGTGGGAAAAATGGTGTTATTTTCTCTCTTATCTCTACGTCTCTCTAGTTTTTAAAATTGAATGAAATAAATAAAAGTATTCCTTACCTCTCTTGTATGTGTAAAGTGTTCTCTTTCATTGTAAATAGAAAATTAGCAATTGTGAATTATGCTAGATAGTAGGAGAATTTCGTGCCAAAGTTTTTCGCTGACCATGCTTATAAAATTTTGACAAGTTGCAGGTAGTGCGAATAATAGAAATAATGAGGGGATTTGGACTCAAAAAAATTATTTATCTTGTAATATGGCTATTATTTTCAAAATGATGGGATGCATTCTATCTTTGAATAATTACATTACTTACCTTTTTAAAGGAGAAAAAATAAAAATATAATAAAATTTGGTTTATCGTGTGTGCATTGAAATGGACATGGTGTACTTGAATGTTGTACTTATGATTTAGAGGTATTAAAACACCATTTACCATGTTAATTGTCGTATTTTCCTTCTAAACACTTAGAATGTTTGGATGGAACTTATCTTTCCTTAGCTATCTAACTGAAACATGTGTCTAATTTTATCGTGTTAAGAAAATACTTAAACCTATTACAACTTGTTTTCTTGTTTTATATTTGGTACAAGCCTTGTAATTCCATGTCCATAGCTTAGGTAAGTTGTGTGAGGAAATGGCTACACTATGTGTACCCTGTCACATTGGATGTGAGAACAATCATCATTCCTAGACGTCGTAGTTCTAGTCTCCTCATGAACAAGTTATTCTTCATGTGTTTATTGTCCTTGGTACTCTAGTGGGTAGCCAAATCCTTGTGAAGATGGTTGTTTTTACCTATGATTGGTCTCGTTGAGAAATCTAAATGATGTGAGAGGAGATAATTTGTTAGTTTACCTACGCATTAAACTCTTGGAGTTTAACCATTTTGTCCCTCATAAATAAAAGTGTTACCTTTTTTAGTAATATAATAATGCTTGAGTTGCTCGATGATTTTGTGTGATAAGGATATTTAACCTCTCCAAAGATTATCTTGTGGTAGGGTATAGTTCGCCCTTAAGTTCCATTGAAATTAATAAATCATGGGATTTTTCGTGAGGTTATTGGGGAAGAAACTTTGATGCATATTTACCCAACAATTTAAATAGTTCCTTAGAAGGCACTTGAACGAATTAAATTGTATTAAATGTATCACAAGTGTAACATGTCCTGTAATACTTAAATTGCCTAATGACAAGTAAAATGAATCATACATGTGGAATCACATTCCTTGAAGTTTGGAATTTGTAAGTATAGAGTAAGTGTCATATGAATTACAATGGTTCTAAAATGATGCCAATGGTGAGACCAACATATAAACGTAACTATAATTAAAACAAGGGTAAATGAGATTAAACTACATAATGATTGTTATGAAAAAATTGTATGCACCTTGAATAATTTCAAACCAAAAAATATGCCTAATGTGATCATAAAATGAATGAAAATAAAGGAAAACATCACTAGTGATCAAACATTCTTTCAAAATGGAAAATGTAACTTTGAGGCATGAGCACATGCATCATACACATAAATGTGGTTTAAAAAACGATGTTAAATGAAATAATGAATATGTCGCTTTGAGAATGAATGGTATGCTTATATTTTAAATTCTCTTCAAATCTATAAGGTTAAACAATGGAACTTAATTATTATAAAGATTTAACCATGAAAATGATGTGTTATGGAATATGGCTAACCTTAATTTCTCATGTGGGATTAAGTCTTTATAGCGTGTTCATCCTTTTGAGTAAGTTTTACAATAGTGTGCTCCGAAGTTACCCTATTCTCTATGAGGGTCCATGCTTTTATAAGCATCTCATGTGATGTTGAATTATTCCACTTGAGCCCAAGTGGTGTCATGTAATAAGTAATAGAAAAAATTATTCCCGTAATTTTACTGTTGTTGTTTTTGGGTGTGTAAATTGTGAGCATGACATATGGTATCAAAGAAGAGGTTCATGCACTCAAACCTCTGAAACAATTGGTGTTATGATGGTTATTCATGATGGCGGAGGAGTTGAAAGTGTAATGTGATAATATGTTGTGATGTGACAAACTTGTAATTGTGATCATGTGAATGCACTGTTGTGCTTACCACTTAGTGTGGACTATGATGTTGATGTGTGACTTTCTCATGTGTTGACACTTTATTGTGTGAAAACAATGTTCGGTGAAATGTGAAAGTGTGGTGGTGTTTCTTCATCTTGTGATGTTGTATATGTGTATCAATGTGTTGCGTGACAAAATGTTCTTCCTAATGAATTGTGTCATATCATGTTGTTTCCACCATATTGTGACTTATCATGAGGTATGTCACCATGTTGTATTGTATTTGTGTATATGTAGTGACGTTAATCACTATATTTGTCATACATATGTATTCATGTGTTATGTGATAAAATTTATGTCGTGAATTAGGGGCATATGGTGATCTTATGACCCATATTGTATTGTACTTGCACTTTTGGTGCGTTATGTGGAAATGTTATGTGTTGTAAGCCATGGAATAATTATTATGTTATAACCAATAAGAATACCATGTGGAAGACGTTATGGTTGTTGTGCGTAAATACTCATTGTGTTAGTAATGTGGTTATGTGTTATGTTGTGTACCATACACTATTGATCCCTATGGGTAGCATCAAAGTGTATATTGGAGAGAGAAGGCATGAACCAAGTTCCCATAACCTTGAGCCAAGTACGAGTTTGGAATTGGAGTATCATGTAGACCTGAAAAATCCACTTTTATTTGTTTGGTATACTTCTTTCTTACTCAAGTATATTGTGGATGCGCACCACCTTAGACTCAACCTATGCAAACTAGATTCCCTTCTCTCTCATACTTGGGTTGTCCATCAAAAAATCATATGTGATACTAACTATGTGGATCCTCGTATATGTGATTAAGATATATATGGAGATATGCTTATTCTGGTTATATGTATTTTGCGAGATGAGGCTCGATATCCGAGTGTCAACAACTCGATGAGTACCCCTTTGGTGGCGGTGGAAGGGCCACATAGTGATCATAATGTGATTTTTCCTATGTTCGTATTTTATTCGTAAATTGATTTTTATTCTTTCTTTTAAGAACCAACAATTTTCCTTGATTGATGCATCCTTAAACTTTTGGTCATTTAATTTGATTTTGTGCTAACAAGAGGCCTTTGCATTATTACAATTGTTTAACCATTTATTTTTCTTAGTTTGAAATTTACTTTTGAGTTTTAAAGTTTTATAGCTTAGCCCAAAGCTTATAATTTGATGCCACTGGTGATTGAAATTGATTGATATGTTGGTTCTAATGTTGTGATGTGATGGAATAGGGTCACGCGACTCATTGTGGAGTGGTAGGACCTATATACCCACTTTGTGTATGGGGATACACTCCAAGGGGGTCTTGGGACCATGTAGCGTTAGAGCTACACGTTATTATGCCACTTGTGTGACGGTGATGGGGCTCTATGTGCCTAGGGCCATAGAGTGACCCAACCTTATTTGTTGGAGAGAAAAGGGAAATTTATTTATTTTTGGTTGGAGAAAAAGGAAAATTTATATTGTGTTTGTTTTAGGGAAAAGGGGTTGTGTTGGTTGTTTTTGTTGGAGGAAAAAGGAAAATTCATTTCTTTTGTTGGAGGGAAAAGGAGTTGTGTGGAAATATATTATTCAAATCTAAAATTCTCCCTTGTGACATCCTATCATATGACATTCTGCATATCAAGTGGATAAATCTGTATTGTGAAAACATGATGTATCTTGTGAAAGCTTCATACTAGACCATAACCGTCATGAAAAAGGCGTGAAAATGACTCTTGTGTATAACAATCCTTAAAGGAAATGCTTGTAGCCAATCATTCTTACCATGTCTTGCAAGATAAAAATAACCTCCTATACTTGAAAACCATTGATCAATCCTTATGTTGAGAATATTATTTTCATGATAAAACAAATAAACATAATTATATATCATACTCTTTGCATTTTAATTCTTGTATATATATTATTTCACTCCTCTATGTATCACCACATGTACAAATCAAACTACCACCTCCAACCCTTCAACCAATTGAAAACATGAAAACTAGTGGATGAACGAACTTGGAACCTGACAGTTTATTTAAAACATCACATTAGTAGCCATTATGTTACAAGAAAATTCCTTGAAAATCCCCTTCTAACCCTGGAGATCCTATCAAACTATGTGCTTAAACAATGAAAACTTGTTGGCTTATGGTATTTGGTTACTTTGGTGTATGACGACAAATTTTTCTTATTTGTGATGAGGGAGGTGGTGGCTCAAGCTCGCACTTTGGGAGAGGTCACATTTGATATTGTTTGGATCACGGATCCTGTTTGGGAGTTATTGATGTTGATATGTTGTATTGTGGTGCATGTGTTGATTGACGAGTCACTCGTGTGAGTCCTTTTGTTATGTACTATGATGTTTGAGGCTTGATGTTCCTCATTGATTGTATATGATACCTTGGTATTTGTTTTGGTGTTGTGTGGATACAATCTAATTTGAGTAATGTGAAAACCTAGTGCATATGTATTGTTGGACGCTTTATTGTCATGTTAGGCATGTGTTAGGTATGTGATCCGTGTTTGGGGCATGTGTATTGAGTTTTTTTGTTGTGTGGATTGTAGTTTTCTTCCCATGGCTGGGTGGGTTGCTTTATTTGAGTTGCAATCATGAAAATTTGTTAACAAGATGTCTTGTGGGTCATTAGTGTTGTGTTTGGGCTTTGCGTGACATCATGATGTCATGTTTTGTTGGGCACCCTAAGATAATTCATTAAATTAAAATGTTTTGTAATGAAAACATTACGAGTATTGAATCAAAGAGATTGTATAAAGGAAAATAATAACTAAGTAGTAATCTAAAAGATAACTACCTTGATCTTCACATAACATTAAGAAAATTTCAAAACTTGCCTTACTTCCTCATGGTCGTGTTTTAGCGATAGAGTTCTTTTCCCTAGACAAAACTTGTCATTGTTGATTTCCCTAGCCTACTCATCCTTATATCCTCGGTGTTTTTTTTGAATCAAGGATGATGCTATTATAAAGGAAAGGAAATGTAATGCCCCATCTTATCTAATCAAATCAAAGATATTTTCCAAATACCACCAATTTTGTAATGGTTGAAAATTAGATGTTTGAATTCGATCAACCGCTATATTTGGGATGATCTAGTATTGCAAGCCAACACATGTTACCATGTCTATTATTGTGATATTTCACCAAGTTAAATTCGTTGCCTCAAAAACACGCTTGCAATGTTGTGGTTGTATTCAAGTTATCAATTCAAATTAACTATGCAAATGACTATCGAATACTATATATGTAAATGTATATGTAATTCCCACTTCATTGCTCCGAGTCAAAAAGTGTCTTTGGTGGCCCTCCTTTTATTTTTGGTTCCATTTGCAAGTGTGTCTCGCAGATGAAGAGCTTGACATTTTTTTCATTTTGTTAATTCCATTATGGAAGATGGATTTATACGCTTAAAATTTGCATCATTTTCAATATATATATATATATATATAAAATATATATATATATATATATATATATATATATATATATATATATATATAGTTTTTATTAGTGAAAGAGTGCTTTGCAAAGGAAGAAATTGAGTAGGTGGGTCAGAATGCCGATGGGGCGATGGAGTGTGTTATGTGATGACATGGCATAGGCACCCATCAAAGCATTTACTTTGTTTCATCAAATGCTTCAAAACTGTTTTCAATATGATCGGTTCACCTCACAATGAGCTCCTTGCCCGTGATAAAATGGAAGCTTATTTATGGTTTTAATACTTGTTGGCCACTTTTCCCTACAACAAGTTTGAGATTGGAAATGGATGCATTGGCATTGTATGAATTTTGTAATTTTAGAGTTAAATGGGTGCATGCACTAGGCATGCAAATAGTTTTTTAGAATGTGTTATCAACCAATTTTGACTTCGCAAAATTGTTTAAAAATAATAAAAAATGAAAAATTTGAAAAATTTGAAAAGTGTTACTTTGCGTGGTTCATTGCCCTCGTTGCGATCGTCTCATTTTTGTGATTGTTTCAGTCTTCATTTCATCCTTTTTGGGCAAGAACTCTTCCGCTAGGCTTTAAATCACGTTAAAATACATTAAAATTAATTAATTAATATTTAATTAATTAATTGCTTCTTGTTTGATAAAATTGATTTTTAAATAACTTGAGAAGTATTTAATTAAATAAATATAAATTAAAAGTTCATTCGACAAATTTTAATTTCCGGGGAAGTAAGCTTACGCTTCCAACTGCCGGGAAGCCAATTTGGCTTCCCAAACCCGGATTTCCCTTTCTTGGCAATCTTCTTCAATTTTCCCGCACGTGGGATTTTCTCCACCAATTTCCAAATCATGGATTGGCTAATGGGCAAGAAATTTCCCAATTTCCCACATGGGGAAATTGAACGGGGATTGCCAACCCACTTTGCCATTCCCGTTGGCAATTGTCCGTTGCTTTCCCCATTTCCCCTAGCACTTAAGCCCACTACCGGAAGAGAGGAAGTTGGATTAATCCCATAACTTCCTCCGTCAAACTCATTGGAAAAATTCATGCGAAGCTTTGCTTCTTATTTATTCTGAAGGAACAAAGTAATATTTTATCACATTCCACAATACTGTGAACGCCATTGTGAAGAAGAAATACAAGAGGACAGTCATAGAAAGTTTTATGCAAAAAGAGAGAACACAGCCATTGGGACAGCCAACAGAAGGAATTTTCCATGCATAGGAGAAAGAGGCAGTTACAGTTTACATTTCCCACGCATTGGCCAAAGAGGGAGATACAACCCACTCAGTACAAGAGAATATCCAAGTTGCAGGTTTTAAAACTAAAGTTTCCATGTGGGAGAGGAGAGGATAAATCCAAAGTTGTTTGAATAAATAAACAGGTTTTCACTTATTCACATGAGCCAAACAACAATTTCCAACACAGTTGTTTACAAAAAGTTTCAACGCAGAAAAGAGAGGAAGAGATCCACACAAGGAGGAGTAGACAAGAAGATCCCACACATTGGGACGGCATAAAGCCAAAGGAAGAAAAGAGATACAGTCCAAAAGTTGCGCATTGGGCAAAGGAGGCGCCTGGCAAATAGAACAGTTTTCAAATAAAAGAGAAAGAGGAGCCCACGTATTGGGCAGAGAGAAGGAAATTTCCAGTCACCCATGCCAAGTGGGACAAAGAACAATCTCCATGCAGAGTAAAGGAAAAACATTTCCCACACTTTGGGAAGAAAGAAGTGGAACGATTTTTAAATAAAAAAGAGAAAGAAGCAGGCACGTGAGCATAGAGAAAGATGAATAGTTTTTAAATTATTTGAAGGAAGAAGCCGCACCTAGGAGGGAGAATTTTCCAATAAAACAAAGAATAAAAAATCCCTTTCAATGCATGCAAAGGCAGAAGGATAAATTGTAAGTTTAAAACAAAGGAGACGCCTTGTGGAGAAGCAAAGAGAAGCCATGCCAGCAAACAAAACACCACGCATTGCCCAGAAATAGTTTTTAAAAATTAATTAAAAGTAGGCCGCACCTAGCCCAGGAGGAATCCACGTGGAAAGGAGACAACAAAACAAGAAAATGCGTAGGTTTTTCATGAAGAAATAGCACGCATTCTCCAGGACAATTTTAATCCACGCATTGAATGAAAAGGTAGTTTTTCACGCCCAACCAAGGAGAATTTGTTTTGTCAAATTAAATAAAATCGAGAGATTTTAATTTAAAATATAAACATCGTTGTTATTTCAAGATTTGAAACTTGAGCTTAGTCTCGATGTGTTTGTATTGACATTTAAAAAAAAAGAAGAAAATTGTAATTCGGGATCAATTATTATTATTATTTTTATAATAATAATAATAATAATATTAAAGCGAAAAATATTTTTCTTGCATCAATGGGGTTTCGAGACGAGACCCGCCCCGCGTTTTGTTGTTGTTGCGTGCTCGAGTCACTTTTCTATTAAATTCATAATGGCTGAAAAATCCAAATCTGTGGGGAGATCGAGGAAGCCAGTGGAGAAATCTAACAAATCCACCCTGAAATATGAATTCCAAGGAATTATCCCTCCCAGCTCCATTAAGTCAGCATATGACAACATCAATGATATGAATATGGGTCACATCAACATGCAACTTTTCATGAGTGGGTGAAAATCAAGGAAAACCATTTTCTCATATAGACTTTACCATAGTGGCCTACCCCAAGCAAGATTCCCGTCCGGCTGCAATGTCCGGAATTGGTTATTGTCATGCAGAGCATTATGACCCTGAGAGACGAGGAATTTTTAAAGATAATCGCGAGCCTTTCCTCTTAATCACACCAGAACACATTGAGGAATTGCTTGGCATACCCGACTTTCCCGAGAATGCGGATATCACTCGCCAATCAGCACAAGAATTCTGGGATGAAGAACCCCTGAGATGGAGCAAAATGGTCAACAACAACTAGTTAGTAACCAAGAGACCTCAAATTGACAGGCTTCCCAAAGAACTGTACCGCGTTGAGTTCATGGAAGAAATCAAAGACATGATCACTCTCCTAAGTCAAGTTTTTGGCCTACCTTCTGCTAAGATTTTCCACCCATGGATGTACCAGTTTATCTGTATCATCCTAGCCAAGAAAGAGTTTGTGGATTGGGCCACCATCATCAGTAACACCATTCACAAACAATTGATAGAAGTTAAGATGACTGGATGCTTCTACATGACTTCATATCTGACCTATGCAGTAGCACGAAGAAAGCTATTTAAGGGACTAGAAATGAGAGGGGTCATGGGGTCGTCAAACAGTGTTTTTCACTATTACCCTCAACTCAGCTTCAAAAATAGTTCTCACCATTTTAGAAGAGTCAACGATGCATTCACCTTCCGCGTGATCCGAACCTGAATCAGAATACTGAGGAAAGGTTTTCTAAAGAAGCCATGAGTGTCATTTCCCAATGGGGAACCTGGTTTATTCAATTTTCATCTTTTTCCTACATTCGCGTGAGTGGCTTTGCTGGTACCCCATGGAAACTTCCTAAGTACGTCAGTGATAGATGGGCATTAATGGAGTTAGCACGACAATTATTCCAAGTTCACTACCTTCTTAGTGACAAACACCATTCAGGAATTCATTTCCCAATCCAAATCGGGGAATACCAATGTCCAAATCTTTTCAGTGCACAACTCATGGAAAAAGAGTTCACTCTCATAACCATCCATCCATATGTGAAGAGAGCCCAGTTTGATATCAATGGATATATGCAAAAGATTCTGGGAGCGAAGTACCAACATAATCCTACCATGGAAGATTTCTGGGCTGCTTGCTCGGATGAACATGAGGTAAGAAGATGGGAGTACTCTCGCCTAACACTTGCTCAGATCAAGGCCTTCCGCATCAAGAGTCCTCCCGATTCATTCATAGATGATGATGAGGATGTCGTCGATCCCTCATATGATGTTGTTGTTCCTTTACCCCATTGCCTCGAATCGACTAGACCAAGAGAGATGAATTTTCTCTTGATGGCAAGAACCAACCAATTATTGAAAGAAGCATATCTTGGTATGACAGGAACTTGCCAAATTGCAATCAATTCCAGATCACGTTTCGGGATCACAAAAATTGCCAATACGAGGGGGTCTCCATTCGACCAAAGTCTCTTCTCGATCAACCTCATTACCATCCAATCATACACAACAGGAAAGAAAAGAGTGGTTGCCAAAATCCACTTCGCCAAGTAACGTGTCACAAGGAGAGAGATCCAAAGATCCAAACCCCGAAGAAGGAAGAGAGCGTGTGTCTAGATTTTCTACCTCGAGTAGAGATTCTTCTACCCACATCATTAATAGTGCTCAAAAGCTGGTAGCAAATGATCCTCAGCCATGCTTCAAACAAGCATCCACTCAAAAAGTGTGTAATTCAAATATCAAACACTTCAGAGCATGTAGTTCATGAAGGGATTTCCCAAAATCTCCGAATAATCAGGAAGTGGATATTGAGGTTGTGTCTCCTCAAATCGAGGTCGTAGATAGGATTCAAGAAGGATCTCATGATGTCAGAAATAATGAGAATATTGATTCGAGCTCCAGGATTTTGTATGCTGAAATAGTGAATGATACTCCTTCTTGGGTTGATTCCAAAGTGAAGAAAAGGAAGAGAGTTGTCAAGCCAATTGACATTGATTTTGATGCCCTTTTCAAAATTTAATGACACCATTCCTAAGAAGCCTAAGGTTCTTTCTCGAATAATGGTGGATAATGATGGAAACAAATTTGCAGACCTTGCCATTCCACAAGTGGATAAAGAGCGCAATGCTATGACGCCTGCCGACTATGAAGTTTCCAGACTGGGACTTGGAAGATCTACATTAGAAAGTGACATGGCGATGGCTCGAGATTCAATTGATATCATGCTAAAAAGACTTGAGAAATACAAGTCTCAAAACTCTCGGCTCAAGGCTGAAAAGAATCAATTGGTGGAGTATGTTCAACATTTGATAAATCCCATATCATCCACCTTCCCAGTACCTGATGCAGTGGCTGCCCCAGATGAAGAGACTCTCAATTTGTCAAAGGAAATAAACACATTGGGCCATGTCACTAAAACTTGGCTTTCAAAGATTCTCATTTTAGGCCAAGGGACGATCAAGACCACGGTTAAGCTTCATGAAGATATCAATGCGTATCTGGATCCAATTCTTTCTTTCAAAGAAACTTTTGTTTATGTTATATCAAATTTGGATGAGATATTGCCCAATTTACAGGAAATGACAAGTATGGAATCTTCAGTTTTAGCTATTGAAGGAATTCTTGAATTTGAACATCGAGGGACACGTTTTCTTTGGTGTCTACATCTCAAATCAAGAAAAATGTTTCTCGAGGATTCTATGATCCATTATGACAGCATGTGCAATGAAGCCTTTACTTCACTCTCCTTGATTCAGGAATTCATGGCTGAGATTCCTTATAACCTCGTAAATGAGCATAATCAAAGGTGTTCATCGGAGTAGGTGGAAGAACAATTTTCACAATTGTTTAAAGACATGTACACTCCCGCCAACAATTTCTCATTAGTTTCCATGGAGCGGTGCATCAAATTGAAGAACTTATTTGAGAATGCTCAATCCAAAATTATTAATTTAAATGATATGCCAAGTAGAATTCTTGAATTGCAGGTATTTTGTGAGGCTATTCTTCGACCAAGTGAACCTCCAGAAGAAGAAAATATGTTTGAAACTTTGGGAAGGTTTAGATCCTTTCAACTGGCAAAAGTGGCAGATCCTAATTTCACCGGCGGTGCAGGGAGTTGATTTTCTTGGTATCTAATGAAGTGGGAGAGTCCATTTCTCATACACTTGAGATAGGTGGACCCCATTTCAATGGATAAGGCACTGGTTATTATTGTATATTTTAAAAGGTGTTGTTATTTGGGAAACAATGGTTATTTTAAGTAATTTCTATTTTTGGGTTGTCTTTAATAAAGTTGTTGAAAAGTCAAAGGTCACTTAAGTGCCTTATTTAATGATCATAAACCCTAACTACTTTCAGTAACCAACTTTTGGGTTATAAAAGGAAGTGAGGGGCTCATTTTTAAAGGGGGACTTTGAGAGAGGAGAAGAAAATACTTTTGTGCAAGCTTTGTTTTAGGAAGAAACTTTGTGTTCTTTTGTGAAAAACATTTTGGAGTTAATGGAATACAAAACTTTGTGTCTCATTCATTGTCTCTTGTAACATTTGATGTTCTTATGTTCATTAGATGTTAGGTGTTTTGAATCTTGCATGCAAATATTATCTTTGATCTTATTGTCAACGTTATTAATCAGTTGTTCTAGTTCACAGTGATCAAGCTCTGATTATCTACTTGCTCATGTGTGTTCCCTTTACACATTCTTGTTTGGCTAACTCAAACTCCGTTTTATTTGTGTTGGTTATTCATCTTTCCTCTTCATGCAATATTAGGCTCTGTTTTTACCTAACTCTTGCATGTTCTTTCAGTTCATTCCATTTCACTCCTTTCCTTCTTTCCATTCCATCTCCTTCATTCACTTTTCTTTCCATTGATGTTCCAAAACACCCCCCACATACAATTTTGAATGTATAGATGTAAATATAGTTTTTGTTTTCAATAAAGGCAGCCTCATCTTTATTGAGGAGGGACTTCGCTCCCACATTGTTGCATGTCATTTACATGTGTGCAAATCCATATTCTAAATGTAATGCTTAAAAGAAATGTGGTCTCTGGATCGAGATGATTTCGCATGTATGCACAAAATGTTTTTGTTGAAAAGACATCATAAACTCTCAATAAAAATACAATTAACATGTGTAAAACCAAACTCTTTCAACCTTTCCTAAAACGTTTCCCGCCAGACAAAAAGGAAGCTCATTTTTTTATTCATTGCCTTATATTCACACATGGTGTTGTGATTTTGAGTATGGTAGTGGATGACATTAACATTATATGATTTTGTTTAATAGTTATCATTGAAATGTGGACCCATTCTCGCAGAACTAAACTATTTGACGTGCAATTCCCGAAAGAAACTTGGTCATGGATTGCTTTATCATTTACTATGGCCAACTCGGTCATGCCCGGGTGGTGAATATATTGTGTAGAGTGCTTAACATAATATATGCACTTGATGTTAATATTTCTTGCTTGGCATGGTGTGATTTTATCTATTCCAACATGGGAATTTGGAAGCATGCAAATGGTTTGAATAATTACTTGAGTAGAACGTGGATGCATGGGGATCTGACTTCCGATTTCATTTGTTTCAAGTTTGCAAAGCCTTTCCAATAGACCCATATGAAGCGTGCACTGCATAATCATGTCTTGCAATCACAACTGTCATTGAATTCACATTTGTTAGAAGAATTTTTGTCAAATAATTCACTTACATTGTGTATATACACATCCCGCTACGCATCTTCCATTTGGTATGAGCATGAAGTATGATGGTTCTTGGTTGTGGGGTATGGCTTCTCACCTTCAAATTTCATTTTCCCTTCCAGGTTCTAAGTTATTGGCCTACCAACAAGCAGCGAGTTATCCAAAGAACATGAATTTCATCCATACTTCTCACATCCTTCATGGGAGAAAGAATGGGAGGGCTGGTGCTTTTTAATCAATGTTACGGGCCTATATTGGTTACATGTTGTGTACAAAACGGAGTTAAAAATCCCTTTTAACCTTACAACATATGTAATTGACTCGTGCAATTCTAAACTTTGCAATGACATTCCCTAGTTATTCAAGGCATGGTTTTCTTCTCTATTTTGCATGTTTTCACATTCTAGTTTCCCTTTTGCAATGATATTGAAAATAAAAGTAAAGGAATAATGCACTTTGGGTAATTTAAAAAATCGTAAAACAAAACCATACAAATTTCTGCATTCCACGCAATTGAAGAAATGTTATTTGAGTGCAAACTTAGTTTCTTTTTACCTCCTTATATGTTCAGATAGCTTGGAGACCCATACTAGATAAATGTAAGCCACCCAAATGATAAGACAAACTTGTTTTCTAGTTTAAAACTACCTTGTTATTTACCTTGCAAAAGTTAATAAACATTATTTTCAATGACATCTAAAACACCTTTGCAAACCTCGAAACAGAAAGTCGAGTCTTGAATATGTTTCCTATCATCTATAGTGCTATTTAGAACATGGTATGACCTCGCATGTTCGTTCAAGTATTTTTGTCACCCTCTAGACCCCCTACCGACCTTTTTGTAGCTTTAGATCGCTGTTGAAAGTTAAAAGTTCATTTCGGTTTGGGCTTGCAAATTTGGCCTTGGGTGAAGAAATGGAATTTGACTTCTACATACCTCTAGTATTTATCTCGTGACAATTACATTCAATCCTTAGATATGGGAAAATCAATTTCCAAGCTTATTTTACAAGGGGGTTTTGTAGGCCTTTAGTCGTTGGGTGACAAGGTCAAACTAGTGCAATTACGACCGATTGCTTGGGAAGAGTAATCGTCATTCGAACCATGCTTGCAGCTTTGAGTTCCATCCTCTTCAATGAATTCCTTATATATAGGAGAGTGTATAGGGTTTGTATCACGATGCGTTGACCATCAGAAATTGGTTTTTGACCGTAGTTTCATAGCCACTTAGGCTAATTTGGACGTTTTTCGTAGACTAGTAGTAAAATGAGAAAACAATGTTGTGGACCCTTAGCAAGTCAAATAACTAGCGGGAAAACTCATAGACACTAACATATGATTGTTTGTAACTCCATTTGGTTGCTTGTTTTTGTAGATAAAAATTATGCACTTTGGGTAATTATTTAGTCTTGATTGCATACTACTATTCTTATGATTCCTAACTAAGAAAAATACTAATTAACCCATTTCTTTGGCCACCTTTCTTTCCATTTTTTGTTGTTGATTTTAGTCTTACACCCTTATCGCTCAAGATGACTTTTTATACTTTGACATTTATCATCTTGGACACCAGCGCCTAACCAGATGCTAGCGTCGAGCACCCTCCTCCCCTTTGGGTGCCCCTGACCTTAGTATACTTTGTTCACATATTTTGGGTCCTTTTTAGTCATTAGGGCATATTACATTTTGTTAGTCGACTTTTTCTGTGGTTAATTATGAAATACAAGCAAAGGAATCATATAAATATAAAGTTATCTAATCATAATAAAGTACCAAACACTAAGCATTAGCTATCACCACCTAAGGTTGCATCTATCAAGCATCCAAGAGCTCCATTGCATCCATCTAACACCATCCAAGGGAAATAAGGGATGGTTATTTTGCACACACTTCATAGGAGGGAAGTTCATTCTATTCCATGCACATATCTATTACATTATTTACATCTAGCTCACTTGCTCGCTATCAAGCGTGACACGCACAAGAGCCACCTAAGGCACAATTCTACATACACACACACATAAAACTACATTGGGTTTGATATGTAGTGTAGTGCTTAGTCATAATTTCACCATTGTGACATATGGTGACATTCCGACCCCTCATTTGCATTATTTTCTTTTTGGGATTTGATGCATTTTGGGGGTTTTTATGTTATTTTCTTCATTGCAGTTATGTGTGAATTTGATGATCGTATTGTGACATACATGCCACCAAAAGTGAATATTTATGACACCTTTCCAACCCAAAAAAATTCAGATCTTGAGGACTCGCCAAGACACTAGTGCCTAGATCGGGTCGGCAGAGCCCGTAGGCACTCATGTCCTTCCGTGGGCGTAGGTGTCCACCCTCATCCGACAGCCGCACAATTTTCTCGAGCACGGTCATGAAAGTTTGTACTTCCATTTTACCAGTTTTCTAGCTTAACATACCCTTAGCATCATTGTGAATCAACTAATTCATTTTATCTCCTTATTTGCACTTAGGGTTTTACATATTTTAGCTTAGTTTTCTTGGGTTAATTTATGTACTTATTTATTCATTTATTTACGCTACAATAACAATTAAATTAGGTGTAAAATTAACATTTAGCTTAATATTTTTCAAGGGACACAAGAGTTGGTTACTCGCATACACATTTCATAGGAGGGAAGTTAATTTTTTCCATACACACATCTATTACATTTCTTTACATCTAGCTTATTTTCTCATTTGTCAAGTGCGACACGCACAAGAGCCACTTATGGCACTATTTTTCAAACACACACATAGAACTACATTGGGTATGAGATGTAGTGCAATGTTCATCATAACTTCACCATTGTGATAAACTGAGGAGAATCCGATCCCTCATTCTCGCATCTTTATTTTTTAGGATTTGATGTCTTTTTGAGGGTTTTGTAAGTCAATACTTCATTACAAGTTTCCAATGATTTTGACGATCATTGTGGACCTCATATAAACCAAAGGTGAACAACAAAAATACCTTGCGACCACTCAAAGGAGGTTTACTAAGTATTTCCATAGACCAGTGCACCTAGAAGTAGGTTTAGTACACCATCAGGCACCCATGTCCCTCTCAAGGTGCCTCGGGCCCCTTTTATTCTTCCAGATATGCATTTTTTTGAGCTTGAACAAATCAAGTGCTTCCTATTTTTCCATTTTTCCAAATTTGTACACCTACGAGATTTCTACGAATCAACTAAGGCTTCTTACCCTCTCTTTACACTTAGGGTTTTTACTTTATTGCTTAGTTATTTGGGTTAATTTCCTTAATTTATTATTCATTTATTTCTACAATAACAATCAGATTAGGTATATAAATTCACATCACACCTCATTCAGTCTCAAAAAAAATTCCACATGTTATATCATTCACTAATGAGGACATTTATCCATTTCTAATGATAATCTAGCGCGCCTTTACTTATCACCGCTATTATCGGCACCACTTGCATTAAACATGTACTTATTGATAATGGATTGGTCATCAACCTATGTGCTCATTCCCTTCTCAAACAATTGGGCATTAACGATAATCTAATTTCTAAGAATTCTACTCTTATTCGGGGATATGATTCAACTACTTGCACATGCCTAGGAACTATTTCATTACATATTCAAGTCGTTCCTAAGACTATCCTCACAGAATTCTTCATTATAGATGCTTCATTTCAATTTAATCTATTACTAGGTAGACCTTGGATTCATGCAATGTAAGAAATTCCATCCACTGTACACCAATGCGTCAAATTCTTACATGATGGATACAAACATATTATTACTACAAATCCTGAACCATTCAAATTCTATCGCATAGACCCTATTACTGCTATGCATATTCCTCCTTCACAACCTATTCCATATAGTAGTATTGATACATATGACATTGTTTAATCTAGCACTTCACATATTCTTCCACCGCTCCAAGCATTCCAACTATTTCTACTCATACTATTGTAATCATCTCACCCACAATATCTACTCCACTAAACACTACTACTCCGCCTGTTGAGGCTCCTCTCACTCCTACATCTAGTGTACCTCTTAGAAATATTCTCGACACAACAATACAACATGACAATGCCAACATAGATGATTTTGATCACAAATTTGACATTGTTGAACTTACTGATGACAAATTGTGCAATATTAATTTCACTCCTATCGATATAGATGACTCTTATTTCAATGAAACTTTCATGGTCGATGGTCCTGGTGAATACAAATTCAAATCCCCTCCTTATACTAATACTATGATACTTTATCGGGGGTCTATCCATATGTTGGATGTTATTTCACCTTCTCGGTGGAATCGTGTCCATACCACCGCCTTTAACATGCATGCTTTTCATTAATAACTCTTACTGGCATCATATTCCGTTGGATCATACTTTCTCGAATACTATTTGCACATACAAGGACCTAACTAAGCTTGGATTAACACTTAATGATATTCTATCGCCACATCACTCACCACATTTCTATCATGGATATTCTCACATAACAACTACCTATGGTCTTCATGTTGTTCATATAGCAAAGATTCATTACACGTATCCCTCGTACTTCTCTACTAATACTCGGGTAATCTTTTGACTATATTGGGAGCACTTTAGACTCCAATCACACTTCTATCACTTTTCCCATGCCATTTGGAAGTGTTTCTATTGGTAGTGATTCATCTACTGGAAATTCACAAAATCTCACTCGTTGGTATGCACATGGGTGTTCGCTAACACCTTTCACCAATGAATAATATACAATGATCATTTACACTTTATGTCACAATGGATATTTATATGATCCCCCTCATATTATTGCCTATAAAGTCTCCAACGCCACTCTAGTCATATTCGATCAGACAATGATGATCTTCAGACAAGTAGCACTTAATCCTTCTTCTCACCACACACTTTTGGGGCATCGCACTTATCTCTTCCCCCTAACATCAAAAAAATGTGTTATCTTGTCATAAATTCACATCTATACTTTCACATACGACATACACATCTTGACACACTCTAGTATTGTCATTTCCTGATGACGCATTCTTGTGCTTTGGTTCACGCTTGACTGTTGAGGGCATATTATATACATGAACCTCACACACCACGTGCTACACATCACACTACGTACCACATTACTGATCATCTTATTTCTCACTCATATTCATCACCATCAAAACAACACACAACACCCTACATATTACATACTACACATCACATTACACACTTCGCATCTCGCATATTCATCTCCTTCTTCGCAACATCAACTCTACACATTCGTGATATATCTTTTGACATCTACTTTCACATGATGTGGTCATTACCCTATGAACCACTCTATTTCCACATCTATACTAGACTATTGAGGGTATCCATCTCAAATGGACCTCATCACACTCACACATTTAATCAACTCGCTCATTCACTCATGCATCTATGCTCTATACTTTGCACTTTGATGGTCACATCTTTTAGTACACACATATCGGACTATTTCCCAATAATGCACTCTCATTTATGGTTCATGCTTGACTGTTGAGGGGGCATAAATAAATGAACCTCATCACATACATACACATCCACTCGGGGGACATGTTGGTCCTATCGTTAAAATTGCATTCTATTCCATCTCATCCACATCATATTGCATATCTTGGTAGCATTTATCCTTTCTTACATTTATTGATTACATGAACATATTATTACACATGCTAGATAGATATCTTTTATGTATTATCTTTATCATACACACATGCCCGTTCACTTACCTTTCTAGTTGTGATCGCAAATTCTACATATCTATACACATAACATGGATGCTTGGTGCATAGTACCTAGTACTAGTCCCATGGTGGCTCTTGGGGGCATCCACTTTCATACATTATAAGTGTTATTGTTTCATTTTGTTTCATAACATACTACTTTATTGGATTATACGGTGTTTTGAAATACTTTCTATCTTTCTAACATGCTAACGAGTGCTTCATGTACAACATTTTTTTGCAGGACTATATGCTTCCATGGTTATATATTACATTACTTCTCATTTCTTTCTCTTTGTATGCCATTGTTTACAGTGCTTTGCCCTTTGTCTTATGTGCACAATGTTTACTTTAGGCTTTGTTGGCCTTGATTGTATTGTAACATCGTGAGTGGTGTCTCATGTTTGTAACTCTGCTTTTCATGGTCTACATTGTCTTCAAGATTGTTTACATTATATTCTTGTGTCTTAGCCGACATATTGTTTGCTTAGTAAACATTTTGTCTTCTACATACATGTTTGTCTTTGTTTATACTAACACTTGTTTCTTAGCCACTTTTTTGTGTGTGCTTTGGTTTACTACCAAGCACGTTCCCTCCCCTACAAGGCATAGTTTCAGTTTAGTGGTCAATTCTCTTTTGGGCCACATACTCCTTCAACAATGTTGGAGGCGCCTCAAACGATGGGGACATCATTTGGGTGAATCGATCACCCCATACAATAGTCTACAAGTCATTACACAACACAACACAATACCGATATAACACAATTTTTAGTTTTAGGGCTCAGAATCATACTTAGGTCCTTAGCATAACATAAACCTTCTCTAGACACCTATTACTAGGGGGAAATTACATCATGTTTTGGTAGTTTAGCACAATTTACAGAACTCCACACACCATCTTTTACAGGGCATAAGTCCTTAGTAACTTTCACGTTGGATCAAATTGTTTGAATTTTTCACACCATCTGTAGTGGTGTCCTACATTGTGGGAAGCAGTTAAAGGTTGGAGGATAACACCAGAATTTTCTCCCTACACTTCTTCCATATCATTGGCGTGAGATCACCCAAAAACTCGTTCATCTACAACATCTTTAGGATCCTTTCTACACTCTTTCCTCATCATGGATTAGGTGCACATGTTCCTTTTTCACATTTTCATACTTTCCTTACATAATTTTTACACATTTCGATCATATACATGTGTATTTGACTACTTGTTCATTATTCTCTTTTGTAGGTCCATCGTATGGGAAGCGGTAGTCACTTCACAACATCACATACAACAAATGAGCGACATAAACAATAGGCACATCACAACATCTACACATGCATTTCTTCCCTAGGCTCATTTTCATCATCACTTTTTGCACTTTCTCCTCCTTATCATCCACACTTCACACTTTTATCACTCCATGCTTTGTCTTGTCCCTCGGCACTCTATCTACATCAATCTACATGGTTATCAAGTATGCATCTCTATCCACATTATGTTACTGAGATTTCTTCTCACTAATATAAAGTGGGGGCAATTGTAGACACAAAATCACACACTTTGGGTATTATTTAGTCATGATTGCATACTACTATTCATATAATTCCTAAGTAAGAAAAGTACTAATTAACCCATGTCTTTCGCCACCTTTCTTTGCTTTCTATTGCAATTTTTGGCCTTACACCTTTACTTTCTCAATCTAATTTTTTTATACTTCAACATTTATCATCCTAGATACTGTGGCCCAACCAAGACGTCGGTGCCATGCACCCTCATCCCCTCGGGGCGCCACTGACCTCAGTATACTTTGTTCATATCTTTTGGGTCCTTTTTATCCATTTGAGCATCATATATTTTAGGTAGTCAACGTTTTCAAGGTTAGTTAAGAAATTCAAGCAAAGGAATCATATAAATATAAATTTATCTCGATCATAATAAAGCACCAAACACTAAGCATTAGCTATCACTACCTAAGGTTACATCCATCAAGCATTTAAACGCTCCATTACATCCATCTAACACCATCCAAGGGAAACAAGGGTTGTTTATTCTGCATACACTTCATAGGAGGGAAGTTCATTCTATTACATGCACACATCTATTACATTTCTTTACATCTAGCTTTCTTGCTCGCTATCAAGTGCGACACACACAAGAGCCACATAAGGCACAATTTCAGACACACATAGAACTACATTAATTCTAATATGTAGTGTAATGTTTAGTCATAAGTATTCCATTATGCCAGCTGAGGACAGTTCAACCCCTCATTTGCATTATTTTCTTTTTGGGATTTGATGTGTTTTGGAGTTTTGTAGGTTATTTTCTTCATTGCAAGTTACATGCAAATTCTATGATCATATTGTGGCATACAAGCAACTAAAAGTGAATATTTGTGACACCCTTCTGACCTAGAAAAATTCAGATCCGAGGACTTGTCAGGACACTAATGCCCAGATCGGGTCGTAAGAGAGCCCGTAGGTGCTCATGTTCTTTCATGAGCATCGATGTCTAAACTCATCTGACATTCACACAATTTTCTAAGCACAGTTATGACAATCTATACTTCCATTTTACTAGTTTTCCATCTCGGCATACCCTCGTCATCATTGTGAATCAACTAAATCATTTTATTTCCTTATTTGCACTTACGATTTATATATTTTTGCTCGAGTTTTCTTGGGTTAATTTATGTACTTATTTATACATTTATTTACAGCTACAATAGTAATCAGATTAGGCATAAAATTTACATTTAGCTTAATCGATTCTGTGAAAATTGATTGTGGGAAAATGGTGTTATTTTTTGTCTTCTCTCTCTACCTCTCTCTAGTTTTGAAAATTGAATGAAATAAAAAAGTATTCCTTACCTCTTGTATGTGTAAATTGTTCTATTTCATTGTAAATAAAAAATTAGCAATCGTGAATTTTTCTAGATTATAGGAGAATTCCATGCTAGTTTTTTTAGTGACCATGCTTATAAAATTTTGACAAGTTACAGGTAGTTTGAATAATAGAAATAATGAGGAGATATGGTGCAACCACCAAACTTTTGTATGCCAGTCCCTCATCTCATGGTCACTTCCTTCATCATCATCTTACGCATACACATCCCTATTCCTATTCAAATTCCTATTTCCCTGTTACATCCCATTTATTTCATTTAATTTCCCAATTTCCTATCTTAATTATATCATTATTTTATCTCTCCTAATCGCTCTCTAATTGTATTTAATCATCCCTAAACCCATCCATTACCCTAACCACCCCATTTATCATCCCTAGAATCTCATTAACCTCCTTTAATGCCTTTCCACCCTCCAACCACATTTTATCATCCCTATGCAATCTTAATTTGCCTAAACATCTCAAAAATTAGGGCCCCTTATCTCGGGTTGAGCATCATCTCCACCGCCTAAATTGACGATCAACCACAAAGAGATGATGACCCTAGCGGGTCACCGTTAACCCTATAAGTATACCACTACCCCCTCCTCCTTAAGAGGATGAAATTTTGGATTTTTGGCCTTCTTGCAAGTTTGTCTTGTTTTTTCTTCTTATGATAAACTATCATCAATTTGGAGCCATCTTGGAGCCCTTCGCATGTCATCCTTGGGGATATGAATTTTAGATTTGTTTGGATTTATGGTCATTATTTCATCATATTTTTCCACCAGTTTTGCAGGTTTGTTCATTGCTTTGGAGGTTTTCCATCATCTCTGTCATCTCGATTCTTCTTCACAACTCTTTTGTCATCCATTTAACCATATCAAGCCCTAATTCTACCTTGGTCACCATCAATCTAGCCCCGTCATCGTGAGACCTGATCTCGCATCAACTTTGTTTTTGTCATTCTCTTTATTTGTCATTTATTTTCTAGCTTCTTTCGCATTCAAATCTCTTTGTTTCTATGATCTACCCTTTTGACAGCCCAAATCTCACTTTGTGGCCTCGGTCACCATCCACTGTTCTAGATCTTCCCCGGTCACCATCGACCTCATCTGCATCTATCATACTTTCATCGATCTAAATCTTTCTTACATCCTTTCTATTTTCTATTTTTCTACATCATATCAGGACACCCTCATCATCTCATCATTAGATCTAGAGCCTTCTTAGTGTTTCAGAGTCTTTTCCATACTTGTTTTATGCAATTTTTCCGATCTACCTGCCCAGTCACTATCAACTACCTATGTTAGTCTCGGTCACCATTGACCCGAACAAGTTTGATTTTTCTTATCTTAATTTATCATCATTGATCATTTATCAAATATTTATCGAACATATCTAACATATATTTGATTGATGTTACTATTTTACATCATGTTTATCCATTATCTTTTATTAATATTTTAATCAAAGTGGGTTGACATCCTCCCTAGGAAGTTATCACTTCTCGGGAATGACTTTTTCAGAGTAACCCACCATATTATTTACTAAATTTTTTCTTGTATAGTTGTCTCTTTATTGTGCAGGTTATCAAGCTCATCATGGACATGATATTTGAGCTTGTATCCTCATCTTCATCATTATCATACAACAAGAGGTAGCCTTAAACCCTCCCATAATTGAGATTTTTTTATTTTGTTGCACACCATTCCATTAACTTGAAACAGGAGCGGGAAAATTCGTCAAACATTCTAGCACACCCAATAGGACCTACCTATCTTATTTGGTGAGTTATTTCTTTATTTTAATTATTTCATTCCATATGTTATTTCTCTTTTTTCACCAACCTTGTAGGTTGGAGTTGTTTGCTTACATGTTTGGTGGGTTTTCTTCTTTTCTCAACAACGTGTGTGCTTAATTTGGAAAAAGGAAAAATATTGTATTAATGTATTATCCTTTTTATCCCTATTTTCTCTTTTTGCATCATTTCTCCCTCCTTTGTTTGTGTGTTCTCATTGAATATCACATTTGGCTTTGGGATCTAAAAATAACACCTCTTCATGTTTGCTTGATCACATAGTTTAAGTAGGTGGTAATATTTTGCATCCACATCTCTTTCACACACAACCAAACCACATAAACAAATTTACACATCTAAACATTTCCTCTCAGGTGGATCTATTGGGATTTCATCACCCAATAAGGAAGTCATTGCATGGTGTTCTAGCCACATTACAAATGTTTTGACTATCGGTATATCGGCTAAGTGCCTGACACCCTTATCGTTGTCTTTATGTGAAATGTGGGGGTAAGCCCCAATACCAAGCCACGTACTAGTAGTCATCACAAATTTTTTCCTCATGTACCTTCACATATATTGAGGAATCCAACCTTAAACAAAACTGAAACCATCCTTAGATCGACCACTTCTTTAGGTTCCCTTTGAGCCTCTTTCTTTTCTTTTTCACACTTCTCTAAATAAACAAGATAATAAAAAATTTGTTGCTTGATTTTCTTGTCATATTAATAATTTGCATAATTTTTGTTTATCTATTTCATGCCCATTCTTACTCATTCTCAAGCCAAAAATGGAACAATCAACCTCATCCAACAATATCCCCACTTCCAACAATATTTCCCAACAAACTTCCACACTTGCCATTGTTTCCTTTACACCTATGATCACCATACCTTTGGTCTCCCAACCCATTGTTTCTATGGTTCCTCTTCACGAGAAACATGTCATCAAAAATAATCCCCATATTAAAACCAACCCTTTTGTTTCTCATCAGCATTTTCCATCTAGACCAACTACACCCCCATCTACCACTTCCTTAGGATCCTTTGGACCTCCCACTATCCCTCGCGGATGCGTAGAGTTTCAGGAATTTCTTTATGTCAATACTGTCACTATCCATGATTATATTGCTCTTATATCCACCCAAATCCCCATTGATGGACCTCCCCTTCAACAAATCTATCCTTATCCCTCACATTCCAATCTACTAAGGTTCTTACTTCCCAACTTGTTGTTTTCTTTCCAAGGGCCATGAATGAATTGGATCTAGCCCAAAATGAACATATCCCCCATGACTCTTCTACTTTGGTTCCTCATGCCCATAAATCCACTCAATTGGTGGTCTCCATTCCACCCAATTTATCTCTCATCAATATCATCCCCACATCTTCTATCCCCATTAATTGGACTTGTTTACCATGGTAATCAATGCCCCTACTCAAACCTTTCAAAAATATAACCTACTTCCTCCACCACCGAGCAACATGTTCAAAACTCGGTACCCCTCTTCACATCTCAAGTCCATGCTAATGTTGTTACCTCACAACCCCACCCTTCAGAGTCAACTCAAACTCATCAACCTCCACTTTGGAGCATCTTTCGACACATGTTCCCCAATCAACCCATCCAAACATCTCAACCACCCCATACACATATCCCAAATCATCCAATACAAGCCCAATCTAATCTCCCCATCTCTCAACAACAACCATCACAATCCTATCCATCTAATTACATCCCTCCACAACATCATATCTCCCAACCTATCCAATCATAAGCGTTCAACTATCTTCCTCCTTATCAACCACCTCTACAAACTCCTACTTATCCTCAACAATATCAATCTTATCCACAACCCAACCCATCTACTTCTTACAATCCACAACCAAATAAATCATTACCTCATCCTCGTAGATCAATAACCCCATGAAATATTTTCTAAGTAGGATGGTGAAGTTAAAAGATGCTAATTTGGGTCCTAAAAGCACATTCACCTATGAGAAAATTTACAATGAACCTATCAACCCATCCGTACCCGTCAAACCTTATCCTCCACACTGGGAGTTTCCTATATTTTCTAAGTTTAATAGTAAGGAAGATCCCCAAGCAACACCTTCATGATTTGAGGCACTCGTGTTATCTCATATCCCACAACCAAGATCTCATGATTTGCTTTCCCTGTGTCATTGGTCGGACCCGCTTTAGACTATTATAATGGCATTCCTCAACATTCCCTCTTCTCATTCACTCAACTTGTGTAACTCTTCTTAGAGAAATTCTTTATCAATATCATGTGTAAAATCACCATAATTGATATATATGCCATCAAAAAATTTGACGACAAATTAATCAATGATTTCATTTCTGGGTGGTGTGACATCATCAATCAATTATCTTTTTCTCTTCCCCAAACTGAACTCATTAAACTCTTCTCTAGATCATGTGCTAAACATATCTCATCCACTCTCCAAATCCAATATTTCCAAATCTTTGAGGAAGCCTTCACCATGGCTCACAAATTAGAATTATGTGCCCTTGAGCAAGGCCATGTCAAGCTCTTCTCCAACAAGCCCAAACCGAATTCACCAAGTTATCCACCCATAAGGAAAAATGTAAAAATGCAACCAATGCCAATGCCATTGTAGTCAAAGTTTCTTTTTCATCCACATCTCATGCCAAGCCTCCACAAAGGGCTCGCGACCAACTCCCAACTATACTCCCCTTGGAGAATCTTATAGTTCTATCTTCGACAAACTCATGGTTGTGCACCTTATCCAACTTCCTCCTATCCACCCCATTGATGATTCGCATCCCAAACCCACATGGTACCATGAAGACCATTATTGTAAACATCATCAAGTTCATGGTCATGATATTGAAAAATTTTGTATCTTGAAATACTTAGTACAACGACTTATCAATCGTGGGGACCTTCAATTGGAAAATCTTAACACCCCTACTAACTAACTATAAAATGTCTTCAAGTATCCCTTCCCCAATCATCCACGATGTACCCAAGCGAATACTTCCACATCTCAATCACCGATGCCCATACAATCAATACTTTAAGGCATACTTCTAAACCACTACCCTCATCTACTATATCCACATCTATTGTACCCACGTCTACTTCAACATCTACCCATGCATCTACAATCATATATGCATCCCCACCCATATCTACATCTATCATACCCATATCTACTACATCCACATCTACCATATCCCCATCTACTATATCTACATCTATTATACCCATGCATAACTCCTCGTCTACGCCTACACCCACCATCATATCAACATCCACACCCATATCTATATCTACTACATCCACATCTACTATACCCACATCTACTACACCCACATCTAATACATCTACGTCTATAACACACATATCTACCATACCCATATCCATTCCCACATATATTTCAACATCTACCACTACAACTACACCCATTTCTACACCTACATCCTCACCATATCCATACCTACATCGACATATAAATCTGAACGCCCACATTTACAACATCCCTTAAATTCTATACCAAAATGACATCCCCACTTGATTCAATCGCAAATGATGTCCCAATCTCATCCTCATCTTCAACAAGTACAACCACTCTTATAATGACACCTCTAAAATCCATACAATTTGCAACTTCTTCTCATCCCACCAATCATATTATCTCTTTATCCTTCTTCCTTACATCTACAACACCACCCACATCCAAATCATATAGACCCATCTCTAAAGACAATCCTACCATTGAAATCATCATTATCCGCCAAAGGTAAAACCCCACAACAAAAATCTAAAAACCTTGGTGCCCCATCAAAAATCTCTCTACTGACTCACACAAGAAGTTGGAGCTTCCTCCTTCAAAACCCCATAAATCCAAGCAAACCAATTTCCAAACATCTATCTTAGGACCTCACCCATCCATTTTGGGACTAGGTCCTTCTTCCTAATCCCTCACCACCTTTAAAACTCCTCCTTCCAAGCCTAAATCAGAATCCAAGACCCCTATCAAACCACACAAAAGTAAGGCACCACTTTTTCCTTCATCCTCCTCTCCCAAATCTAATCAATCCCCAATCCAAAACCCCCTCTTCAAAAACCCCAATGTTTCATACACTAAAATCCTTCACAGTCTCATCCAAGCATCTCGCAATCATCCTTCCCTTCTTAAATCATTTCAATTCAAATGGGTAGAAACCCAGTGGTTTTATTATAGTGTTAATTGTGCTTATCACCTACCCATGGACATGATATAGAAAGCAATGTAAGGCTCTTCAAACCTTCATCAATAACCTCATAGAAGAGGATGACCTTCTCATGAAGAAGACCACCCTCTTCCATCTACCATCTCATCCACATCTAAACAAAACCCTCCAATAAAATCTACAAATTTTGAGGCCTATAAGCTTGGTCACTCATCTACACCCTTCGTCATCATCCCTCCACTAAACACTACCTCTTCCAAAGAAGGTCCGCCTCTTTTCATCAATGTCATTTGTATCACCACTCTCTCTAATCTCCACATGATTCCACGGTGATCCACCCAACCAAAACCCAAAGTTTTCATCGCTACTCCCTTTGATGAGCCCACTCCATCTCCTTCATCATCCAAGGCTAATGTTTCCATCCTAGCTGCCCCACATACCCAAAAGCCTGCTGCTATAGAGAAAAGAATGGAAAACAACTACACCAGGCCCACACTAAGATGTTTCTCTATGAGCTTGTTCAAATATCCCCTAATCATTGACAAGCTATTATTAAAGCCTTACAATGCATACCAATCACCACCGATGAGCCTCAACCTTTCGTAGACCTTTTTGGATCCGTTACATCTTCTGCCACCATCTCCTTTAATGATTACAAAATTCCCTACATCCTACCTAAAAATTGCGATCTTCCCCTTTTCATCATCATTTGTATCAACGACACCTTTATTCGACAATCTATTATTGGTAATGGTGTTAGCATCAATATCATCTCATCATATACATTCAACCAACTTAAACTTCCACACACCATTATTGCTCAATCACTCGTGGTTATTTGAGCTTTCAACGATGTTGTTTCCCTTACTAAAGGAATAGTTATCTCCCTATCCGTGTCGGGTGAAAAATCCTCCATGAAATTTTCTACATTGTTGAGGGGAGTTCCAATATAATGTCTTGTTTGGATGCCCATAGATCCACGCCATGTGTTACGTCCCATCCACTCTCCATCATTGTCTTAAGTATGAATATGAGGGGAAAATCCATACACTCCCGTTGACCTTCCTCCATTCAAAGCATGCCACATGACCTACTTACAAAATGATGTGCTCATCCCTAAACAAGATTCATCTTCTAAAGCATCTACTAGCTCATCCATACCTGTATACAAGTTGCTTAATAATGAATCTGGTGATGCCATGATGCAACATTTTTCACCGAGTGGGTATTAACTCCTTACCATCAATTCTCTTCCCACACCCAATCAACTTGCTAGACCTAATGAAGCTCATGTGTATCAACCTAACGTTGGGGATATAATTTCCTTTAGTCCACCTCATCTGAAAACCAATCTCATTTATGGTGGCATCGATTGACCTTCTTCCCACATCGATAATCAACCCCATACTAATCCATATACCAATGGATTTGAATTCCTCTATAACAAATCCTTCGCCTATACCTACCTCCATTGTTGTGCATGGAAGGGATTCGGTCTTGGGCGTTATGAACAAGGCATGCACAATCTTATCATGAACAATCCCACAAACCCCATGAGAAATTCAGCCTAGGATTCAAAGAGCAACCCACCGACCTTCTCACGTCTACTTCTTCTACATCCCCCATGCATATTGATCAATCATTCAATCCCTCTCTATCCAATGATCCCATGGACATGGATGACACCTTCCTTTCTTCTAACTTATTCATTTAATCTCCATAATTACTCGAGACTCGGTCACTTATCAAGGTGAGGTGAAATTAGGTCCCTTACTTCCTCATAATCACCCTTTAACATCTCTACATCTATTAAGAATGAATCAAACATGCCTATAATAAACATCTTAAATAACAAGACTTTAACATCGATGACTTTGTCTTAAAATAAAATAAGAACATCACTACTCTGGAAAGGAGCCAACGTGGAAAGTTTTCTCCAAACTGGATTGGACCATATATTATCACGCATAAGTATGGGTCTGGGCCTATCGTTTAGCTTCCCTTGATGGTAAATCGAAACTAAACCTCTCAATGCATTGAATTTTTGCATTTTTATTGTTAACACACCTACCAACGTGATCTTAGTCACACTTAACGATCTCATTTCCATCATTATCCTTTCCATATTTCACCGTAATGATTTGGAATCATGTGGTATTTCATCACTTTCCTATCTATGACCTTGGATATGGGTACCATAACTCTACCTGTAGCATATTCCTCAAGGAAAAGTTCCTCCTTCTAGGTGGGAACCCCATAATCATTACATCCATCTCCTTCTTATATACCTACCAGAACCATGATAAGGGTCCATATGTGTAGCTTTTACACATTATTTCCCCTCCCCATGTGGTCTTCTTGGTTATCTTTGGCTCTTCCTCAAAGTTAAAAACACAGACGCTCATATATAAAAACATATTGCTCCTCAAAGGACATATGTTCAAATAAAGTAAATAATATCAAAAGTATAGACTGATCCTCGAAGGAAAATTATCACACATCTTAATCTGTCATCTAAAATCCAAATGTAAAAATCCTATTATAGTCCACTCCTCAAGGATGGCTACTTTCATATATCATGGCAGTAAAAGGATTCTTGCATTGATCAACCTTTTCAAGATATCAAGAGAAAATAAAAATTCAAAAGCAAGCATTCTAATAAAGATTCATGTATCGATCAACTTTCCCATAAAAAGCAAACTTCCCACATTAATCGACCAAGCGTCATATTTCTCAGATTTGAGGCGTAGACCTAGGAAAACCACCTAAGGAGAAACTATTTCCCCATGTAAGCTACATATCAACCCGTCATCGTGTCTATAGTATGTACATATGCACACCTACCATCTTCCTCTCATGATCTTATATGTGACTAATTATCGTTAGTTATGCATTAAAACCCGCCATTGGCTACAAGTCCCTTGTTTTGATTACATTCCTTTTCACTTTTTACCCACAATCCAATCCCAAAGCATCTATTATATGTGTGTTCCTTGCTATGTTTTAAGTGTCCTTATTATATTTGGGTTTCCCTATCAAGGTCACATTTTATCTATTGACATCATCTTATCTAATCTACATCAAGTCCATCACATCTAATCTAAAATCATCACATTATATCACATCATGTCCAACCTAATCATCATCTCTAAGATATAAATTCATTGTCACATAATCTAAATCCATCATCTCATATCTAAAATCCATCACCTCATGCCTAGAATATCTATCATATCATCGTATATAATCTACATCTATTCCATCACATCTAATCTAAAACCATCACATCGTATCACATCCTATCTAATCTAACCATCATCATAACATCTAAATCCATCACATATTCTTTAATCATATCTACCATATCATATCTACTTTAACCTCATCACATATAGACATCACATCAATCTCTAAATACACACATCACATCAATCTCTAAGTCCATACATCACATCATCATATCATTTAAATACATCATATATAATATCCAAATCGACATCTATATTCATCTAACAATTTTCACATCCATAATCTAATCAACATCACATGATCATAATCCATCAAGTTCATCTAATCTACCCATCAAACAAAACACATGATAAATATATATATATATATATATATATATATATATATATATATATATATATATATATATATATATATATAAGTTTTTATACACTCGTGATAGGCCTCTATCACAAAATCTACACATCAAAATTGATACCAATATATACAATGTTCACCAATACTCAATGAACACAAGATCGAAGCTCGAGTCCCAAGGAAGGAACCTATCCTCCTCTTTGTCCACCATCCGGTCCACCATCGCACCATGGATGCGCTACACTAGCCATGCTCCCTAAGGCCATCGGTCATGCTGATCTCCTCTCTCTAGCCATGTACACTTTGCATAGGGTGGTACATTAGGTAACCTCATCGTAATTATGTAATCATAATAGTGTGCCTCATCCTCAGGGCTTGCACGCTCCAAGGTCATAAACCGGGTAGAGCCATGTATCCTACTCCCTATGCACCTCCCTAGGATGCACCACTTGTCACCCGAGATGGAGGGTCCGGATCTCTGTATTTATTCTATAAGGCCTCTCTTTGTCTCTTGTTGATTAACTAAAAATAGAGAAATATAAAATTTTCTTATTTTATGAGTTAATCTAAATAGAAACAGAATGCTATATCAAAATGCTAGATCTAGGTATTTTATTTGATTATTTAAATGTATTGAAATAATAGGAAATAAGAGGGATATGGAACTAACCTTAATTTAACTTACCTTGTTGTGTGTTAGATTCAAGAAGACTATTATGCAGACTAGACAAGCTATGACTAAGTGGTTTCAAGGGAAGAAAATGAATATATAATTGTATCGGGGTACCCTAGGAGGATATTGGGGCTCCCCGATATGTGATCTGGTCATTCAGAGACTACAAAAAGCTCATGACCCGAGTTTGGAAGTATCGCAATGTCTCTCGTAATACCTTCATCTTTGTCTCACGGGTGTCACATTACTATTGCCGATGACATTCAAATGCAAGATGAATATCCACCTACAAAACCCTATTCAAAGCATCAATTCCTAAAAAATAAAAATGCATATGAATAGGTCAGATTGACCTTAACTACCACAATGGTGGACTTACAACTAAGCATTGCACTACATTCCAAACCCCATGTAGTTCTGTGTGCGTGTGTTCATAATTTTGTGCCTAGGGTTCATTAGCGCAAATGAAATGACATAAGTAAGGGGAAATAACTAGATGTAAAAATGTAAATGGTGGATGGAATAGAAAGAATACAACCCTTTCCCCTATGCTTGTGTGATGTAGATGTAGAAGATGCCCAAATGCAGTCCCTTGCCTTAGTAGATAGCTTCCCTTAATAGTAAGATGTCCGTCCATAATCTAGTGAGTATGTTATGTTTATATAGGGATCTTGTGTTTAAATTTTGACACTAGTGACATGAAACTACCGACTATAAGCTAGGGAATGCACGGGGTAACAAAAAGACCAAATTTGAACAAATGAATTAGAACCATGAATTACGAAAACTAGGGCACCTAAAATCATGGACCTGGGTGCCCAATGTAACCTTAGGTGTCCCAAAGTGTAGTCTTTGGAGATGACAACTAAGAAAATTATGACACTTGAGACCCTATAAAATATGCCCAAAATCGTATAGACATGTGACGACTAAACCAGAAAATAACAATGACGATTGGCGAACTAACAACAAGACCAAAGGGTGGGTCACTAGCAAATAATTTTATTATGAAAGATCCATTTATAAAATAACATACTACTGTGGTATAAATGTAATATTAAGTTTGTGATTTTGTGACTGCATTTTCCCCACTTTATGTTGGTGAGTGGAAATCTCAATAACATAAGATAGAGATGCGTACCTAGGAAAGAGTCGAGAAGCCCATGTTGTCGAAGAATACGCAGATGTGTAGTAGAAACGCGCCGATAGAACTATAAAATTGTGTTAAACCATGGATCAACGAGTTGATCCATGTAACCTAAATGTAAAAGTGTAAATTTCATGATGAAGTGTGGTAAATGAAAGTGATGACTAGAATGTGTGATGATTTTGAACATGGTTTAACGATAAATATGAGGGTAGGGAGCCATCGGTTCCCAACACAAACACTTATATACGAATGGAATAATCGAGGATTTAGAAATCCCGCCGCTAGAGGAAGAGTGTAGGGAGAAGAGTGTGTTATTCTCAAAAATTTAACTACATCCTCAAGATCTAGTTGCTCAAGACAAAATCGAGAACAAATTAAGTGATTTTTGGATCGAAATGATTTCAATTAAATAGTTGACCCATATAGGAGTAATAAACGTAAGGAAATCTTGCTCCTACTCCACGGGTGTCACCATAATGTCAAAGATTCAAGGTTGGGTCATCCAAAGCAAAAACGATATAAAAGTGGTAGCTTCCAAGTTAGGTCATCTGGAATTGAATGAGATATGAAAGAGATAACTTCCAAGTTAGGTCATTTGGAAGAAAACACGGTATGAAAGAGATAGCTTTCAATTTAGGTCATTTGGAAGCTAACAATATAAAAGAGATAGCTTCCAAGTTAGGTCATTTGGAAGTGAACACAAAATGAAAGAGATGGCTTCCAAGTTAGGTCATCTAGAAGCGAATGTGATATGAAAGAGATAGCTTCCAAGTTAGGTCATCTAGAAGCAAACACAGAATGTAGAATAAATTCCCAAGTTATGTCATATGGGAAAAGTGGTGAATGTAACTCCCAAGTTAGGTCATCTTGGGAGACCGCTTGTAGATTTAAATGATATGATTTTTATTTAAATGCGTTGATTTTGATTGGTTGATTAATTTTTTTAATTGGCTACTTGTGGCGAGGTTTTGAGTTAATTTCCCTTAGGTTAGGTCATAGGGGGGGATTCGATAGAAATTTGATGAAATGTTACGTGAAAATATTTTTAATTGTTTTTTTCCCGCATTAGGTCATTAGGGGGGAATCAATAGAAAGTAATGTGTGACCATATTTAGGATTTTTAAACGTTCATTGCCCACAGATTAGGTCATTAGGGGAATCGATGGTGAAGTATCGCGTTATGTATTGGTAAGTATCCGGTTAGAAATTTTTGATCATATGGTGAGATGAGGAGGATTATAGGGGGACCCCCAATAATATGCCCCCCTTTTAGTGAAAGGGGAGTGAATGGAAAGAACAAAATCTAAACCGAAAGTAATGGCAAGAGGTAAAAAATGCATGTATATTGAATGAGAGATAATGGTAAATATATATAATATGCTTGAAACATGTACTATGTGGTGGTAGGAGGAATTCTAAAAAGAATGCCACAAATGAGGTGTAAATTGGAGCAAAAACACTCAATATATGAGCAAAAACATGTAGCGTATATTAGTTGAGGTGATAAATGTGAAATAGGGACCATAGTAAAGGTAGGGTTGAAAAGTGACTATAAATAGTAAAGTGAAAAACTAATTTATCACTTTATTTATCTTTTGTGCAAATGTGAGAGTGTGTATGGAGTGATTGAAGATGCCTTAAGTGAGACCATTGCATATTAGCTGGTTTGAGAGAGTGGTGACCGTTAGTAGTGTCGTGTATGACTAAGGAGTTGGTAAGTGCATTTTTTTTGCAAAAATATATGGTGTAATAGGCGTATTAGTTAAAAAATTTAAAATTTAGGGTTTTGAATTTTCACGACATTTGGGACTTGGACAAGAGAGGTGAGAGCATTAGTGACCCCTAGGATTAGAGTGCCCAAACCGAGCGCTAATGTCCCGCTCCTGGGGGCACCCCAATCCCGCATCTAGGTACCCCTGGTCCAAAATGTGTTGATTTTGTAGATAATGGTAGGAAACATGTTTCTAGTATGTTGAATAAGTGTGTTGAGTTGTGTGAGGTGTTCTAAAACTTGTGTTTGTTGTTGTTTGGTGTTTATGTAGAGGGATAACCACTGAGGGAGTTCCGTGGTGGCCATCACTGAGTACATTACTAGGGATGGGGTTGTCGAATGATGAGTGGGATGTGATGGACTATGCCGGTATGCGGCACATAACACGGATGGGGGATGCACCCCATAATATTCCCATGTTGAATTCTTTGTGCAAGAGATGGTGTGCAGACACATGCACATTTTGGTTGCCTATGGGGAGATGACAGTGTCACTGGAGGATGTATATCACATATTGTAATTTTCAGTTATTGGGGAGAGGGTACGAGTGATGGTAGTCGTGGATATGAAGTGACATATGTACTTTGGCCAGACAAGTATTTTATAGGGGCTCAAGTACCTATCGAGGCCCATATCAGTTTGGATGCGATACTAAAATCTTGGGTTCCACCCTCACGGAAATTTATCACAGTGGTAATTACATCTTGCATAGCCGTGGAGGGCAGAGGTATCAACATCTTATATAAGATGCATGACATATGTTAGTGGATAGAGGAGGAGGGGACAAGATACGCATGGGAACGATGTGTGTTAGCCCATTTATACAAATACTTGTATTGATTTATGTAGGATGAGAATGGTGGAGGTATAGGAGCCACCACATTGCTGCATGTGTGGGCATATGAGCACATAGTTGTATTGAGACTAGTTACAGGCCACGAGGAGAGTGGGCTTGGCCTGAGATATATGCTTGATGTTGGGTGGATATTCATAGTAGGAAGATGGATATCGACACCTTTAGGGCACTGATAGTTAAGATGGATCCCGAGTCAGTTATTTGAAGACCATACCATGACTATGGGGGATGGCCCGAGGATGCGACAAAGTTGAGATGCATTCGGAGGACTATGTGGCTAGAGGACCAATTTCCAGGAGTGGCGGAGCTTTTTCAGGTGGAGAGGGTGTCACGACAGTTTGGTATGGTGTAGGATGTGCCCCTAGAGCCATATATATGGTTGAGAGCCATCAGAGCCCCTAGGAGGGTAGGGGCTAGGCCAGGGCCCATGGCAGAGTAGTTGATACCACCGGGACCAGCAGAGAGGGACCCGGTGATAACAGATGTGGAGGGAGATGATGTGGGGTGTATCGAGGAGTATAGATCATGGTGGGAAGTACATCGGTGGGTATTACTATAGCCAATATTCGTGGGTGATATGGAGTTTTGTTGAAAGGAAGAGGAGAGGGAAGTGTCCCTGACCCTATAGAAGTGGTGGCAATGACAGAGCATAAGTATCGTGTATGCCTATATTGAGTTTAATGCATTGTCTATGTTGTGTTGTACGTGTATAACTAACGTGGGGTCATATTTTGTGTTTGTAGGAGATGTGTATTGGTTGTTGATGTGAACACATTGATCCACACATTGACATGGAATGTACCGATCAAGGATGTGTTAGGTGGATGGATGCTAGAGCATGTTGATGACATCGCAAGTGAGCATTCCCATCTTTTTGAGTCAATGGCTATAGCTGAGGTGACATGTATATTATTGCTAAGTGAGAAGGAGGAGGCACTTGAGGAGACTCGATGTGCTTGTGAGGTAGTAGGTGGTAGTCCCTTGGCCTAGGAAATATTCGCGTGGTATGTAGATTTGCAATGTCATTTTATGGAGCAAGGTATCGAGATTACTATGTTGCGTAGGCAGGTAGAGAATTTTTGGGGCTATGAAATGTGGTGTCACATTGGTGGAGAGGCATCCAACTTGAGGGCTCTCGTAGTACATGAGAGCGATAATAATGATGAGGTTTGATGATGATTATCGTATACAATGTGGGGCCTTCCCCCATTTATAGACATATTTTTGAGATGATGATTGTATTAATGATATATGTATGGGCACTTATTTTTTATATATGATAAATCGATGTTGGAATGTTTTGTCGTTGTGATGTAATGGATGTTGTATAATTTTATGGTTATCATCCTAACATGTGATTTGTTTGTATATGATGAATGTGTATGGTGAATGATGATGATATATAGATTGATGAAATGTAGGATGAATATAATATGTAACACATGGGTAATGAAATGATTATAGGAGGATAAATGTGAGAATAAAAAGAATGTATGATAGTGAAATAAATGTACCATAATGAATGTGTGAGAATATAATGTAGTTGTAATAGTATAGGTTGATGACAATAAGGGGGAGAATTAACGATGCCCCCAAAGATGTGAACAAATATGCTTATGTAAGTAATACCCCTCAACAATCAAGTATGAGCCGTGTAAGTAAGATGCGTAATCGAGAAATGATTGAGTGTGCTAAATGAACAACAAAGTGTGTGATGAAAGGTTCTTATAACTAATCCCTCGACAAGAATGTAAGAACTATAAGAACACAAGTGTGTCATCGGGGTAAGGTGACACAAATCACCTACCAAAGACCAAGACGATGGGTGGCGGTGGAGACATGTGGAATGGATGCAGTGTGGGTATATGAACCAAATGGAATGTCATGTGCAATAGAATGGGGTATGCAGAGATGAGAAAAAAATGACATGCAGAAACATGAAGTGGTAAATAGTGTGGATGAAGCGGATGCAATGAATGTGGAGATAGAAATGATGGATGAGGTGGAGAACGAGGTGTAACGGTGGAGTGGGATAAATAAACCGAGCACCAGATGGAGAAGACTGAAATGGAGTATGCCTACACGGATGAGGTGAGGGGGATAATGACCACTCACGAGTGGAAAAGGAGATAATGTTATAATCCACTAATTGTTGTATCCTCTCAAGTAGGGCAAGACAATCATTGTTCGATGGCCAGTGATGCGGTGATAGTTACAATAGTGTTGATCACGTTGACGTTGTACACGGTGTGGGGGATGATGTTGATTAGAAGGTAATCGAATCAAGCGCTCATTGAGTAATGTGTGGAGCACATCATGTGGGTGAGCGTGAGGAGAGAAAGATAAATCCTCTCATGATAGCGGTGGAGTAGTGGAAGTACTAATTTTCTGTCAAACCGGAGAAGAATTGGTGGGTGGTGAAGAAGCATGATGAGCTTGTTTAGAATGAGCTTTAGGAAAAGATGGAGATTGATTTGGATGCTTAACCGGTGGTGACGGTGAGAGGAGTAGGGGATTGAACCGTCGTGAGGAACATGTGCAAAGCTAAACAAGATGCGAGGATAGAAGGTCTTTTTCAGATCGATAACTTTATAAAGACAAGAGAATGAATGACTCACAAGTGTCATATTGTAACCTTTGCTTAGGTGGAGGAATGAGACCGTGACAAAAGATGAATTGTTTTTCTAATTCACTAAGTTAGAAGATGATTTGGTGTATACATGCATTAAATCATAAGATATAGTCCTTTATAGGTTCAGAGGAACCTTGATGTAAAGTAGGAATGTGCTCATAAGTAACTCTAGGGCCATTATTGAGAATGAAACGATGGAGAAAAGCATCCTCCATATCATAGAAAGTGCTAATGGACCCAGAGGGTAAGTGGATGTACCACTGTAACGCCTCATTGGTAAGACTATAGTGAAAGGCCTTAAGCAACAAACGATCATTAGAGTAATCAGCCATAAGCATGTGGCAATGTAGGATATGAGCATGGGGATAGCCAGTGCCATCAAAACATGTGAAAGTAGGCATGGTAAAGTCTCTAGGGAAGGCATAATTATGAATATTTTTAGGAACAAGATTGCCACACACAGAATTGTTATCAATATAGGCATAATAGGCTCTAATTTCTAGAGTAACCATATAAAATTGAGATTGGAGTTGGCCTACAACATGCATGAGAGATAGAATATCCTGTGAGGGGATGGTCAAGATGGCAATAATGTATTGAATGGTTAAAGTTTTCCATTATGAGTGATCATATGGATATCAAGAGGCAATATAATGCAGTTAGATGTTAAAGAAGCTATGGTAGATGATAATGTCGAAGTTGTAATATGACTAGTATCAACACAACCCTTAGTAGGTGCAATGATCAAATAGGTTAAGATGCGTAGGAGTTGTGGAGGATGTGGGAATAGAAGGATAAGAAGCAATAATGGGAGGTGGCTCATGCACAATAGTAGATGCAACCTTAGGAGAGGACATCAATGGGGTAGGAGAGTCACACGCAGTAGTATAGAAAGAAGGAGACCCATGATGATCACTAGTAGAAGATGGGGTCCCGAAAGTATCATTTTTTCCATTAAGGGGATCAATATGACCATCAATGTAATACCAAGGAGAATGCTTGCTGAAATGAGATGTGTGAGGAGGACTATCAGAAGCAATAGAAGACATAGGAGTAGTTATAGTAGTAGTTGGAGTGAACGGAGAAGAGGTATGAGGTGTACCTGAGTGGGGATAAATGCCTAATAAATAATAAATGATAGAATTGTCTAAAGCATCGGGTGGCATATTAGAAGGACCACATGCAACTAGATGACATGGTGTACAATGAGTGAAAGAAATAGGATCATCAACAAGACAAATGCATATAGAAGAATCACCAAGGTTAGTTGGCACATGTTGTTGGCCTTCCTAGAGGGTTTGTTGAGTATCGTCAGGTAAAATCATAGGGGTACTATATAAGGCCTTAAATTCAGTTATGGAAGCCTCACCATAGATAGGATTGATATAAAATGAGACATGATGGGGAAAAAAAGAACCATGCTTATCCACTAAATTATTAAAAGAGATCCAAAAGTAAAATGTTCAAACGTTGGGTTCACCAAAATGATTAACTAAAAGTAGAGAAATAGAAACTTTTCTTATTTTATGAGTTAATCTAAATAGAAACTATAGAGGAAAATTTATGTTAGTGTACAAACATGATATGATTAGGTAATCGAACCAACACAAAAGGTAACACAAATAATCCACTACCTCTGATTAAGCAAGATGGAAAGAAAGGGAAAACAATTTACCTGTACTTACCTATAAGTAGAATTCTCCTCCTTTGTTGCCTTGGATTTTCTCCTTTGATTTTGCTTGCTTGGATAAATGCAATGGATGCTTCAAATTCTTGGACAAGTTTTCGCAGCACCTCCCTTTGATCAATGGCTTGATTGAGCTCACTAGATTACTTTAATAATTACTTGGATTGCTAGAAAATTGGGCAACATTTACTTGTAAATTTCTAAGGTGCTTGCCATGGAGGGTGGCACCTCTATTTATAGTTGGAGGAGTAGAAATGGATGATTGAGATCTTGCCATGGTGGATTAGATCAATGGTTGAAAATTGATGAGAGGGGAGGGTGTGGAAAATTCTATATTTCATTAGAATCCTCTATTGAATTTAAAATTCAATAGAATAGTATTTTTAATTTGAATATTTGAATAAAAGGAGGGAAAGATGGAGAGACTTCTAGAATTAGAAGTCTCTAGATTTGGGGCTCATTAAGTGGTGATTAGGTGAGATTAATTGCATTTAGTGGAGTGATTAGATGGAGAGGCTAGGCATAGAATAGGTATAGGGTAGGTGTTTTCGAGTGGGTATTTTTAAATTGGTGGAAAATAGTTAATGAAGGTTATTTAGTGTAATGAATGAAATATTAATAATGTATTAATATTTCTAAGGGTATGAATGGGATTTATGGAATATGTGATAATTAGAACATGATTGTATGTAGTATAATAATTAATTAAATTAAAAATTAATTATTATAAGGTTGTGATGGGGATGAATGGTTATTATGGGATAAGTGAATTATTTTACTTAGTAGATCATGTCGACATTTTATATGTCTACATTTTGCCCCTCTTTAAAGTGTTATTGCAAAACAATGACAGTTCAAAAAATAAGAAGAGCAAATGGATTATGTGGAGCGGTGATGCCCCCTCGAGGGGTTATGCAGGAGGAATGAGTTGGGTAATCACTTGAAAAGAGGAGGTGCCTAGGTGGAGTAAAGTTAATTATAGGTGTGGAGGGAATTATTGGTGAGGGTGTAGGGTTTGAGTAGAAGATTGAGAGTTAGAGGAAAGAAGAGAGGGTTGAGAGGATGAGAATTACAGAGAGCGTAGTTAGAGGAGTATAGTAGTAAAATTAGAAAGAGAAGTTTAGAGGAGGCTAGGAGTTTATAAGTTAGAAGAATAAGATATAAGAGAGGAGTAGAGGGGATTAGAGGATGAGGAAGGAAGAGAAGAAATAGAAGAAGGGAGAGGAGGAGAGGGGAAATTGGGTGCCCTAGTCAATAAGGCATGACAAGGGTGAAGATTTTGGGTTTTGGATATGGATAATGCCCCGGTCAAGAGGTGATATTTTGATTATAGAATATTGGATGTTGGAGATGTCCCAATCGAGGGGTTAAGAGTTGGGGTTTTTGGAGTATAGGATGTTGGATTATATGACGACCCAAGAAAGTGGGTGGGATTGAGGGTTGTAGATGTTGTTGTGAGTATGTTGGACTGGAAGTGTTAGATTTGTAGAAGCCCTAGTCGAGAGGGTAGGAGTGATGATAATAAAATTGGGATGTAGGTATTGATTGATAAAGGAATGATGAAGGATGTGATTAGATGATGAGGAGGATTAAGTATGGATGATATGGCTAAAAGAGGATGATAAAAGAGACTGTGTTGCTTATAAAGTGCCCATTGTATCATCATTAGCTTGGAATGTGGCATTTGAACAAAATAGACCTGGGTATAAATACCATGGTGACTATATTGTCAAATGCCCTTGTCCTGTGTATCATTGGACAAATTGATGTAACATGTGGGTCCTCATATCATCGATTTATGTAAAAAAAAGAAAACTAAAAGTGACCTCATATCATCGGCCAAAATACAGACAAGAAAGGCAACATGCTAAAGTAAAAAAAACACATTGCATTGGTGTTTGGATATTTTTTATATTTTTTGGATTTGTTGAATTTTTTAGATTTTTTGAATTTTTGGAATTTGTAAGGATTTTTTTGAATTTTTTTGAATTTTTTGAATGTTTAGAATTGTTTAGAATTTTTTGAATTTTTTTAGATTTTTGTGAATTTTTGGATGTTGTGATTATAGAGGAGGGAATTTGGGGAATGTAAGAAGAAACGAGAGGAAAATGGAATCATGGGATGAAAGAAGGGGTGCTTGAAAGGTGGGGGTCATCGTGGTGGGTATATAAGGCATTTGGGGACCACGGGTGGGTCATTTTCACTGCGTCGAGTTTGAAAACAAGAGCCTAAGAGAGGAGAAGATGGCATACAATAGCTTTGCAGAGAACAAAGCAAATCTTGTGAGGGAGTATCAACGATCGCAGCAAGATGCGGGGCAGTGGTGAGTGATTTTATAATTTATTTTTGTGTATTAATTATTACGTTTTCAAGATTTTTAGGGTTAAGTTCTTTGTTTGGCACAATATTTAGCGCATACAAGCCTTGAAAATGACACACATGTTTAAATCATAGTGCATATGGGTGGTTAGGTCTATAGGCGCAAAATGGCACGTTTGTTGGCGGGGTGGGTTAGGGTTTGGCACATTTATTTAGTTTTAGCACGTATGATATGGAATGACACATATATAGATAATGGTAGCACATTTATATGGTGGTAGGATGGGGGTTGAATATAACACATTTAGTGTGTTATAGCGCATATAGACGAGGGTTAGGTGGGCGATGACACGTATATTTTGTATTAGCGTATTTGGGTTATGTTATAGAGCATTTTACTTGTGCGTCAAGAAGGAATAATTTAGCGCGTATAGTGAAAGAAAGAGCACTTTTAGAAGATATTGTAGCGTGTATATGAGAAAATAGTGGCGAAGTGTATTTTAGCACATTTATTGTGAATCGGGCACGTAAAGTTAGAATAGTGGCACGTTTAGCAATAGTGTAGAAAGGGAAAATGTTTGTAGAATAAATGTGTAATGAAGAGTGGGAAGGGATGTTTTTGCTAATGATTAGAAATAGATTCTGACATGTTGTATATGGGTGGGTGTAGGTGGTGTTGACTCCTATCTAGGTGAGACACCATCGATCTGTGACATTACAACATCTACTAGGGGGTATCGATGTAGAGTCTGAGGAGGATGACACATCATTGTTATATGTGTTGGGGCTTCTTCATATAGCGAGGATGTCAGTCATGTGAGTAGATCAATCCTTGTTTACAGCTTTGGTGGAGTGGTGGCATTAAGAGATGAACACTTTTAGCTGCAATGTGGAGAGATTATAGTGACATTGGAGGATGTATATAGCATCTATCGGTTGTCAATGGAGGGTGAGCCGATAGTGTGGTAGAGGGCAAGGCTGAGGGATAGCCTGGGATTATTGATAGATGTAGAGGGTGCACCACGAGATGGGATGAGGATAGATTTGGGGATGTATTTTAGATAGGGGTGGATGGAGCGAGATACCATTGTTACTATGTTCATTGATTAGTTGTATATTATTTCTAGATGGTGGGGGCATATGGTTTAGCTTGGGTTTAGCAGAGGTGGTACATTTGATGTGGTAAGAGGAGACTATTTTTTCTTTGGCTCCAGCAGTGCTCACATGGCTATACCAGGATTTACACAGGGTAGTGTATGGTGGAGGGGGAGTATTGGTGCAGGGACACTTTTACAGGTGTGGAGTTATGATCATATAGCGATTGGGAGGTTGATTGGGATCAAGGAGAAGTGACAAAGGTGGGGGAGCCATTGGTGTATGTGTGGAGGATGACAAGGGGGAGATGGGAACATTTGGGAGAGTTAATTTGGTATTGGTGCTAGTTTGATGATGTACAACCTGAGGACATCACATGGTGGCCATCTTGTCGTCAACGAGGTATGGGAGGGAGTCACCACCATCTAGGGAGGATTCAATCATCCTTTTATATAGTTGGTGGTCATTCGTATATAGTGGAGCGGTAACGACCAAATAGGGTATTACGACACTTTGGATTGTATAGGGTATTTCAACAGTCACCCCTTGTTTACTCAAATGACACAGAGATAGAGATTTGGGGTGGCGTGATTCCAAAGGTGGTAGCTAGAGCCAATTTGGATGAGATACATGTGACTATATGGGCACCATTATCTGCATTGAGGATTCAGGAGTAGCCCTAGGGTATACGGAGTGGTGGACGGGGATTAGGCCAACACGATTGACACGATTGAGAGGAGGGATGCGGTTTGAGTATGGGCGATGACAGTGTATAGGGATTACCCTGTGGTCGTGGAATTAGTTGTTCACCACCACAGATACAAGAGGATGCACCTAGGAACCACCCATGATTATATTGGGTGGCCCATCGTGATAATAGCTAGTAGTGTAGATCCCAAAGATGGAACCCAGAGAGGCCTAAAATATATGTGATGGAGGTGGATGATACTAGAATGCCACTTGATAAAGTGCTTCCTATGCAGCACATATGACAAGTCCTTTAGGTGTTAGTGGATCGGGGGTGGGAGGAGTTGGAGGATGAGGACATGATGGAGTAGGAGGAGGAGATGGATGAGGAGATGGGGTAAGAGGAGGAGATGGAGGAGGAGATAATTGGCATGTGCAAGTAGAGATGTTGGAGAGAGAGTGCGGGCTCAAGAAAAAGAGATAGCCACCTATGAGCTCACGATCTTCGTAAGGATGAGAGACCTTCATGGATTTATAGTAGTGGTGGGTTAGATAGATATATATATATATATATTACATGGTGGAGTTGGAGATAGCCCAATTGGAGCATGAGCAGATCGCGCCATTTGACGTCGTGACATATATTATGTGAATTGGGAGGACTATAGGAGGAGGTATGGTCCATTGGATGGGGGAGTAGGGGGTTGTGCAGAGTTTGATTCATAGGAAGGGAAGAGAGTGGCAAGGACGAGAACCTCACGTAGATCGAACAGATGGGGCCTCCGGGATAGTATAATTACAACCGCATCTAGGAATTCATAGAGAGGCTCGATAATATGAGGATATGGTGATGTAGGACATGCCAGGTTATGTGCGTTATATTGATTATATAGCTAGATAGGGGACATAACAACGATTATGTCGGAGGTCAAGTCGTTTCACAACTTCTAGGAGTACTGCTAGTATATGATGGCCTCCTCCAGCAAGGGAGGATACATGCAGCTCAACATAGTGCTAGTACATATGTAGATCATATGTATTTTAGTGATTTTTTTATGATGACATTACATGGTCACAATTTTTATATATGTATAGATGATTAATCATTTTGATGGTCAGTTATGATCATATGTTTTGATGTATATATGAGTATGAGCTTTTGGATTTTATCTTGATGATGGATATGATATTAGTAGATGGTATATTATTTTTGAGATGTTGATGATGTAGTTTGATGACATTTATTTGGTATATGTTAGATTATGATGATGGTTTAGATGATGGATTATGGTTATGGATATGATGATTTCTAGATGGTTAGAATGTGATGTTTTTTCTTTTTTATGTTGATGATATATGCGAGTATGTATTTATGTTAGTTGATGATGATGATGTTTAATTTTGTGACTATGGATTTATGAAATGATGTAATTTTTGATGTATGATGATATCATTATATTATGATTTTGAGAATGTTTAATGTGTGATTGATTATTATGATGGTCTATGATGTGTTGATGTACTTTATTATGGATGGTGTATGATGGTGATGGTGTATATTTTGATGTTTTTATGTTTATGATGGTATTATTTTAATGATGATGGGATGATATTCATGATGTATTTATGATGTGTATGTGAGTGATGGAAATATAATTTAATGTAACACATGGTATGTATAATGGAAATGAATAGTGAATTTTGTACAAATATTTACAATATAACCATTACGTTGATCATGATAGAATGACAGAGAGAAAAGGAGAGTGAGCAATGATAGATGAAAAAAGGGGGTGGATGGAGAGAAATGAAGGCCTCAGGATCTTGCAAGGGTTGCACTTCTCAAGCGGTTGTGTGAGACTCCTAGAGATTTATTTCCTAGGGGGGATAACATGAGTAACGTGACCTAAGTTGGGATTTTGGAGACATTCCCAATCATGACAGATCCGTTGTGGCATAGAGAGGATCAGAAGAAGTCTGGATCTAGATAGTGGATAGGATAGATTAGGATGAAAATTGTGGATAGGGATATGAGGGATGGAGTAGTGTGCCCCTAGTGTTTATGTACTATGAGTTATAGAGTGCTAGTAGAAAAATGATCAAATTAGATTCTACCATAGTGTCGGAAATTGGTTTTCACCATGGTACTTGCCCAAGGCACCATTGAAGTGGTTTTCACCATTGGATGGATTTTGTTTTTAAGCGTTAGGAACTTAGGTGTAGAAGTGACGAAGATGCATGATATTCATGGGATCATCCAACTCGTCTCCATCTAGAGTAGCAAGCTTGTAAGAACTTGAGTCAAATTTAGTGACGAAACATATGGTCTAAGCCAATTTGGTTTGAACTTACCCTTATTTTCATGATCAATGTTAGTATTGTGTTGATTTTCCTTAAGGACTAGGTCACCAACTTCAAATTCATGGTCCTTAACGCACTTGCCATAATGATGACGAAGGTGATTATGATAGGCTTTGAGATGGTTCAAGGGCTTGGAGGCATTTCTCATCAAGGAGCTTGAGTTCTTGTAGGTGATGGATGCGGTAGTCTTCATCATTGATGAGGTGTTAGAGGGAAACGCGTAGGGATGGGATTTTGATCTCAATAGGTGTTGTCCACTCAAAATTCCCCTGCTCTTAAGAAAGTGAAATTTTAAAATTTTGAGTTTAAGTGTCTTTTCTGTCGACCTGGTAGTGTGAAAAGTCGAGAAATTGTGAAAATCTACGTTTTTGGGTCATTTTGTGTGTTTTTCGGGCCTGTCGGACATTTTTGTCCCGCATGTCCCAAGTTCATTTGGGCCCTCTGTTCTCCGATCGGCCGATTTACCCGAAGTTTGTCTTTTTCGGGCCCATTGGAACTTTTGTCCCGCATGTCCCAAGTTCGCTCGAACAAGTTGTTCCATTTTCGGCCGATTCACCCGAACCGCGTACTTCGGCGCTTTCGCGTCCCAAATGTCCCAAAATCTTCGGACCCATTGTCACCTTTTCGCCCGAACAGCCGAATCGCATACTCCGTGCACTTTCGCCCGCATGTTCCAAAAGGCATTTGTGCATCTTTTCCCCGCCGCTGCCTGATCGGCCCACCGCGTGTTTCGCGCATTCGCGTCCCACGTGTCCCAAATGAACTAAGTGCCATTCGTGCTAATTTTTGCCGCTCTACCCGAATGTCTTGCTTATTCAAATTGGTAGGTATGTATTGAATGCGCATTCATTGCCTTTTCTCTCTCCTAAACATGCCTATATAACGAGCGAGCCCCCTTTGCATTTTCACACTGCTTCCATGTTATCCTTTGCTCAAACCCTCGCAATCTAAATTCTTGCGCGCGTATCCTTTCCTCTCTGTAATTCCTTCCCGAGTCTAGCTTGCATGCTCTCGCTCTCCGAATTACGCCAACATGAAGATCAAATTTTAGGGGCAGAACAAATCTCACCACTAGAGTCCGCTGCTCCCAATATTGGGGACAGTGAAGCTCGTCATCTTGACTTTGGCGATTTTTGGGCAAGGATGGCAGATGCAAACCCTACACCAATGCCGCAGATGATTCACGACAGTGGTTTGGCTTTCGCTGGAGGTTTCCCAATCTCGGTGCAATGTGCCGACACAAAGTGCTTTCATGCGAAGCTCATTTCAACCCCGATTCGAGCGGATTGACCAACGTGCAAGGGGAGCTCATCGCCAAACCTGACGCGCCACCACAAGATCGCACCGAGGATTCCAGAGATGGATAATGCCATAGTGGTTTCCCGTAATCAAGCACAGGCCCTGCTCAACCAAGACAACGACAAATACAAGGCGCGGTGGCGAAGTCATGGCTTAAAAACCCTAAGAAGGGAGCGTCTCGTCTATCCAAGACTCTCTTCCGAGCAGATTTCAATGAAGAGTTGTCGATTTCATAATCCTACTAGCTCGGGTTATGGGCTTACCTTCTACTAACGAGTTCCATTTTCTGGATGTGCCCGCCATCAAGATGGTGTGCGAGGGAACTAAAAATATCAACCGGTGGAAATCATCAAGCATGAACTTGGTGAGCAATTTGTCCAATGTACAACAAACGAAGAAGTTTTACATGACTTCGTATCTCGATGCATACTCTAGCAAAGATCAAGGCAATGGTTTGGTTTTTCTTACATTGATACCCACAAGGATGATCCTGTATATTCCTACTTCCCGCAGATTCACCCGGAGACCAAAGAATCGCATTTCGAAGGGTAAATGATGCTTTCACCATGTACGTGGTCGATCTCAAGGGGACACTGCTAGAAGGTTTTCTCGATGAAGCCATGAACTCGATATCGCACTACGGTGCCTATTTTATCCAGCCTTTAAAATTCTCCTATATCAAGCTTGCTGGCTATGAGGGCACTCCTCTGAGGCTTCCCATGTTCTGCAGTGATAAGATGGCTTTGATAGAAGTATGCAGGTAGTTAGACAAATTACACAGAACCTGCAGAGACAAGAAGATTACTGGTTTGCACTTTCCCATCTCTTTGGGAAATTACACTTGTAAAACAGCCCTGGACGCACAGAATATAGAAAGAGCCCTGGTTCCCATCACTGTTCATTTCTTCAAGCCAAGAACTTGCTTTGACTTGAAGAAGTTCATCGAGCAGAACATCAAGATAATCTATCATCATAGGGCAGATACAGAAGACTATTGGGCTGACTGTGTCGATGATTTTGAGGCCAGAAGAAGGCATTATGGCAGGTTCTTTCTGCAATTGATCTAAGAACTCGGCTTGTATCAAGTTCCTGAAGGGCTCCAGGATGACAACTCTAATCTATACTCATATGAGTATGACAATGTGTTTAAGCACACTCCCTTGGAGGACTTGGATTGGAACAGGAAAGAGAAAGATGATCTGGCCGAGATCCTAGCTCCAGTCTTAGTCAGAACTAAGATCTGGTTTGATAAGAAAGTTCGAGAGCTTAGGAGGCACTCACGGAATCCTCCTCTAAGGATGTTTCAACACCAAGGAGGGAAGCATCGATTCCAAGGTCAGATACACTAGTGCAAACCCCTCCTGCCTCATCAACACAAGGACCTGCAGCTTCTACTCCTTCTTCATCCACCCAGGTATATCAAAAGAAGTTCAAAGAGGTTAAGAAGGAGCCTGTGGAAGAAGATCTCCAGAAAAAGTAGGCAGAGTTGCCTATGGGACCAGAGAACATTATTGTTCTCAGTGAAAGTGAGGAGAGTGAGGTGCCGACTCCTACAAATGCTCCTGAAGATCCAACGGATAAGGATAAAGAAGTCCAGAGCACTGAACTTCCAAGTGCTATTGATTCCTCTGCAGCAATTGTCTCAAGCACCCTACTCACATCTCAACTTGAGACAACAGCTGTGTAAACTTTGAGTGTCATGAGCTCTCTGTCTCTTGGTCCTCTTGCCCCTCCTGCTGCTTCCTCTTCCTCTTTTGCATGGGTGCAACCTTTTGTTGATAGTAGGAAGAGGAAATCTTCCTCTCGGAGCTCAGGACCAAATTTTGATGCTGTGGCAGCCTTGTTAGGCACTACTCCTTCTCGTGCCAAAAAAGCCAAAATCACCTCCAGGATAGTGTCTGATGCTCAGGGTCAGCAATTCTTGGAGATTGCTAAGCCTACAGTAGATAAACCAGAGCAGGATTTGCAGGCAGCTGATCTAGAACTCTCAAGGATTCCTATGGGAGAGTCTACCCCTGAAGGAGAGATACATAACCTCCAGGAAACAGTCACAAGAGTCATTGGGAGGGTAGAGAAAGGGCAGCAAACTATTGAACAATTGGAGGAACAGGCCCAGATTCTCACAGGTTTCATCAAATCTCTTTTGTCTAAGGACAAATTTTTGGACCCTACCCCATTGACTACTCTTCCACCACCTGTAATTTTGAGCCAAGATGAAGTACAGAGTATCAAAGACATGCACAAGTATTGCGTTTATGGCAGAGCTATGGAGGCCATGGTGGATGATATGCTTGTTGCAAGGTTGAACTTCATTGATGAAGATTTCAAACTCCACGGAAAAGTGAACAATTTGCAAATGTGAAGCTCTCTTCCACTATGGGGTCATAGCTAAAGAGCTCAAACTTTGGAGCAACAGTTGCATAGTAGACCTTCGCCTCATGGGACGAGATGTGATGAGAACATTTTATTGGCGAGTAAGGTTTTTGATGATGCAAAGGATAATCTGTCAAAATCCACGGGTTTACAAAGTGTGGAGTGGAAGATCAAAGTCTTGGAGGAGGCTTTGGGAGAATCAAGAATAGCTGGCGGAAGGGTGAAGCTTTCAAGACACCTTTGGTCAGATCTGCTTTCAAAGATATACATTGTCATCTTCGAGGATGAAACTTACGGTGTGCCCCTTTCTTTGCAAGAAATCAAAGCTCCATTTCCATCTTATTTATATGATACAAATGATCTTGTTTCAATTCATCAGTAATTCGCATACATAAAGAATTACTCATACCTATAATTTCGCATGTTGCCTTTCGCTCATTCTCATATTCTCATTCCTCAGTCCTTTTGTAATTGACAATCTTTATAGAAAACACTTTCATTATATCCAAGTTCAACTAGGAAAATCATGTTTTGTATATTTGTAAATAAGTTCGCTTTTGAATAAGGGAACCTCTCCCATTAAAGAGGATGGACTTTTGTCCCCGATCATTGCTCTCCGTAAAGTCGTATTTGACGACCAACAGATTTTTAGCGACTCACCTGGGAAATCATTTTCCAGCCTGTAATTTTTATCATCCTTTGATCTAGCGACTCCGCATTTTACTCGAGGTAGAAGGGCCCTTGGTATTGTAGATTCTCGTTTCAGCTTTTAGCATCGGGGTTTTCCTTTCCCTTCAACAAGAAATAGAAAGACTCGTTCAACAAGCACTCCACTTGTTCAAGATAGAATTCCTACGGGTGGTATTCCTTCAGAGCCTGCTAGTCCTAATCTTTGAGCTTTGATTCTTGCTGGTGTTGCAGTTCCTCTCCAAGCCATTTTTCCAAGAATGGTGGCACCACCGCCCGGGGTCATCGTGTTGGGCCCCTTGCCCTTCCTCGGCCTTTCGCATGAGTTACCCAGAGGTAACCGGAAGAAATTCCCTAAATTCAAAGGCGATGGTAAAGTGCATCCTGATGAACACATCGCAGCCTTCATAGTTGCATGTGGAGTTCTGGGAGTCGAACATGAAGATGTCTCCGTAAGACTTTTCGTTGAGACTTTGCAAGATAATGTTGCTGATTGGTTCTATCACCTTCCGGCTGGTGCTATCACCGACTGGGACACAATGAGAACTAAGTTTGAAAGCCGTTTCAAACCAGCAGAAGATGTGCATGCCTTGCTAGCCCAAATCTCTCAGATAAAGAAAGATTCACAAGAGCCCATGAGAGAATTTGTGGCCCGATTCAACAGGTTGATTAATAAAATTCCACCAACTACTCGACATGTTGATCAAATTCAAAAATGTTTCTTCCTAAATGCCCAATCACCTGAAGTTAGTTATGCACTAAGAAGGGCTAATCTCACAACATTGGCTGAAGATCAAACTCTTGTTGTTAGTGTCGAAGATGACTTAATCATGTCAGGGAAGTTGAGGAGAGACCCTTCCAAATCTAAATCTGCTTCTTCTTCCTCTTCCACCCTAGACCTAATACTGATCCATTGGTTCAAAAACTTGCGAATGATCTCATTGCCATAAAGAAATAATTGGCTCAAAGACGCTCCCTATGCAGACGTTCCAAGGAGGAATTTTCAGCCTAGAAATCGTTTCGCTTCTCAAACAAGATTAGCACTTGAAGGACCTCCTGTTCAAGTTCCTGTCAATGCAACCTGCGAAGTTGAGGAACCAGATGATGATGAAGATAATGAAGCTGCGAGGAGCTCATTGAAGAAGTAGATGATGAAGTAGACGAACTTGAGGGATCTCGAGTAAATTTCTTCACCACTGAAGGCATTGATGATGGAGATGATTATGATGAAGTAGTAGTGGACATGAATAGCGAATCATTCATTGCTGTCATGACTCGAGAGAGACAAATCCGAGGGAAAAAGTGACGCAGCCCACTAAGAAATCTAAGGAGCAGCCAAGAACTATCCCCCGTAATTGCAAAAAGAGGATCTCCTATCCCCACTTCATCTACACCAAAGGTGAGTCCTGTCAATCTTGCTATTAAAGTTACTTCTTTTTCCCCTAAAGTTGATAAACCTAGGATCTCAAATGATGATGGCCCGTCCCACTCGGGTCTTTTGATATTATTGATCACCCGAAAAAGACTAAGGTTCAAATCTCAGAGGCTGAGTATTATCAAACCCATCCCAAAGCTTTTGCTAAAATGATTCACTTTGTCAATTCCCATTCTAAAACCACATCTAAAGGCCTTTTACCTACTCCTTCGCACTTTGACCTAGTCTCGGTAGCTGCTTTTGTCACCTCACCTAATGACAAAATCAAACCATTTTATGTAACACTTCTTATAGCTGGCCATAGGCTTAGTAATTGTGTCATAGACTCAGGAGCCTCAGACAATGTGATGCCTGCTAAAGTAGATCATGCCTTAGGCTTAACCCTCACACGCACTTATGGATCTTGTTACTCTATGGAGAGTAAGGAAGTACCCCCAGTCGGAAGAATTAAAGATGCACAAGTGGCTTTTGCCGTTTTGCTCGAAAAGAAAGTTTTGGCTACCATCTTAGTAGCAGATATTCCTCCTTCATACGGGATGTCTAAGTAGGAATTTCGTAAGGATGTGGGTGGAGAAATTCAAATGGATTGGTCACATGCACTGCACTGTTAATGGGCAAATGAAGAAGTTCTTTGCCGAGAAGCGGCTGAGAGTATATTGTACAAGAAACGGATGATCCTAAAGCACAAATACTCTATGAGGATATGGGGCATGGAAACTACATGATTATGTCCCCGATGAAATTCAAGCTGCCTAAAATATCACCTAAAAATCCTAATAGTGTTTGGATTTTAGAGTTTGATGGAAGTTGTCCTCACTCGGTGGTTACGGAGCTGGTGTCCCTCTTGGTGTCACCTGAAGGAAGCCTTCATCCTTTTTCATTCAAGTTGCAGTTTGAAAATACTAATAATACAGCAGAGTATGAGGCTCTCATTCTTGGACTGCAAGTGGCCAAAGAACAAGGTGTAAAGAATCTTCTGGCTCGTGGTGATGCGGAATTGATTGTAAAGCAAGTTAGAAACCTTTTCCAGGTAAAAAATGGAAGGTTGAAACATTACCAGAATCAGGTTTGGGATTCCATTGAATTTCTTGATGCTTTCTCCATTGAAGCGATACCTAGGGAGAAGAACAACAGGGCTGATTCATTAGCAGTCTCAGGGTCACTACTGATTCCTCATCCTGATTTCTCTCAAGATAAGTTCACAATTGAGATGATCCATCGACCTAGTGTACCTGATAATACAAATAACTGGCAAGTTTTCAATGATGATCAACACTTGCTTTCTTTCTTAGAACTCAAGGGTAATTTTGAACAGCTGTATTTTGAAGGAAGCGATAACCTGCCTCGTGAAAGTGTGTCCTCTGACGAAGTAGTCACCCAAGGAGAAGAAACAGATCAGGATGGATGCATCAAACTCAAGGGAAATAAGATTCCTAAAGGATTGGTGAGTTTAGAGGAACTATTTGATAAACATGACAGGTATGTAAAGTCTAGAGCTTCTACTGGACCTCAACAATCATCTGAGTATGACAAGATTAATATTGGGAGTTTTACTGATCCTAAGCTCGTGAACATTGGAAAATGTTGCACAACAGATGAGAGGAAGAAAGCAATTGATCTTTTAAAGAGGTATAAGGATGTTCTTGCTTACTCTTATGAAGATTTAAAAGCTTTCAAACCAAAAGATATGCAGCATTTTATTCCACTCAAGCCTGGAATTAAGCCTTTCAAGCAGAAACAGAGGCAATACAACCCCAAAATAGCTGACACCATCTTTCAGGAAATACAGAAGTTGTTGAAGGCCAAAATTATTTTTCCCATTCACCATTCAACATGGATTGCTAATATTGTGCCTGTTAGGAAGAAAAATGGTGAGATCCGCATCTGTGTTGATTTCAGGAATCTAAATCAGGCTTCCTTGAAAGATAATTATCCTTTGCCTATGATGGATCAGTGTCTGCAAGCGAATGTGAGGATCTGAAATGTTATCTATGCTCGATGGATTCTCGGGATATAATCAGTAGAGGTTGATCTGCAGATCAACACAAAACAACTTTCACTACTCCTTGGGGTACCTTTGCTTACAAGAGGATGCCTTTTGGGCTCATTAATGCTGGTGCCACTTTTCGAGAGAGCTATGGATCGGCTTTTGGAAGTTTAAAAGGGAAGTGTATTGTCATATACCTTGATGACTTGATTTGTGTTTTCTAAAACAAAGGCGAGATCATTTTGACCACCTGGAAATAGTTCTGCTAAGATGCAGAGAGCATGGGATTTCTTTGAATCCTAAAAAATCTGTCTTTTGTGTCACAGAGGGGAAATTATTAGGGCACATCATTTCTAAAGATGGTATTAATATTGATCCCGACGAGTACAAGCTATCCAAAGCAAATTCCTCTCCCAACTAGCAAAAAGGGCGTGCACTCTTTCTTCGGTAAGATCAATTTTTTAAGAAGGTTCATCCCTGATTTTGCAGAGTTAACTTTGAATATTTCTCAGATGATGAAAGGGAAACAAATGTTTGGTTGGTCTTCTAAAGGAAAGGAATCATTTGAAGGTATCAAAAGAGCTATTGCTAAAACTCTTGTTTTAGCATGTCCTGATTTCAGCAAAGATTTTATTATCTATTGCTATGCCACGATAATACCTTGGTCTTGTTTTGACTCAAGAAGATTTTAATGAGCACGAACTCCCAATTGCGTTCATGAGCTATATTCGAAAGATCATGAGTTAAAATACACCATGATGGAAAAACATGCCTTTGCGGTGGTTAAAGTCATCAGCCAGTTTCGCTTTTACATTCTCAACTCTCATTCCATGGTGTTGGTTCTAGATACAATTTGTTAAATCAATTCTCACACAACAGAATTTGGATCCAAGAGAGGGAACCAGGTTCTAAGGTCCAAGAATATGATATTGACATCAAACCGACTAAGCTTGTTCATGGAAAAGGCCTTTGTGAGCTCATTGCTGAAGGAGCTAGACATGAGTTGCTGGAGGAGAAAGTTGACCTTCCTACCATTCGTTTCTTAGCTCGGTTGATGAATGGTATGCTGATATCACTCATTTTCTCACCTATGGGAATTCCCCTCTCATTTAACTAACAAAGAAAAGAGGATTTCATTAAATTGAGGTCGAGTATAATATGTGTTGTGGGAAAACGCCTTGTTCAAACGAGGGATAGATGGAAGGTTTTTGAAATGTGTGGACAAGGAACAACAGAAAAAGTTACTCTCGGCTTTTCATGATCAGGCATGTGGAGGGCATTATTCATCAATGGTCGCTGCTCATAAGATACTCCGTGGAGGATATTACTGGCCTACCTTGTTCAGGGATGCATCCAAGTGGGTCGATAAATGTGAGGCTTGTCAGACTTTCGTGGGTAGACCTAAGTTGGCCTCTTTGCCTCTTAAGCCAGTTGTGATTGAAGAACCGTTTCAACAGTGGGGTTTGGACTTCATTGGAACACTTAATCCTACTTCTAGTGCTGGTCATACTCATGTACTAACTGCCACAGATTATTTCACCAAATGGGTAGAAGCTATTCCAGTAAAGAGCACTACTTCTGAAGTGGTGTGCAGCTTCATAAAAGAGAACATCTTGGTAAGGTATGGTGTACCTAACAAGATTGTGACTGATAATGCTTCAAATTTCTCTTCAACTGAGATAATGGATTTTTGCTATGGCTATGGCATCTCTTTGGCTCACTCTGATTATTATCCTCAGGGAAATGGGCAAGTAGAATCCACTAATAAAAATTTGGTGACTATTATAAGGAAATTAGTCAATGAGTCTCAACGAAACTGGCACAAGAAGCTCTATGATGCTCTTTGGGCAGACAGGATCACACCTAAGAGAGCCATTGGAATGTCCCCTTTTCAAGTGGTATATGGAGTAGAAGCTCAATTGCCAGTAACAGTGGAGCTGCCAGCCTTGCATCTAATGAAGGCCATTGAAGATACCAGTTTCAGTGATGCTTTGGATAAGAGAATTATGTATCTTCACCAATTGAATGAGAACAAATTGGAAGTTGCTGATAGGATATCTGTTCACCAGCAGAAGGTAAAGGTCCTATTTGATAAGAAAGCTAGGTTCAGAGATTTCCAAGTTGGAGACACTGTTTTGTTATGGGATAAAAGACATGAACCTCGTGACCATCAAGAAGTTCGATTCCCTTTCCAGCTCGGACCTTTCAAGATCAGACACTTTGCTGGTAAGAATTCTTTTTACCTTGATTACATGGATGGTTCTCCTCTCCCACTTCCTTATAGTGGGCAGTATTTGAAATTGTTCAAGTCATAGGTGATTAGGGAGTCCCTTTGTATATTCTGTATAGCATTTTGTTTTTCTTTCCTTTTTGTTTTGGTGTGTTGTCCTCTGTATTGGTTTGCTTTTTGACTCCGTGGTCCAATGGATAAGGTTGAGTCCGCTTTCCGAGTTTGTCTAAGTTCTTGCCTTGTCTCATTCCTTGAATTTATGCCAAGTCATCCCTAGAAGGAGCCAGCTGTTGTCCACTCGAAATTCCCGCTCTTAAGAAAGTGAAATTTTAAAATTTTGAGTTCAAGTGTTTTTTCGTGAAATTTGGTAGTGTGAAAAGTTGAGAAATTGTGAAAATCTACGTTTTGGGTCATTTTGTGTGTTTTTCGGGAACTCTGTTGTCGGACATTTTTGTCCCGCATGTCCCAAGTTCATTTGGGCCCTTTGGTCTCCGATCGGCCGATTTACCCGAAGTTTGTCTTTTTCGGGCCCGTCGGAACTTTTTGTCCCGCATGTCCCAAGTTCACCGGACAAGTTCCATTTTCGGTCGATTCATCCGAACCGCGTACTTCGCGCTTCCGCGTCCCAAATGTCCCAAAATCTTCCAGACCCATTGTCACCTTTTCGCCTGAACCGGCCGAATCACGTACTCCGCGCACTTTTGCCCCGCATGTTCCAAAAGGCATTTGTGCATCTTTTCCCCGCTCGCGCCCGAATCGGCCCCCCACGTGTTTCGTGCATTCACGTCCCACGTGTCCCACGCATTCGCGTCCCACGTGTCCCAAATGAACTAAGTGCCATTCGTGCTAATTTTTGCCGCTCTACCCGAATGTCTTGCTTATTCAAATTGGTAGGTATGTATTGAATGCGCATTCATTGCCTTTTCTCTCTCCTAAATGGCTATATAATGAGCGAGCCCCCTTTGCATTTTTCACACTGCTTCCATGTTATCCTTTGCTCAAACCCTTGCAATCTAAATTCTTGCGCGCGTATCCTTTCCCTCTGTAATTCCTTCTTGAGTCTAGCTTGTGGCTCTGCTCTCTGAATTACTGCCAACATGAAGATCAAATTTCAGGGGCAGGAACAAATCTCACCACTAGAGTCTGCCATTCCCAATATTGGGGACAGTGAAGCTCGTCATCTTGACTTTGGTGATTTTTGGGCAAGGATGGCAGATGCAAACCCTACACCAATGCCGCAGATGATTCACGACAGCGGTTTGGCTTTCGCTGGAGGTTTCCCAATCTCGGTGCAATGTGCTGACACAGTGCTTTCATGCGAAACTCATTTCAACCCTGATTCGAGTGAATTGACCAATGTGCACGGGGAGCTCATCGCCAAACTGGACGCTGCCACCATTAGCACTGCACTGAGGATTCCAGAGATGGATAATGCCATAGTGGTTTCCCAGAATCAAGCACAGGCCCTGTTCAACCAAGACAACGACAAATACAAGGCGCGGGTGGCGAAGTCATGGCTTAAAAACCCTAAGAAGGGAGCGTCTCGTCTATCCAAGACTCTCTTCCGAGCAGATTTCAATGAAGAGTTGTCAGATTTCATAATCCTACTGGCTCGGGTTATGGGCTTACCTTCTACTAACGAGTTCCATTTCTGGATGTGCCCGCTCATCAGCATGGTGTGCGAGGGAACTCAAAATATCAACTGGGTGGAAATCATCAGCATGAACTTGGCGTGAAATTTGTCAATGTACAACAAACGAAGAAGTTTTACATGACTTCGTACCTGATGCATACTCTGGCAGCATCAAGGCAATGGTTTGGTTTTTCTTACATTGATGCCCACAAGGATGATCTGTATATTCCTACTTCCGCAGATTCACCCCTGAGACCAGAATTGCAATTTCCGAAGGGTAAATGATGCTTTCACCATGTATGTGGTCGAGGATCCTTGAAGGGGACACTGCTAGAAGGTTTTCTGATGAAGCCATGAACCTGATATTGCACTACGGTGCCTATTTTATCCAGATTCAGAAAATTCTCCTATATCAAAGCTTCTTTGTATGAGGGCACTCCTCCGAGGCTTCCCATGTTCTGCAGTGATAAGATGGCTTTGATAGAAGTATGCGGGGAGTTAGAAAAATTACACGAACTGCAGAGACAAGAAGATTACTTGGTTTGCACTTTCCCATCTCTTTGGGAAATTACACTTGTAAAACAGCCACAGGACGCATAGAATATAGAAAGAGCCCGGTTCCCATCATCGCTTTGTTCATTTCTTCAAGCCGAGAACTTGCTTTGACTTGAAGAAGTTCATCGAAAGCAGAACATCAAGATAATCTATCATCATAGGGCAGATACAGAAGACTATTGGACTGACTGTGTCGATGATTTTGAGGCCGGAAGAAGGCATTATGGCAGGTTCTCTTTGCAATTGATCCAAGAACTCGGCTTGTATCAAGTTCCCGAAGGGCTCCAGGATGACAACTCTGATCTATACTCATATGAGTATGACAATGTGGTTAAGCACACTCCCTTGGAGGACTTGGATTGGAACAGGAAAGAGAAAGATGATCTGGCCGAGATCCTAGCTCCAGTCTTAGTCAGAACTAAGATCTGGTTTGATAAGAAAGTTCGAGAGCTTAGGAGGCACTCAGGGGAATCCTCCTCTAAGGATGTTTCAACACCAAGGAGGGAAGCATCGATTCCAAGGTCAGATACACCAGTGCAAACCCCTCCTGCCTCATCAACACAAGGACCTGCAGTTTCTACTCCTTCTTCATCCACCCAGGTATATCAAAAGAAATTCAAAGAGGTTAAGAAGGAGCCTGTGGAAGAAGATCTCCAGAAAAAGTAGGCAGAGTTGCCTATGGGACCAAAGAACATTATTGTTCTCAGTGAAAGTGAGGAGAGTGAGGTGCCGGCTCCTACAAATGCTCCTGAAGATCCAACGGATAAGGATAAAGAAGTCCAGAGCACTGAACTTCCAAGTGCTATTGATTCCTCTGCAGCAATTGTCTCAAGCGCCCTACTCACATCTCAACTTGAGACAACAGCTGTGTAAAATTTGAGCGTCATGAGCTCTCTATCTCTTGGTCCTCTTTCCCCCCGCTGCTTCCTCTTCCTCTTTTGCATGGGTGCAACCTTTTGTTGTTGAGTAGGAAGAGGAAATCTTCTTCTTGGAGCTCAGGACCAAACTTTGATGTTGTGGCAGCACCTTGTTGTAGGCACTACTCCTTCTCGTGCAAAAAAGCCAAAATCACCCGGGACGTTGTGTCGATGCTCGTGGTCAGCAATTCTTGGAGATTGCTAAGCCTACAGTAGATAAACCAGAGCAGGATTTTCAGGTAGCTGATCTAGAACTCTCAAGGATTCCTATGGGAGAGTCTACCCCTGAAGGAGAGATACATAACCTCCGAGTGAAACATCACAACAAGTCATTGGGAGGGTGGAGAAAGGGCAGCAAACTATTGAACAGTTGGAGGAACAGGCCCAGATTCTCACAGGTTTCATCAAATCTCTTTTGTCTAAGGACAAAGTTTTGGACCCTACCCCATTGACTACTCTTCCACCACCTGTAATTTTGAGCCAAGATGAAGTACAGAGTATCAAAGACATGCACAAGTATTCCGTCTATGGCAGAGCTATGGAGGCCATGGTGGATGATATGCTTGTTGCAGGGTTGAACTTCATCGATGAAGCTTTCAAACTCCACGGAAAAGTGAACAATTTGCAACAGAAGCTCTCTTCCACTATTGGGGTCATAGATAAAGAGCTCAAACTTTGGAGCAGTTGCATAGTAGACCTTCGCCTCATGGGACAGACAGATGAGAACATTTTATTGGCGAGTAAGGTTTTTGATGATGCAAAGGATAATCTGTCAAAATCCTGGGTTTAAAGTGTGGAGTGGAAGATCAAAGTCTTGGAGGAGGCTTTGGGAGAACTGAAGAATAGCTGGTAGAAGGGTGAAGCTTTCAAGACACTAGTTGTATCTGCTTTCAAAGATATACATTGTCATCTTCAGGATGAAACTTCTGGTGTGCCCCTTTCTTTGCGCAAGAAATCAAAGCTCAATTCAGAGCTTTTGTCAAAGATAATCTATTCAAGGAAAGCTCCATCTCCAAAGAGAAAATGAAGGAGATCTGCTCTCTTCAATCTGCCATTGAAGAAGCAAATAAAGATTATCATACTCATGTCGAGTTTGATAAGGAAATGGAGAAGTGCCTCGGATTTTGGACTCAGTCTACAGCCAACACGTCAGTCCCTCGTGGCAGAGACATAGCTGAGGCGTTGAAGAGATTCAGGCAGCGGATTTTGAAGTCAGTGGGTCCCTCCCAGTAACTAACCACCTGTCTTCTTCTCCTTATTCTTTTCTCTTCTTCCCATTCTTTTTCCGTATTCTTTGTAATAAGTTGAGGTATTGCGATTGGCAATCCTTAACTAATCTTTAGTTAAAAGAAGTGGTTACGAAGAGTAACTGATTTGTAAGCTATATAATGGCCTCTCCACACCATTTCGAGGAGGAAGAACTTGGCATATTTTCTAAAAGTGTAAATAGATCATAAAGAAATCAATACAGAAGGACTTTTCATTCTTTGTCTATCTGATCTCTTTTATCCTTAAGCTTTCATTTAATTTTTTGAAGATCATTTGTCCGTGTTATGTCAAGAAACTTTGTGTTACGGAAAATGTTATTTACAAAACTTTGTGTCTTTAAATTCCATCTTATTTATATGATACAAATGATCTTGTTTCAATTCATTGTAACCCATACATAAAGAATTACTCATTACCTATAATTCCGCATGTTGCCTTTACTCATTCTCGTATTCTCATTCCTCGGTCCTTTTGTAATTGACAATCTTTATAGAAAACACTTTCGTTATATCCAAGTTCAACCGGAAAATCATGTTTTGTATATTTGTAAATAAGTTCGTTTTTGAATAAGGGAACCTCTCCCATTAAAGAGGAGGGACTTTTTGTCCCCATTTGTTGCTCTCCGTAAAGTCCTATTTGACAACCAACAGTAGGAAACATTGCTTTGGTGCGAAAGACGAGAATATGGCGATGCACCGGTGGGAGTGTGGATGGATGTGTGGTAAGCCCACAAGGTTGGATATATTTGTGTATGCCAATCATGTCCTGCTTGGTTGAATATTTTTCCAAGGATGCGCTTAAGTGTCTTATTAGATGCTTTGGATTGGTCATTACCTTATGAATAATAAGGGGTGGAAAATTTAAGCTTGATGTGGAATTGTTCACAGAGTTCACAGACGTCTTGATTTTTGAAGGATTTATTGTTGTATGTGATTAGTGTGGATGGGACACCATAGTGGCAAATGATGTGGTTAAGGATGAATTTGGATATTTCTTGCCTTTGACATAAGTGAGTGGCATGGCTTCGACCCACTTTGTGAAGTATTATGTAGTTGTGATAATGAATTTGTGACCATCAGATGAAGTGGGATTTAATTTTCCCATGAGATCTAGACCCCAGGTAGAAAAGGGCCATATAGTTGTGATGGGTTGTAAGGCTTGTGAGGGTGCGTGGATGAGGTCAACATGCTTTTGACAGGGGAACACATTTATTGACATAGGATCATGCATCTTTCTACAGGTTTGGCCAATAATATCCGGTGCGTAGAATCTTTTTGGCAAGGGCTAGACCTTTGGTGTGGGCACCACAAGTCCCTTCGTGAACTTCCGGATTGATGCTTCAACCTCTTTGGAAATCAAGCATTGTAGTAGAGTTCCATCAAATATTCTATAATAGAGGGTATCTCCGAGGATGGCGAAATGGGAGGCTCGTTTAATAAATGATTTGTGATGACTATGAGGGAGATTGGGTAGAAGGGTATGGTCATGTAGGTAGGTGTAGATGGTATGATATCAGGTGGAATTAGGACCAATTTTTTAACCAACCATCTCTAACTCAGGAGTATCATAGGCGGGAATCGTTAATTTCTTGATCAGAAACTTTGAATTTGATGCTTCTAGAGGCATATCTAGTAGTGAGGTAATGGTAGCCATAACATCTGCTGATTTGTTACTTGTGTGAGGGATTTGTTCAAATTGAATATGCTAGAAGTAGTCCTTGAAACTGTCGACCATTATTTTATAGGGAATTAATTTATCATCCTTGGTGGCATATTCATCATTGACTTGTTTAATGATTAGTTGTGAATCACCAAATATGTTGAGATGTTTAATATTCCATTGGATAGCCATTTTTAAACCAACAAGAAGTGCTTCATATTCGGCAATATTGTTGGTGCAAGGAAACACAAGCTAGAAAGCTTTAGGAATTAGGTTGCCTTGAGGGTAATAAACAAGATACCTGCTCCTAAACCATGATGTGTAAATGAGCCATCAAAGTACAATGTCCATATGTCTGATTCTGTAATTGTACATATGGATTCATCTGGGAACCATGTGGTGAGTGGTGTAGTATCAGAGATTGGAGCTTCTGTTAATTGGTTAACTAGTACTTCTCCTTTGATAAATTTATTCAATGTCAAATTCACTGAGAAGCATGATCCATTTAGCCATCCGTCCTGGTAAGAGCCAATTTAGAGAGTAAGTATTTAAGTGGATCAACTTTAGCTATGAGCTTAGTAGTATTATTGAGCATGTAATGTCGTAGATTTTGAGAGGCAAAGACCACAACAAGGCATGCCTTTTCCATAGGGGTATAGTTGAGATCATATGCAATTAGTGTTCGGCTTAGATAATAGATGGCATGTTCCTTTCCTTGATTATCATGTTGTGCTAGAAGGGCTCCCAAGGTGTGTTGTGTAGCTGATATATAGAGTAAAAGAGGTACTCCTAGAGTAGGAGGTACTAAAATAGGAGGATGCATTAGATATTCCTTAAGTTTATCAAAAGAGGCTTGACATTCCTCATTCTAGTGGATTCTGTCCCTTTTTTAGTAGATGATGGAATGGATGACATTTGTCAACCAATTGTGATATGAATCTCTTGATAGCTTGAATCTTTCCCTGTAGGCTTTGTAATTGGTTAAGATTATTAGGCAAAGGCATTTCAATTCCATTTTTGGACGCAATGAAACCTTGGAGTTTTCCAGATGTGATGCTAAAAACACATTTCTTAGGATTTAGACGCACTTTATATTCTCGAAGTCGTTCAAAGATTTGGCGTAGGACTGCAGGATGTTCCACCCGAGTCTTATATTTTCTTAGAATTTCATCGATGTAGTATTCAACTATATCATGCATCATGTCATGAAAAATTGATAGTCATGGCATGTTGATAGGTGGTTCCAGGCGTTCTTGAGTCCAAAGGGCATGACTCGATAACAATACGTGCCCCAGGGTGTAGTAAAATTTGTTTTATGTTGATCTTCTTTGGCAATTTTGATTTGATTATAACCAAAGAAGCCATCCATGAGGGATAACATCTTGTGCCCAGCTATAGAGTCGATGATCATATCAATATTTGGTAGCGGAAAATCATCTTTAGGGAAAGATTTATTGATGTCACGAAAATTAGTACAAATATGAATGCCCCTAGTATTTTTTCCTACTGGGACGATATTAGAGATCCATTCAGAATAATCAATAGGTCGAGATAAAAATGACGTCAAACAACCTCTGTAGTTCCTCTTTGACTAGTAATGCAACTTTTGGATGTATTTTGCAAAGCTTCTGTTTGACTGGCTTTGCATCTTTACGCACTACAAGATTATGGACCACAAGAGAAGGATCCAAACCAAGCATATCCGCGTAGGACCATGCAAATATATCTAAAAATTATTTGAGGAGTGTGGTAAAGATGTCATGTTCTTCTGTAGACAAATATGCCCCCAATTTGAGAATCTTGGGTTCTTCTTCTATACCGATGTTGATGTTGATGGTTTCCTCAATTACGGATGTTGAGCCATCTTGTAGAGATTCAAGAGTGGGGAGAAGTTGATCGATGATTGGATCATCTTTAGGATTTGGGGATTCTTGGAAGAATTTAGCAAGGGATCTTCTTTTTCAAGGTGACAAGAGAAGGTGGGATGAGGGATATTAGATTGGGATGGAAGGGAAAGGGGATGCTCCTATGCTCTAAAGTAGGCGTCAACATTTAAACATACTTGGAAACCTTTTTATGATCCCCGTAGGTAGATTATCGTGAGTTCCCATGAACTCAAGAATTACTTCATCATTTTGAAATGAGTCAAGAGGAGGATGTTCTGATCATTGGTCCCATTCAATGAGTTGTGGATAGGTAAGGGTGATGTTAATGGCAAGAATAATGGTGTCGGGGAAGAGGTTAGTGTTAGTGATGTCTTCATATTGGCCATAGATGAGACTTGCATCATTGTTGTCAATGAACTCCTCAACGGATCTGGAAGTGCCACTCAAGCCATCACGGATGCTTTCACCAGGTGGGTGGTATCCTAATCCACGTCCATTAAGGTTGGGGATAATGGGTGGGGGTTCAGGGATGCCTTGCTAGTAGTGGCCTAGTCCTTTTCTGGCATACCCCATACATGTCATCATCCTTATAGGAATTAAATACTTATTATTTGAACAACAAGAAGGTATAGAATCATCAATAAGTCATGAGGAATCGATGGCTCAAGGTACTCATCAACAAGATACCCGAAACGAATAAAATTGGATGATCCTAATACATATATTTTTCATTTGTTTAGAAAAACTTCGGGCCTACCATGTCGTTTGGGTGATGGTGGTAGATGGTTAATGCTAAATGTTTGGTATTCTCCGCACCCTGTTTTTTTAGCTTGAGTGGTGGTGTGGGTAGAAGGGGAGTAGATATGGGTGGAGTAGGTAAAAGAGGTGTGGATGATGAAGAGGCATAGTGAGATGGAGATGGGAGACTATCGGGTGAGACATATGAAGTGGTGGATGATGAAGGTGAGGTTCTTGACGCAGTTCAATGATAGGATAGTAAGGTTCCCGATAACTTTCGGCCTCTAATGCTTAACAATATTGGAAGGGATGAGGGTCGCCATGGATAGTAATTTCTGTATTGGCATGCTCAAATTTTAGACATTGATGGAGCATGGATGGTATAGCATTCATTTCATGAATCCAGGGCCAACCAAGCAAGAGGTTATGTGGGAACTGGATATCTATCACATGGACAAGAGTGGGGAGCATAACAGGCCTGACATTGATAGGTAAATAGATAGTGCCCACTAATCTATGCTCCATGTTGTCATATGCTTTAATAGTAATTATATCTTGTTTTAGATCGAGTCATTATACCCTAACCGATGAATAAGATTTAGAGTACAAAGATTAAGGGCTGATCCATTGTCTATTAGCACTCTTTTAACATGAACATTGTCAATAAGAACTTCAATGTAAAGAGGAAGATTGTGGGCAGGGCCATGTGGTGGCAAGTCTTGTTGAGTGAAGGTGAGTGGGATCGTTGGATATGGATAGAGATTAGTAACAAGGGCTTGAAATTGTGTAGGATCAATATCGGTGGGAACACGTGCTTCTTGGAGGGCGTGGTATAAAATGTCTTTGTGGATGGATGAAGTCTTGAGAAGGTCCATGATGGAGATTTGCGCAGGAGTCTTCTCAATTTTTTCAATGATATTATATTGGGCTTTGGTGTTGGATTGGAAGATGATGGAGTGGCTCCTTGAACCACCACATGGTTCCTGCAGTAGTAGTGACAACACACTGGGGGTTCTGTGAAGGGCCTTTTATTTTAATGGTGGCTACTTGATGGGGAGAATGGTGAATATTGCCAACAAATGATGTATAAGGAGGGGGTACACGATGGTAATTAATATGGTTGGAACGATGAGTGGATGATTCAAATTTAGTTCAGAATTTTGTTGTCCTTGGTTAGAGGCATGGTTTTGTCCATGATTAGGAAGGGGATTTTGATATATCCTAAGTTTTTATTTTGGGAAGAGGTGGAAGCATTATCCTCTATTTTGATCTCGCCTCGGTCAATAAGGTCTTGAATATAGTTCTTCAATTTCATACACCGATGTGTGGTGTGACCCTTGATTTTATGGAACTTGCAATATTTGTTTTCTTTGAACCATGAAGGTTTGGGTCAAGACTCATCAATGGGTTGAGCTTGTAGAAAAATGACCATATTGGTAGTAATTAATTTATCAAGGATTGCTTCCATGGATTCCCCAAGGGGGTGTATGTTTGTCACCTTATATCTTGAGTAGACTGTGGTTGTCCTTTAGGGACGGATATAATGGCTGTGGTATGGACGTGTTGGATATTTTTGGTATCTGTTACTCCATCACCGACAACATTCTTATTCTTATTAAAGTACTTAGGTTTTTAGATGTAGAGGGTTGGTTGGATTGGTTGTGATTGTCACAGGAATATATCTTAATAAGGCCTTTTGCAATAAGGGCTTTCTCAATTTGCATTCCTTTTTCAATGATGTCATCAAATGTGTTTGCACAATGAACTTGCAGATGGAAAGCTAGTTCCTGATTAAGGTTGGACACGAAGATGGTAACTAGTTATTTCTCAGGTATGGGCCATAGAATATGGCTAGCAAGGGCTCGCCATCATTATAGGAAGGATGAAAAACTTTCACCATTTTGTTGTTTAGTATTGCACAAATCAATCATTGTGACATCATGCTCTACATTATAGGAAAAGTGTTACAATTTTTTTGATAAGCCGACGACCATTGTAACAAAACCTTTGGGCAACCTAAGGAACCATTATGAAGCTAGACCACCTAAACTTCTAGAAAAGAGTCTTAGTAAATAGGATTCATCGTAGGTAACTTCTTGAAAAAGCATGTATAACTCCTTAACATGTTCACGAGGATCTCCTTTTCCTTTATATTTTTCAAATTTAGGTGGTTTGAAATATGGTGGAAAAGGGACTCATAATATGTCACAGTCAAAAGGATAAGGACAAAGTTCCTTGAATTTATATTGATGTCCTTGAGTGTTGAGTTGCAACCCTTGAAGCATTTCCTTCATAGACTTTACTTCTTGCTCCAAGGTTGGTTTTGGAGGATTAGGAGGTGGTGGTTTGAAATTGGGTTGGGAGTGATGGGATCCGTGATCATTGGATGGTTGTGGTTCAATTTGAGAGGATAATTGGGTGATTTTATTGCTCATTTGTTGTAATTGAGATAATACGAATTCTTTGGATATATGGGTGTTGTTCTCTCTGCCATCCCATCCGTGTACAACGCAATGGTGATTTGGAGTTGGTCGGTGTGTGGAAGGAGGTCTTTGACCAATGTCATCATTTTCATTGAGAAGACTATGGATTTGGTCATGAGTGTAATCAGGAGGAAGTTTTGCCCCCATGTGATATAATTGGAGTAAAAGGGAATCCTTATTCTTTTCAACGAAGCGATTTAACATTTCTCTTCATCTTCCTTTTGTAAAGTAGATACTAGAGTCATCATCACTACTAGTGTTAACCATAGTCTCTTTGTCTTCTCCTCTTGGTCAATTTTCTTTGTTATTGACATCATAATAATTGTGGTTGAATAGATCATTTTCCATGTTGTGGTTACTATTTTCGTCTTCATTTCCAAATTGGGATTAGGTTATTATCCATCTAGGTGCCATTAGATTCTAATGTTGGTGGGATGTATAAGATGAAAGTGTTCTTGAAGTGAAGGATGTATGGATGAAAGGGAGATTATGATTCCTTGATGATCTTAATGTTCAACCTTAATAATCTAGTCTTGCTTATAGGATTGGAAGAAATTTGAGGAGAGAGTAGAAGAAGGATGTGCCTCGTTAGTAGAGGGCTTGGGATGTGCCTTGTTACAAGGGCTTAGAAGAATAGGATAAGGATTAAGGATATTTATCCTATTAGCAAGATGTTGATTAATAAGATTAGATTGTTTGTATCAAAAAGGGATCGTGAATAGGGTGTTTAGGATGGATATGATGATATAAGGTGATGACTAGATTTGGGATGGATGAATTATATGATTGGTATGAGTTTTAAAACCTTATGGACCTAGATTGATTTAGGACACCAATAGGAATTGTCAAGTGATTAATGGGATGAGTCGTGGGTGATATGTGTTTTGTTTTGAAAGTGGAAAGGTGTGGTTGTGTTTAGTGAAAGATGAATGAATGTGGGATTATGGAATTTATGGGGTAACTTTATTTATATATATATATATATATATGGATTTTTGTTTCATTTTTGTATTAATGTATGTTTAAGGTTTATAAAAATTTGATTTATTATTTACAAAATGTGGGTGTAATGTTAGGGGAATGTGATTAATGTAATGGGAGAGGGATTATATGGTGAAAAGGATGGGGTTAATTATGATGTTGTATGTTTTGAAAATTGAGGTCAAAGATTATGGTCAAAAATTGGTGGGTGATAAGTGTGTGATTTATTTACAAGGATTGGTGTGAGGGTTATTTTACTAGTTTCGACAAAACACTCAAACAAGTACACTCATGCATGCACAATCCTAACTAGTCAAGTGGGAGTACAATCAAGCTATAGCCTACTTTTAATACCACACACGATAGTGGCGCTCACTGAGCTAGCCCACCTTTACATCGATATGTGATTAGCTAGCAAGTAATCTTTGGTGGTTCCTTCCCCTGCACTATAGCTTGGTTATGACCGAATGGTTACCTAGGCTAGGATAAATTCTCTCTCTAGGGCATCCCCTATGTACCTTGTGGTACGTGGGGCTCAAATTTGTGTGACAAGGATGATGTCTGATGCCTGGGTGTTAGGATGTGGAAGCCCCTCAATTCACATCATGCTTAAAACATGTAGAAAATTAGCCAATAATGACAGTTGTCCTTGAATTTGTATACCTTGCCGGTACATGAGGTGTGTCTACGTGCGTGGAGATGAAGCCCATGGTAACGAGACCCCTAGGACTACGATAAGTGCGTGTATGTCACTTCCAAGTCATGTTACCACCTACAAAAAAAGAGAAGGAAGGTTAGTCAATTTTTATCCTCAAGATCATCCTAGGACGTGAGAGGAGAGTATACACGGTATCACCTTTGGGTTTAAACAAACAAGCATAGGAAGTACAAAAGGACAATACACATTTAATGAGAAATGGATTATTCAAATGGGTGTCTTCTACAAACAAACCTATAAAACAAAAAGATGATTAGTTTTAATGAAAAACCCCAATATCTTTGGACCGATTAGGTCTGTAAACAAAAAAGTTAGTAGTCCTAGTTTTGTAAAACCGCAAGTGTTGGGAAAAAATTTCATTATTCCGATCAAATGGTAAAACTGGCAGAGTTTCCCCTTGTTTATGTGATTTTACTGTAAAAACAGAATGTTAAATACTAAAAATATGTTGTGAAATACAAACTCTACAAGTTAATATTTAATACAAAAATGAAAAAGGCTATATGTTATAAATGCGCTATTACAGGGGCCAAATGCTCAAAAATAGGTAATGCGCGCGCTAAACGATGAAACCTACGAATACAAAAACACCGGTTATCAAACACATTATTACAGGGTGTATATGTGTTTGAAAGTATACCAAATGTGCTAATAAATAATCTCACACACCAAATTCTACACAAATGAACAGTTAGTGTATACGCACTAAACAATATCTAAATTCACTAAAGTAATGTATACGCATTGATATCCGTGAATGTGCATGAGAAAAGGTGTTAGAGATCAAACACGTTAAAATAAAGTGTGAATGCGCTAAAGTAGTTACAAATGTGTTGATATGAAATGTGCACCCAAAATCCTGCACTGACCGAGTGTTAGGAAATAAATGCGCCAATACAGATATCAAACGCGTTAAAACGTCACAAATGCATTGATTGTAAAAACACATGCTAAAACATTCTCTGCGCATAGATAGAGTCAAAACCGACAGTAAATTTACTAAAATAGGTGACGAATGCACTATTTCGGGCGTCTGCTTTGATACATCACAGAGACACAAAAATTCAAATTTTGAGCTTAAATCTCACTGAAAATTTCAAAATTTTGGGAATTTGTTCTTAGTTAGTAATGTGAACTATTCCAATGAAAAATTAGGGGGTAAGCCCCATGGTGGGCACCAAAATGTAGAGGATTTTTTTGTTAGTGTGCAAACATGATATGATTATGCAATCAAACCAACACAAAAGGTAACACAACTAATCCACTACCTCCGATTGAGCAAGATGGAAAGAAGGGGAAAACAATTTACATGTACTTACCTACAAGTAGAATTCTCCTCCTTTGTTGCCTTGGATTTTCTCCTTTGATTTTGCTTGCTTGGATAAATGTAATGGATGCTTTAGATTCTTGGACAAATTTTGGCAGCACCTCCCTTTGATAAATGGCTTGATTGAGCTCACTAGATTGCTTTGATGATTGCTTGGATTGCTAGAAAATTGGGCAGCATTTACTTGCAAATTTCTAAGGTGCTTGCCATGGAGGGTGGCACCTCTATTTATAGTTGGAGGAGTAGAAATGGATGGTTGAGATTTTGCCATGGTGGATTAGATCAATGGTTGAAAATGGATGAGAGGGGAGGATGTAGAAAATTCTAGATTTCATTAGAATCCTCTATTGAATTTAAAATTCAATAGAATTGTATTTTTAATTTGAATATTTGAATAAGAGGAGGAAAAAATGGAGAGACTTCTAGAATTAGAAGTCTCTAGATTTGGGGGCTCATTAAGTGGTGATTAGGTGAGATTAATTACATTTAGTGGGGTGATTAGATGGAGAGGCTAGGCATAGAATAGGTATAGGGTAGGTGGTAGGTGGGTGAGTATTTTTAAATTGGTGGAAAATAGTTAATGAAGGTTATTTAGTGTAATGAATGAAATATTAATAATGTATTAATATTTCTAAGGGTATGAATAGGATTTATGGAATATGTAATAATTGGAACATGATTGTATATAGTATAATAATTAATTAAATTAATAATTAATTATTATAAGGTTGTGATGGGGATGAATGGTTATTATGGGATAAGTGAATTATTTACTTAGTAGATCATGTTGACATTTTATATGTCTACAAAAACTAAATGTTATATCCAAATGCTAGATATAGGTATTTTATTTGATTATTTAAATGTATTGAATTAATAGGAAATAATAGGGATATGGTACCAAACTTAATTTAACTCACCTCGTTGTGTCTTTGGAATGAAGCTGCATTGTGCATATTAGACAAGTTGTGACTAAGTGGCTTTGAGAAGGGCAAGAACTGAAGATCTGACTATACTGGGGCACCTAGGAGGATACTGGGGCACGTTGGTCCGTGATCTGGGCATTGTAGACTGCAGAAAATCTCAAGACACGAGTTCGACAAAGTGTCGTAATGTCTCTGTAATACCTTTGTCTTTGTTGCACGGTGTTGTAGTATTGCCGCCTATGACATTGTAAATGCAATATGAAGATCCACCTACAAAACCCTATTCAAAGCATCAATTCCTAAAAAATAAAAATGCATATGAATAGGTTAGATTGACCTTAGCTGCCACAATGGTGGACTTACAACTAAGCACTGCACTACATTCCTTCCCGCATGTAGTTATGTGTGTGTAATTTTGTACCTAGGGTGCCCTAGTGCAATGACATAGAAGTAGGGGCAATAACTAGATGTAAAAATGCAAATGGTGGATGGAATAGAAAGAATACAACCCTTTCCCCTATGCTTTGGTGTGATGTAGATGTAGAAGATGCCTAAATGTAGTCTCTTGCCTTAGTAGATAGCTTCCCTTGATAGTAAGATGTTCGCCCATAATGTAGTGAGTATGCTATGTTTATATATGGATCTCTTGTTCAAATTTTGACACTAGTGACCCAAAAATACCGACTAAAACCTAGGGAATGCATGGGGTAACAAAAAAGACCGACCTTGAACAAATAAATTAGAACCACAAATTACGAAAACTAGGGCACCTAAAATCATGGAGGGTGCCCGGTGGAAACTTAGGCACCCTAGTGTAGTAATCTTGGAGATGACAACCGAGAAAATTATGACACTTGAGACCTTGTAAAATTCACCCAAAATTGTATAGACATGTGACGATTGAACTAGACAAATAAAAGTGATGATTGACCAACTAACAACAAGACAAAAGGATGGGTCGCTAGTGGATACTTTTATTACGCAAGATTCATATATAAAATAACATACTCGGCGGTATAAATTTAATAGTAAGTATGTGATTTTGTGACTACACTTATATCTGTCACATTGCTACATAGCACGGTTGCGCTCCCGATCCATCACATCAAACCCCTAGTGTTCGGTGTCTTACTCCGTTGAGTTGCATCTAGCTCCGCATGTGGCTGAGCTATCTCCGCCACCACACCTCCATCTCCTCCTATAGGCATTGCCACGTCTCCTCATGTAAGCACCGTCATATATCCTCCTAGATGTGTCTCCTCCTTAGCGGCCTTGGTTACCCAATACTGTGTCATCCACTCCACAAAACCCTCCACCACTCCCACACCATCCTCATCAATATCATATGAATCTTCCTCCTCCTCTAATGGGTGCAACATCATAGGAATAGGCAAGTCCCTCTTCATCTCATCCCGCATGTATCTAATTGGTGCCATAGGCATAGCTTATACCAAACCAAAGCGCCTCATCACCCATGGAATTTGTATTGGTTGCACCATCTCGACCTTCACCCCTACACCCATATAACTCTCCTCATGCTTGTAAGTTAGATATCTATGCCCGACCATGCATAAAACTCTATGTATGACCTCCATGTGACATCATCCACATTCAAACTCCCCAATCTCTTTTTATGCCAATCATCACCTCTCTCACCCTTGTCTCCATGAGCACGGTCAACTCTCCATCTCATAAATCCCACTATCAACTCAATATGGTCTCCTATGATCAATGGAAGACCTAACATCCCTCACCACAACTATGTTCTCATATAACCAATAGTATAGCAAGAAGCCTACATCCACACCCAACCTTCTCCTTGAACCGTATATCCACAATTTATAGTGCACATGTGGTAGTAAATCTAACCTAAATGTAAAAATTGTTCGATGCTCAACTATGTCCTCTACCACCATTATTAAAGCATATGAAAATTTGGCCCCACCTAAATTTGACAATGCATAGCAATATATAACTATATTAATCAATCATATTAGTCAGTTCCCCAACGTTTTAGGCTAATATTAGGTTTTAATATGAAATAACCTAGATACAAATGCAATATGTGGGGCCTCTCGATCCAACCTGTCGTCTCGGTGCATCCATCCTACCCTTAAACTTTAATCGGCATGCTATTTATTCCCTTTGAATTGAAAATCTCAAAATATGATACATATCCTCTAACGCAATCGTCATCTCTTCATCCCGAATCGAAAGGTACTAGTCCTTGGGTCCCATTTGTCTATTAATAAAATAACGAGCTCTGTGTTTGGGGCACCCATTGATAGTGGTAGAATCCATCTAATCCGACCGCCTCCAAATTATCCCACTCCTCATCTGTGACATCCACCCCGATCATCCCCAACATAGATAGGACTCTATCTCTCAAGTACAAGGTGTCTCTGGCATACAAAAATCAACCAACAAGCACCCATCGGTCTCCAAATCATAAAAATCCTCCTTTTTCATCTAAATAATCAATAAAGTCTAATATCCTATTCAATAAACATTGATCATATCCAGTCAATGCCAATTTACCCTAGATTGATGATGACCCACCTAGTCACCACCGATCAACCCTTGACACCCATCAAAAATTAAAAAAATCATAAAAATAAAAAAACCAACTAAAAATCAAAACAAAGCTAGGTTTTGGCACTTACCGCTCTTCAAGACCTCTAACACTTCCTTCTTCCTTCATTGGCTCCCATTTCACTCAAATATCAAATTTATATATGTCAAAACTCTCAATCATCAAATTTGTGTCATTTAAATGAGCCTTGTCGGTCGTTTTCGCCGCTTATATAGGCATACCGACCCAATCATCATCAACCTAAGCCAAATCACCGTCTACCCACCTAGTTGTTTGTCGACCCAACCCTACTTTTCATATTTTATCCCATCTCATCCAATATCCTTATAAAATTATCCTTTCTTCCACTTCAGCTTGTGTGTCACCTATAACACACCTTGGCTTGTCTTGTATAGCTCATTTTTCCATCCTTTTTCTTATCTACTTATCTCTTCACACATATTTAATCCTATCCAACAACTTGATCGTGGCCATTTGTGTGTTCCCTCTCAAGGCATCATATCTCCTCTTAAGCCCACCATGGTGGCCATCTTTTTATCTTTGTCCCACCGGGACACATATTTACTCGTTTCATATGAAGGATAGCGCATGCTCTTTTGCCCCAAAGATATATTTGTGAGACCATTGTTTCAATCATCCTTGCATTATTGTCCATAACATTGATGTATGCCTTTGGATCATTGGTCTCACGACTTGCACATCTAGTTAAGAGGATTCCCATTGGATTCCATTCATCTTTGCAATGATCTTTTCCGACTCATAGTGCGTATAACATTAACGTCATCTCTGTTGAGGCCATGCTATGTTCCCTACCATAGTTTTTCTAGGGTTACTACCATATTTATTTCATCCATCGAGTGGCTTCTAATTTGATTCCCTCTATATGGCTATAATCTTTGTCGACTCACAGTCCATAGGACATTAACATTGTCTTCGTTGAGGTGGTGTTATCTTCCCTACTTGAATTGTTTCCAAAGATTGCCGCCATATTTATTTTATTTTTGTTTTTATCCTATCCTTCTCACAACGGTCATCCCTCTCCACTTAGGGCATCATTTCTCTTCTTTTCATCATGCCACCCTCTTTCCTCTTTTCCTTCATCTATTTGTTTCAACCTAGTAATTTATTTTTCTTCAGATCATCAATCCCTAGTTTGAAGCGGAACACCTCAACCACCATCTTTTATCACGTGGAAAGATGGGTGCGGTGGTGAATGTTTTTGATGAACGGGAAGATGGCGCAGAAGCTTCTACAACGGGAAGATCTTAGGGAGAGGGTATACCTCCACCGAGGATCCCATATAGAAGGGGTTATTAAGTAATATTGTCAAGCGGGAAGCAAAAGAGTGAAAGGAAAGAATAAAAATGGGTGAGAGGGGACATGAATGGTGAGAAAGGTAATTATGGGGATAAGTGGCAAGAGGAGTAGAAATGAGGAGCGGGGATGAATGGATCAAATATATGGTAATCATGGTGGGGGAGGAGGAGCTGCTGGATAGTGAATGCTACTTGAGAAATATCTTCAAGTAGGATTTGAAAACTGCAACAATGATCAAGTAGGATTCCCAAACTAGGGAATGCATTAGTACGGGTGAATGGATGGGGTGCAAAGTAAGATTTTGATCATGTAGGAAGATACTCACGTGATGAAAATCATCTTAATTTTAATATAGCACATAACATGATGCATCATGATATAAAAGATCATGATGACTAGACTGTAATATGCATGATAACATAGACAGGGGCCATCAAAATTTTTGATGCCCCAGTAAGATTTATGTAAGTGGAAGAGAGCATAGATAGAGGCCATCAAGAAAGTATGATGCCCCAATACGATATGCAATCAGATAACATAAGTATATTAGAGAGAACACCAGGATACATAAAATCAAGATGCCCCTATAATATATCAAGATACAAGAAAGAAATTAATAACTTGTAACTAATAATGCAACACAAGAACCAATAAACATGTCCCTAACATGTTCCATAGTGAGGATTGATTGGATGTGCCCCCAAGCAGGGGTATAAGGACATAAAAAGGATTGGGTCATTTTCCTCAAACAAGGAAACAATGAGAGCAGATTTTCCCAAGCGAGGATTCACGCGAGGAGAAGTGGTTTGAATTTGATAGTCATAAGGTGATTGGATCATTCGTTGGGGATAATAGTTCAAAGGATGAATTGTGTTGATTATTTTAGAGTTTTTGCAATTTTGTGGAGTTTACAATTTTTAGAATTTTTTTGCGATTTTGTTTTGTATGTATTTGAGATTTTGAAATGTTTTTTTGGATTTGTGAGATTTTCTAATGTTTATGGATTTTTTTGGATTTTTATACTATTTTCTAATGTTTTTTGGATTTTTGGAGATTTTCTAATGTTTTTGATTTTTGATTTTTGAAGATTTTCTAATGTTTTTTTGGATTTTGGAGATTTTCTAATGTTTTTGGATTTTTGAAGATTTTTTAATGTTTTTAGATTTTTAGATTTTTATAATGTTGTTGGAAATTTATGGATCAGAATGTAAACTTATTTTGAGAGGTGATAAACCAGGATATTATCCGTATGTACCATGTTCCTCGTGGTAACTCATGCTCTGAATAACACAAAAATTCTCATTCCATTGGCAGGATATGTTGGTGATGATATGATGAAAAAGTCTAGCTCCATTCTTGACTCCACACAACTAGTAAGATGCGAGGGCTCATCACCGAGAATCAAGAAGGATGCAGGATGTAGATAATGAATATAGAGACAAGTGCTAACAACAATCCCTTTGGGAAATTGTGACTCAATTCTTCTTAAGGTTACTGAACCATTTTCAAAATGACTTTCACTTTATGGGTCACATGCTAGACTTAGACAGTTACGTGGCTTGCTGATTGGTAAGATATGAGGTGAAGGGATAGTTCTCTCTTCACTTAGGCATCTAAATTACTTCTTTGGGGATTTTATAATTGTAAGCACTTTCAAATTGATAAGATGTTGTATTTATTGTAATGAATCCCTATGCCTTGCCCCATGCTACTAGTAAGAAGCAAGGGCTCATCACCAAAGACAAAACATAGGCGAGTAAATTTTATTGGATGTTTTTTATTTTTATTTTTTGATTTTTTTACTTTTGTGAATGACCCTCTACACTTTTCCCCATGCCACCTGTAAGAGGCAAGGGTTTATTACGAAGACAAGACATAGATGAGTAAGGGAACCTCCCTCCATTCCCAGTCTCACACTACCAGTAAGAAGTGTGGGTTTAACACTAAAAACTATGAAGGACGAAAGGTGTGACAATGAATTATTCATAATTTATTGAATTGATTGAATTTTACAATAGTGCTTTGTATTTGGGAAGGAATGTTTGCCCCCAATCTCAGCCCCACATGACTAGGAGGATGTGAGGGTTCAACACCGAAGACTGATATAGACGATCAAACGAACCGGTATAGAAGTTTAGAGCTTTGTTATGAAAGAGATAATTTATTTGAAGGGAATATATTACCATCAATAAGCTTCTAGGTATGACCATAGGTGAAAGCGACTAAAAATGGGAGATATTATAAGAAGTATGACGCTCACAAACTTAATAGGATCTATATTAGCACTTGTCTCATGATGATAAATATGAAGATGTGATTTTGATAATGAAAATATCCCAATGGAAATGAATAACTTTAAATTATTCAGAGATAAGTTAGACAGAAGGAACAATGTACACGTTGTTGTTTCCCAGAATAGTGAACGCCTCAAGGATAAAATTTCTTTAGATGTACTGCATTCATTGGTTCATCAAGTTCTTGACCATATTCAGTGGCCAAATTATAGGCTCTAGAGCTAAATTTAGTTGTAATTACATAGGGTCCTAACCAATTAAACTCAAAATTTCCTTGTTTTTCTCACTCTTTAGTGGTATTATTTTGATTTTATTTTCAAACAAGGTCACCAATCTCAAACTCTCTGGGTCTTACCTTTTTATGATAAATGTGTTGTAGTCGGTTTTGATAGAATTGAAGATGATTGAGTGCATTAAGTCATTTTTCATCAAGAAGCTCAAGCTCTGAAGTCGTGACTTTCAAGTATTCATTCTCATTAATTACATCTTTAAGGGAGATTCTCAAGGATGAGAGTTCTATCTCAATAGGTAAAATATCTTCACAACCATAAATGAGGGAAAATGGGGTGGCTCCAGTAGGTGTGTGGTAAGATGTATGGTAAGCCCAAAGAGTGGGGTAAATTTGAGTATGTCAATTGCATCCATGTGTGTTGACGATTTTTTCCATGATGGATTTTAGAGTCTTGTTGGTTGCTTTTGCTTGACCGTTACCCTAAGGGTAGTATGGAGTGGACCACTTAAGTTTGATGCGAAAATGTTTGGTGAGGTCTTTTACATCCTGGTTTTTAAATGATTTTCCATTATCTGTGACAAGAGTGGATGGAATACCAAATCGACAGATGAGATTATTAAAAATGAATTTTGATATTTGGCTACCAATAACATAGGTGAGAGGCATAACTTCCACCCATTTAGTGAAGTTATCGGTAGCGGTAATGATGAACTTATGTATGTCAGACAATATTGGTTTGATTTTACTAATAAGGTCAAGTCCCCATTGAGAGAAGGGCCATGACATGGTTATTGATTGCAATGCTTGGGAAGGTGCATGAATAATATTTCCATGCTTTTGACATTCTTGACATCATTTGAAAAAATGGCATGTGTCACTTTCCATGGTGGGCCAATAATATCCATCTCGCAGGATTTTCTTTGTTAAGGCTATACCATTCGTGTGCACTCCATGATACCAAAATGGACTTGATTAGAACACTCGAGGCTCATTCCTAACTAAGACATTAGAGCAGGGTGCCACCATATCCTCGTTTATAAATATTTTCGCTAAAATGGTGTAATGAGAGGCACGTTGTGCTAAAGCACATTTATGCATTGGTTTCATGTCGGTAGGAAATGTTTTATCATGGATGAAGGTGTAAAGATCATGGTACCAAGGGTTATTTGGACCCATGATTTCACATACCATAGTGTTTTCAGGAAGATCATAGGCATACATTAAGAGATTTTCTATGAGAAAATGTGTCTAGGGTTGATTAGATGCAATTTCTAACAGGGATCCAATAGTTTCCATAGCATTGGCAAATTTATTACAAATTATGGGGATTTGATCAAAGCTAATTAATCGAAAATAACTTTGAAGGCTATCCACCATGCGCTTATATGGGATAATTTTTTCATCCTTGACCTGGTATTCATCAGTAACTTGTTTGATGATAAGTAAAGAATCACCAAATACAACTAACTCTTTAAGATTCCAAGATATAGCTAGTTTTAATCCTGCGCGATATTATTGGTACATGGGAATGCTAATCAAAATGATTTGGGGATGACGTGTCCACTAGGTGTGATAAGTAAAATACCAAATCTTGATCCATGGAGATTACAAGATCCATCAAAAAATAGAGTCCAAGTTGGTGTGATGTCTATGTGTAGAAGATCTTCATCAGAAATGCAAAATGAAGTGGTTATATTCTAGGAAGGGGTGCCTCAACAAGTTGGTCTACAAGGTCCTGTCCTTTAATTGTTCTCTGCGAAAAAAACTCAACATCAACTTCACTAAGTATTACAACCCAGCTAGACATTCTTCCTGTGAGAATGGGTCGGGACAAGAGATACTTGAGGGGATCAATCTTGGTGATCAAATTAGTTGTGTGATTAAGTAAGTAATGACGTAACTTATGGAATGCAAAGGTGACCACCAAGCATACTTTTTGATTTTGGAATATCATACTTCATGGTCAATAATTGTTTAACTAAGGTATTATACAACCTATTCTTTTGCTTGATCGTTGTGTTTTCCTAACAGAGATCCTATGGCATGTTTAGTGGCAGATGTATAAAGCAATATGGATGTATCGTGTGCAGTGACATAAGAACATATGGGCTAGAGAGGTATTCTTTTAAATTAGAAAAAGAGTCTTGAAAATCGTGGTTCCAGTGTAATTATGCATCTTTCTTGAGTAATTGGTTAAAGTCATGGAACCGATCACCAACCGTGATATGAAGTGTCTAATAGATTGGATTTTTCCCTGAAGACTGCATAATTGTTTTAGGTTTCGAGGAGGAGGAATTTCCATAATGGATTTGAATTTTGTAGGATCCACTTCTATACCTCTCCATGAGACAATAAACCCTAATAATTTACCAAAGGTCACCCGAATACACATTTCTTTGGGTTAATACAAAGCTTATACTCATGTAATCTATCAAAAATGTATCTCAATACACCTTGATGTCCTATTCATGTTTTTGATTTGGATAATATATCATCAACATAATCTTCCATGATATCATGTAACATATCACGAAAGATGACTTTCATTTCTCGTTAATAGGTGGCACCGGCATTTTTAAGCCAAAAGGCATGACCTTATAATAGAAGGTGCCCCATGGTGTAGTAAATTCCATTTTATGTTGATCCCCTTGAAATACGTATTTGATTATAACCAGAAAATCCATCCATTAAGGAGAGCATTTCATGGCCTATCGTAGAGTTGACAATCATGTCTATGTTGGGCAAGGGAAAGTCATCCTTAGGACAAGCCTTGTTAATGTCTCGGAAGTTTGTGCATATCCTGATGCCGGGGGTTTTCTTGGCTACGAGAAATATGTTATATACCCATGCCAAATAATCAATAGGTCGAGATAAAGTCAAATTCCAAGATTTTTTCAAGTTCGGCTTTGAAAAAAATGCTCCTTGGGGATGTATTTTGCGTAGTTTTTGTTTCACAGACTTTGCATATGGATGCACCATAAGGTGGTGTAATATAAGAGATGGATCTAGGCTTGGTATGTCCTTATAGGTCCATGCAAAGATATCTTGGAATTCAATAAGGAGTGTTGTGAATTCTATGCATTCTTGGTCAGATAGACTAATGCCAAGTTGTAAAAATTTTGGTTGTTCAACGGTTCCAATGTTTATGTTTTTAGTTTCTTCTACAAGCATTTTAGATGTATCTTTTTTGAGAAAATGATGCTAATGGTTGATGTAAGTCATCAGTTTCGGGTGATTTGGGGGATTTGGCACAAGATTTTTGTGTGTGATGTTGAGACTTTTTATTGACATGTTTGTTTGATAGGGTGGCGATGAGATTTTGACTATGGGAAATTTTTTGTTTGCGCTTCTGATCCAAATTTTCTAAAGGTAAAGGATCTGAATATTCTATTTCTTTGCCAAAATAGGTTGATTCATCTAGATTGATTTCAAATCCTTTTCTATGGTTGGAAGTAGGGATTTGATCATGAGTTCTAAGGAATTATTTAATGGCTTCATCATTTTGGAACATGTCCATGGCCACATGATGTGATTGGCCATGGTCTATGAGATTTAGATGCATAGGCTCAAAATTGATGACGTTAATGGATAAATGTTCAAAGTAAAGATGTGTTTCAATGAGGTCTTCGAAAAGGCTATGTGTAGACCTGGTGTCACTATCAAAGTTGGTGTCATTGTTATCACTTGTAATTAATATAGGAGAAGCATTGAATACATTTAAACCCGGACCATGTTTATCGTGATTTTGTGTGAAATTGATTGTGTCTAAATGACCTTGTTCATTTGGACCGAGTCCTTTACCGTTCCATCACATGTTTTTCATTATTCGATGAGCTTTGGTAAATTGAGGGGAATCATAACAGGGAGAAAAGTCATCATTATATAACCAAGATCCTAAAGAACTTGGAATATGTTCATTGTCGAGATAACTGAATTTTTTTCCAAATTGACTATCCCATTTGGTAAATAGGATGGATTATCAGACGTGGAGCGTTGGGTTTGTCATATTTGTGTGGGGATTTTTTGATGTAAAAGAAGTCTGTCACCTTTTGAAATTGATATTCATCACATCCTTTGTCAATAATTTTTAATGTGTGGGATGGGGGACTAGTAGGTACCTCACGTGGTGGGGAAGTCAGTTTGGTAGTTCTGAAAGATGAAGAAAATGGGTTATATAAGAGAGGGGGTGGATTAGAGGATGAAGTTTGGTTAATCGAAGGAGAAGGTATCTTAATAGAAGAGGTATGGTTGGATGAAGAAGGTTGACTAGGTGAGGAAGAAGATGGTGTGGTGGAAGAGTAATTATTGTTGGAAGAAGAAGCTTGATTAGTGGGAGGAGGAATGGTTGAAGATTGTTGATTAGCGGAAGAGAATGGATTGGAAAATGTGGTTTGGTTAGAAGGTGATGGTTTTGGATCATATTTAGGGAGTGTATCCAGATCGATGCATGTTTCGTTAGGGATTATGCGAGGTGGAGCATACTTATCTGTTGATGGACAATAGTGATCATGTCTATACCATCCTTTGAGGAATCTACAATACTCAAAGGGTTGAGGATCCACACAGTGTAAATTCCTTTTCCAAATGAGGAAATTTAATACATTGGTGGAACGTTGATGGGATGGATTTCATGGCATGAATCCATGGTCGGCCGACGAGAATGTTATATGTAACTTCTACATCCACCACATGACATATCATTTCTAAGGTGATGGGTCCAACTTGGAGAGGTAATGTGATTGTGCCTTCAGACTTTCTTTCACTATTATCATACCCATGAATGGTTATGATGTTGTTTTGTAGATCATTTTTGGTGTAACCTAGGTAGCGTAAGAGTTTCATGGAACAAATATTCAATGTGGATCCATTTTCGATTAATACGCGCTTGATCTTACGATGAGTTATATAACCCTCAACGTATAAAGAATGATTATTAGTGATGTTGGGATTTAGAAGGTCAGTGGGACCAAAGGATAAAATAGGATTGGGTACCATAAGATGTGCAATTAAAGCCCTGGAATTGTTGTGAATTGATGTCCTTGGGGACACGAGTGTTATTCAATGTTTGCATAAGGATGCATTGTAGTGCGGGAGAAGAATTAAGTAATTCCATGATGGAAATCTGTGTTGTAGTCTTCTCCAATTTTTTGACAATATTGAATGATGGCACAAGTTGTGGAGTGGAATTGGTGGTGGAATTAGATGGTGGATTAGGAGGTGGTGTGGGAGATGAAGTAGCATATTTTTTTTGTTGTAAGTACCCATATTTGTTTTTGGTGGTGATCACACAATCAGTTTTGATCTTTATAGTTGTCACTAAGTCTTGGTCATAGTTGATGGTCGAGATGACTGAGTCATACTCGACGTTGCTTGATGATTGACCCTTATCCTTCAAATTATCATCATGGTTGGGGAACGGGTTTTTTAACATGTTAAGTTTTTAGTTGAGTGTTTTTGTCTCAGAAGTATTTTTAACTTCTATCTCTCTGCGTTCAATCAGGTCTTGGATGTAATGGTGGAGTTGCATGCATCGCTCTATAGAGTGCCCTTTTATGCGACGGTAATCACAATATTCATTGTCCTTATACCAATTCGGTTTGGGTTGTCCTTATTTGAAGGGTTTGATGATGGGATACGTAATCATGTTGGCATTTTTCAAGTGGCAAAAGACACTAGATAGGATTTCTTCGAGAGGAGTGAACTATCATCATCTATCTCGAGAAGGAGCTTCCTTTCTAGGGATTATGATTGGTTGTTTGGATTTGAATGTGTTGATTGGATTGTTTTGAACGTTTTGGACATGGCGAGAATCAATAATGTCATCGTTGACTATATTTTGGTTTCGGTTAAAGAATTTGGATTTTCCGGTTCGAGGGGTGTCTCTATGAGGTTGGTCCCTAAAGGGTGTTTTAAGTAAGCCCTTAGAAATGAGGGATTTTTCGATCTGTGTTCCCTTTTCAATGAATTATTTGAAATTACTTAGACAATGCATTTGCATGTGGAATGATAATTCTTTTTGGAACAAAAATGCTAACCAATTGTCTTTCGAGTATTGAGTAGGGAAATTTTCTTGCAATTCCTCACCATTGTTGTAAAAAGGAGGTGAATTTTTCATTGGGCCTTTGTCTAGTTTTACAGAGATCCAGCATGGTTATTTCTGAGGCTAAGTTGAAGGAGAAATGTTTGATGAAATTTTTCGATAAGTCTGTGAATGTTGTGATCAACCCTTTGGGAATATGGAGAAACTAGTCTAAAGCCCATCCTCCTAATATTTGAGGGAATAATCGTAAAAGATACATGTCACGATAAGTAACTTCTTCGACAAAGTGCATGTAAGATTCCTTGACATGTTCATGGGGGTCACCTTTTCTTTTGTATTTATCAAATTTTTGGATTTCAAAGGATGACAGAAATGGTAAGCGTAATATTTCCGTATCAAATGGGTAAGGACATAGTTCTTCAAAGTTGAATTGTTTCAATTTTTTGTAGTCCCTGAATGGTGTCTTTCATATGTTTCCATTCTTGTGCAAATGGAGAGGCGGGGATAGGTTATCAAGAATGTCATGAGTATTGGGGTCTAGATTGGAGTCTTTTAACCTTTCAGCTCTAGCAGTTGCTTCCTCAAGTTTCTTTGTTAAGTCTTGGATTTTAGTGAATAACTCGTCGGCCGAAGAGCTATTTGGATTGTTTGGTATTTCGTTGTGATAACTTGATTCACCATTGTTGATAAGTTTGTTTAAATTTTCAGTCCTGAAGTCAGGGGGTAGTTTTGCCCCCATGGCTAGGATGCGTAATAGATATTCGTTCTTGTTTTGTTCTATCACCCTATTTACTTGTTCTTGTTCTTCATTGGTGAGTTTTGGTTGCGTGACTTCTTCATCATCATTTTCATGATTGTGACTATGTGTGAATACCATGATGAGATAGGTGTGTGCCTGATTAAGTTGTAAAAAATGGTTATGAATTTTGAGTAGGCATGATTAAATGAGAACTTGATTGCTTTGGATTTGGCTTGAATAAGCTTGTGATTACTGATAAGGAGAGTAACTCAAACAAGTTATCTCAATATGATTGTGATATAACTCAAGACGAGCTATTAGGGAATTTGTGTCACGTTGTGTAGATTTGGCTTGAACAAGCTCTGGATTGTTGACGGGGAGAGTAACTCAAACAAGTTAATCTCAATATGATTGTGATATAACTCGAAATGAGTTATGAAGGGATTTGTGTCGATGTGATTTTGATAAACTCGATAGTTGACAAAATAAGGAGTGAACTCAAACAAGTCTCCTAATGTTAGTTTGATATAGCTTGAAAACACGCTATGGAGGATTGGCTGAAGCAAGCTAATGAAATCAGTGCAATGTTTTGGTCTTCGTTGTTGGATTTCTTCAATGTTTTTCTTGGTATTTGATGGTCAAGAAATGGTGTTGTGGAACACAACTAGGGTTTGAACTTTTACAATGAACACATTGATATCAACCAAGTTTTATGATAAGAATAATGCTAAACTATTTTGTTGACAAACAACAAGCAATCATGTGTATCAAATTGTTTTGGCTCAAGAGGTAAATTCTTTGGGAATGATCATTGTTTCATGCAATCATACAAGTATGTTGTGGAATGATGGATGTAGGCTCTTATCACTCCAAAAATATGCATCCTCCGATATACCCTAGTCCTGATATACCTAATTTTGTATGGGGATAAAATTGGTATGGGAACCCTTAGAGCACTGGAGGAGACTCACCAATTCTTACTTGCCTGTTTTGGAGTGAATCACCACGTCCAAGGTAAGTTTTGTGAAAAGGTGGAAGGTGATGGAGGGATGAATGTGTATGGTGTCCTTATAACTCCCCAAAGATTTATAGGGAAGATGCCCATGCTTTTTGTTACAACTATTTAGGCACGACTTGCATGCTCTGCACGACAACATTACCTATAAGTGAAGATCAGGGGTGAGGTAGATACCGAACGTTGTGATGAGATGGTGTCTCAAAGTGCAATGAAGATATAAATGTTGTTGGTGTGTGGTAGTGAAGTCCACATCACCGGTGTAGCATTGGTGGTGATGAAATCCACCTCAACTACGTGTAAAAAAAAATGATGAAGTGATTAAACACAAGGTTCTTTCCAACTTTAAATAAATCATTGGTGGAAAATGGCAGCGTACCTGAGCGTGCTAAAAAAATTTCTTTAGTTTTAGCAATTTTATTTAAATGGTGGTACTTTTGCGGTATTTTTTTGTGTTTTTGACAATATTCCAAAGAATGTGGTCCTACAGAAAACAAATTAGTAGTTATCCTGTAGACAAAATATTAGGAAGAAAAAGGTTTTGGTTGTTTTTGATTTTCCATATGGCTCGAAGGCACAAGAAAAGAGCATACACAACCAACAACCGAACAAATATCAATAATGCAATGAAATAAAATTGATTGAGATGATAGTTAGAAACATAAAATAATAAGGAAATGGATCCTGCAATGTTAGAACAAGAAACTAAACAATCGCAACCATTTCTGATTTTCCAGATCGCTTCAAGGTGTAGGAAAAGAGCATACATAGATACAATTGGAATAGATTTTGTTAAATTTTTTAATAAGTATTGCAATTAATCGTGATTGCAAAATAGTAATAACGATTATCTTCACAAAAAAGAAAAATGACGAAAAAAGCTTTAAAATGTTACCAAAAGTGTCGTTGTGGAAAATTGGAATGTAAGGAAAAAAAATTGTTTTGCGAGGCTTGGGGGCCTCAAGTGTGCAAAAGATGACTGGGAATGCGAATATGATAATTTTCACGAGATAGGTGTGAAAAGGTCTGTATTGTCAAAAAAGGTCCTACAAGAAAAATATTAGTAGTTTTTACCTGCAAACAATGTTAGGAGAATGATTACTGAAAAAAAATTAATTAAAATCATGAAGTTTAAAAACCACAACATCAAGTTGATAAAAGAAAATGTGGAGATTGTGAATGAGGACAAAAATTACAAAACATGATTAAGAATGATCGTGAAAAAGAATCTCGAAAAGTGATAAATATCATAGTAGAAGTCGTAAAATGGACCGAAAAGGCAATATTTACGATTGCGAATCTCACACATGAAGTTACAAAAGTAATCTCGCAAAATTAAATGCGGAGAGGGTTAATCGGTACTCAAAAATCATAAAATTCTATAAGAACAAATGCAAAAAGTGATAAATATTGCACAAGTGGTTGGAAAAAGGTAATTAGCGTTGTTTATTTATGATTGTGAATAACTGCACAAGAAGGTACAAATTTGAAAAATCAAATTGTGAAAATTTGTGAAATGATTTGGTACAGAGTGAGCAAAAGCAACGAAAAATGAGTAATGATGAAAGACTTAATTAAATAAGAGTGTTATTAAAATCGTGATAAAGAGAAAATAATCAATAAAAATAACTTGAATCTGCAACTTAATGGGAGTGTGAATGTGGTGGGTTTGAATAAGCTCTTATACGAATGTGAAGATAAAAATATGGACTTATATGGCAAGAATGTGGATCGATATGATGAAAAGGTGGACTTAGAGGAAAAAAAATGCGTTTTGAATTAAAATTAGAAATGGGAAAGGGACGTAATGGAAAATTTTAAGAGAATATAGTCAAGGTGAACATTTTAATGGAATAGGGTACGTGATAGGTAGAAATTGAATGGAAATATGTATATTAATGATTATTTGAGAAGTCAAAGTAACTATTCATTTTGACATTCGGTGGGTAATGTTTTGTGAACATCGAGCTTAATACGAAGTTGGAATATGAACAACGATCATAATATTAAAACATTTCCCCTTAAGACCCAAGCTTAAAAAGTATGACATGATCAAAGAAACTGAGGAGGTGGGTTGGGTTTCATCAATGTGACAGAATATTTACTCAGAAAAATTCCAAAAAGTTAGGCACATATACTAATGGAGTAGACTAATTGATATGGTTGTGGAAATTGGTGGAAAGTCACAAAGTCTTAGATAAAACACGGATTGCCACGGTAAGGGGATTAGTGGGTTGCAAATCCAAATAGTTTGAATCTATTCATATATATTAAATATGAATTACGTGTTGATATAAACAAAAAAATGTACAATTTTCAAAATTTGCGAGGCTCTGATACAATGTCGTAAAAATTTCACAAAAATTTATAGTGAAAATCACAAAAATGGCCCATTTCTGTCGGGCAATGTCCATGCCTTAGCAACAGCCAAAGTGCATGGAAAAGGATAGTATGTGAAGGGAGGATTTTAGTGGGAGTTGGGATAAGAGATATGCTTGGAGAAATCAAGTCGACGGGAAGAGATGGTGGGAGGGTGTGGAGGTGCAGAGGAGTACAAGGGTCGGTCTTTGGGGCAAGCTTTGCAGTGGGGATCGGGGGTATTAGGAAGAGAATAGGGATTTTGTGAGTTTGGGAAGCGAGGAGAATGGGCGACGTGGAAGGAGCATATGGGATGAGTGGATGGGGAGTTGAGAGATGAAGTGGCATGGAAGTTAGGTAGTGGGGAGGTTGGGAAAGCAAGGAGAGGGGATTCAATGTGTCGTTGGGAAGGGGTTGAGTCAAGTGGTAGAGTGGGGGAAGTTGTTTGGAAGTGTGGGAAGGAGTGTAGGGACGTGGAGAGAGAGCTTGGCCAAGTGGCCTGAGGAAGGGACGTGGGTGTAGGTAGTTAGGTGGGTTGAGGGGTGATAGAAAATGGGATGTAGGATAGAGTTGGGCGGGGATTTATGGGTAGGTGTAGTTAGGATATGTAAAGTTTGCTTTTATTTAAATAAATAAATATATATGTTTATATCATAAATATGAAAAGCTATATAGATTTGAGATTGAAATGAATATACTGGCTAAGAAAAATACTAAATATATATATTTTTATTATTTTGAGTTTTTTAATAATAATAATCTTTTTTTGTGTGTAGGTTTTAGACAGAGAATAACATACTAAAGTAAAAGAAATTAGAAAACTAGAAGGAATATTAAATTCGTATAATAAGAGTATACACAATAAATTTTGAGTATCAAATTAAATTGACTGCATAAACTTCAAAATGACTTTAAGGTCGGTTTCCCATGACATTAAGAGAACTCAAAGTATGATTTTTTTGTTTTGGAAATCACAATCGATAGTGATTTTAAAACTATGAACAAGTCTATTAATAACTAAGATCAATATATTTTTTTGGTTATTTTTAGGAAGGATATATGATATTTTAGGCTATTTGATTTTGTAGGAATATTTCAAAAAAGAAAAATGACGACAAAAATTGGCTTCGTAAAACTAGAAATTGAAAATCAGATTAAATGTAACCTCTGCAAACATCGTAAGAATATTGATACCTCTACCATGGTCCACAAGTATCCGGATCTGATGATGGATTTGCTTCTTCTAAACACCGAGTGCCAAAGAGATAAAAGACATGACGAGCATCGTACGTTCATTGTTACTTATAACCTGTATATGTACCACAAGATACCACACAACATGATCACTTCCCATAGCATGAAGGTTAACCAAAGAAGGCCATAAGGTACAAAAAGGAAATAATAAGCAAACAATAATAAACAAAGAATGGATAAAACCACTAATTGGGAAATCAATGGTAACAGATCAAAAGCCACCCAACGTGCCCAAATGTGATCTAGGAAAAATACCTTTGATAAATAAGAAAGTAAAACACTAACAATAATACATTCTCCTTCCCGATTCTATAAAAACCTCATAATGGGCAAGGAAACATGGATGAGCCCTGATTGCGTGATATGTAGGTGCTTTTCTTGAAATGGAGCAAGGCCTTCCTGCAACAAGATCTACTTACTTTGCACCAAATGGATAAAAGGATTATGGATTTGGGGTGCTTCAAGATGAGGCTATTTGGGCATTAGGACGAGGTGGAGGGATGTTATTTGCTCAAAGGATGCAAGAACTTAGACAGGGCATTCAAGCTTATTCTTTGTGTCCTAGAGGGGAGGGGTAAGGTTGTATTTATAGCCTGGGGAAGTGATTAACTTAGAGTAATTTAAGTAATCATGGTTTGAAAATGTGGGCAAGATTAGGTGAGTGGGGACCACGAAGAATGGGTGAGGATTTGAATTAGATTTTTTAATTCATGAGTGGAGGATTTTAGGTGAGTGGGGACCACGAAGAGTGGGTGAGGATTTGATTTTGAATTTTTAATTCAATAGTAGAAAAACATGGAGAATAATGACATGTGGTAAGGATTAGGTTATTTTTAGATTTGAAAGGGATAATTAATCAAATTATATTTGATTAATTCGGAGTGCATTTTTGTGGGAAATGAGGTAGGGGAATTAATTTATTTAAGACAAATGTGAAATTAGGGTGTCTACACATTCGATGTGTGGGGTTTGGCTTAGGTATCATCATCTCTTAGGGGTTCAAATTATTATGTCACTTTTATTGATGAAGTAACAAGGAAAGTTTGGGTATATTGCATTAGAAATAAATATGATGTATTTGACACTTTTGTTAAATGGAAATCCTTGATAGAGAATGAAACAGGTCTTAAGCTAAAATGTCTCAGGTCAGATAATGGAGGGGAGTATTGCAACAATGAGTTTTATGATTATTGTTCTAAGAATGGAATCTGCGGGAAAAATACAGTTCCAGAACTCATGCAATAGAATGGGGTACATCGAGAAAGGATGAACAAGACAATAATGGAACGAGCTAGGAGTATGAGGTTACATACAGGACTACCTCTTTCTTTTTGGGTAGAAGTGGTGAGCATATTTGTGTACTTGATAAATAGAGGACCCTCAAGTGCCTTGGATAGAGGCATACCTAAGGAGTCTTGGGTGGTAAGAAAGTTGATTACTCATTTCATAGAGTCTTTGGATGTGAGGTGTTTGTTCATATTGACGAGGATTATAGGACCAAGATAGAGGCTAAATTATATACACTTTCATTGGTTATGGTGGTGATGAATTTGGATTTAAATGCTAAAGTATAAAGGACAAGATAATCATCGATCTATGGATGTGGTCTTTAATGAGAAAGTTATGTATAAGAAATAGTTGCGGGAAAACATAGAAGAATCTAAACAAGAATATGCGGTGGTAGAGGATCTTTCAAATGAGAAAGTGACACATGAATCGGTTGAGAAACCTACTCAAAAGGAACCCCAAACTCCTATATTGAGGAGGTCTTCTAGGGTAAGAAGAGAACTTGAACATTTTTCTCCTTTTATTTATTATTTATTACTCAATGACAGTGGACAGCCAGAGAGATTTTATGAAGCAATGCAGGTGGATGCCAAGAAGAAGTGGGAATAAGCCATAAATGAGGAGCATCACTCTCTCATGGAGAACCATACTTGGGATTTGGTGAAGTTACTCGAAGGTAAAAGAGCATTACAAAATAAGTGGGTGTACAGAGTTAAAGAGGAAGAAGGGGGAAAGAAAAGATACAAGGCCCTATTGGTGGTCAAGGGGTTTGCACAAAAAAAGGTATATATTTTTATGAGATTTTTTCTCTTGTAGTAAAAATGACCTCTATTAGAACTATTCTTGGAATAGTTGAAAAAAATACTTGCACTTAGAGTAGCTAGATGTAAGATTCCATTCCTTCATGGTGATTTGGAGGAGGATCTATATATTCAACATCTTGAGGGATACGAGGTCAAAGGTAAAGAGGAGATGGTGTGTAAATGAAGAAAATATTGTCTTGAAACAAACACCACGTCAATGGTATAATAAATTTGATAGCTTCATGATGGAGAAAGGTTATATCAAATGCCATTCGACCATTGCATGTATATAAAGAAATTTCAGGATGAGTAATGCTATATTATAATGTGCTTGTATGTGGATGACATGTTGGTTACAGGAAAAAACATGCAAGAAATAAAAGTACTCAAAAATAAATTAAGTGACTTGTTTGATATGAAGGATTTGTGGAAGAAAAATAAATCCTTGGTATGAGGATATCTAGGGATAGGAAGGAACATAAGATTGACTTTATCTTAGGAATAGTACATTAATAATTTCTTGGAGAGTTTAATATGGAAGATGCTAAACCGATTGGGGATCCTTTGGTAGGCCATTTCAAGTTATCAAAGGAGATGTGTCCCAAGATAGAGCATGAGAGAAACCAGATGTCCAAGGTACCTTACTCATCAGTAGTTGGTAGTTTGTTGTATGCCACGATGTGTACTAGGTCTTATATTTCACATGCGGTGGGAGTGGTGAGTATATTTATGAGTGATCAGGTAAAGATCATTGACAAGTAATAAAGTGGATCCTTAGTACTTGAGAGAGACCATGGGGAAAATTTTATGTTATAGTCGATCGGACACCACTTTGTGTGGTTATGTAGATTATGATATGGCTGGAGATGTAGATAGGAGGAGGAGCATAACAAGTTATATTTTCACTGTAGGTGGGACAATAATGAGCTGGATTTCACGGCTACATAATATTGTGTCTTTGTCAACCATGGAGGTGAGTATATTGTTGCCACATAGGAAAAAAAGAGATGATTTGGTTACAACAATTACTTGAGGAGTTGGGGTATAAGCAGGAGGAAGGAATGATGCATAGTGATAGTGAGATTGTTATACACCTAACTAAAAACTTTGCTTTCCAATCTAGGATGAAGCTTATACAGTTAAGGTACCATTTCATTAGGACAACTTTGGAGGAAGATAAGTTGAAGTTGGAGAAGATTCATACCATTCATAATCTTGCAGACATATGACAAAGGTGGTCACAAGGGAGAAAATGAAGGTGTGTTCAACTTTGGTTAGTCTTCATGGACAACAGTGAAGGGTTGAGAAGCTTGCTCAGAGGAAAACTAGTCTCCAAGTGGGATACTATTATGTTGTGGAGCATGTTTTAATGTGTGGAAGTGTTGAAGACTATACACTATATTTATTTTACACTATCCATAGTTTTCTCTTTGAGATTTGGGGTGCAGCCCTTGACAAACATTTTGGCCTCAAAAAAATGTGCTCGATATCTCGAGAAACATGTTCTTCTCCTATGGGTGGGATTTTTGATCCATAGGTTTATGGGGTGGTTTTGTCCCATGGTTTTTGTATCCACTATATTGTAAAAATGTTTAAGTAGTTTCCTATTTATCTGATTTTGTGCATATGGTAGGGTTGATGTAACATTGCAGATGTGTGTGAGTTCAAGTGTGAATTCAAGAGAGTTTGTTAAGCATAGCTCCAAACATATCTGGGTATTGTATTGAGAGACAAAGGTGGCTTGTAATAAAAATATAAGCAAGTGATTCTTGGTGGACGTATCCCAAATTTGGTGAATCCCATTAAATATTGTCTCTGTGTTGTGTTATTTTGTTTTCTACACTTTTATTTCATATATGTGATAGTATTCTGAATATTAGTTTCTACTATTGTGATTCTATGTGGGATTATTCTGTATATTTTATCCCTTATTTCCTAACAGTCTTTGGTGTATGACCTTGGCATTTATATTTTTTATGCTCTTGTGTCCCTTATTTTCCACCTCAATAGTATTTACTATGTGGTCTTTCTGTTTGTATTTTTTGTAAAACACTATTATATCCCTTGTATGTAACCTTTTGGCATTGTACGTATGACTTGTGCATGTTGATATTACGTGCTTGTAAAAATTTGGTTCAATGATTTATATCATGCACTCTTTCGAGTGTGATATGGTGTGTGTGTGTGTGTGTGTGTGTGTGTGTGTGAGAGAGAGAGAGAGAGAGAGAGAGAGATTGACAATGTATGGTTACTCACCACATATGTGTCTTATCTTACACTTTGTTATCTTCCTCTACATGGCATGGTACAATTCATATTTCTTTTGAGAGGAATGATCGATAGTATATATCCCTCACCGAAAAGGAGGACATTTAGTAGGCTTATCACATAAACAATGGACAAAAATATATAAAATAAGGTACATAATACAATGAACAAGTGTATATGTAAAATATATAAGATTATAAACAATTTTAGATGTAGAATTTCATGATGGGAAAAACCTTCAAACATGAACAATGTCATATTTTGATTTTGTCTAATATAATTTGGATTTTCAATTTCATAATTTTCCAAAAAATACAAAAAGTATTTAGAAAATGAATTAGGTAAAGTGATACAAACCTTTTATATGGCTACACTACATTTTGTTACAAATGTATGGATGTGATCCTTTAGTCCATGTTCCACTTCAATATACACATATGGTTTATGGATATTCTATGGCATATTTTTTTCCTTTATTGATTATGTGAAATTAAATTTTATCATATATGAGGGCATGAGAATATTTTCTCCCTTTTTGAACATTCTATGTTATCGAATTATTGTGAGTATGGTGGGGGCTTGAGTATACCTCATTCCCTTTTTGATCATGTAAACTTTGAATCTAGATTCACTTACAATTTGTGAGGCTCATCTAGAATGGGTAATGTAAAGTAGGATTAGTGAGACCCATCGACATTGACATCATTCCTAGAAAATCTATGGTGCTTCCCCCTTTCCGAATGGTACATTGCGTATTTATCCTCAAATTATTATTTTTGGGCCTATTTCATCCTAATATCATTACTAATTTTGGTTATACAAATTAGGGACTGATCACCCCCAATTATCCATTGCAAGGAAAAAATATCCTTCTCCACATGCTCAACTAGCAAGCAAAATCTACTTCAAATGCTTCACTAGAAATCCTCAATATTCACAAGGCAATTTATTTTCCACACATATAAGGGGTACTCTTTTCTTACTCTTTATTTCAATTTATATTTCATATTTAGATTTAAAGTTTCAATTTTCATAACATGGACTCTAATGAAACTCACGTTTTACAAGTTTTTCTTTGGACACCTCTTGAGAACTCAAGTGTTCAAGCATTCAAGCAAAGTAAAAGTGTGTCTACACATTTAGGTGCATTTTTAGGACTACAACTAGATATTTTAATTTACTAGATTAAAAGGGGCAGATTTAGAAACCCAAATTTGGTCATTTGGCATTAAATAATGTTGGTTTTAGCTTATATCCCTTATATATGTCTTTTACACATAAATAGAGATCAAACTCACTATCATATCTTATCCTAAGTATTGTAATCCCCCACTCTCCTACTCAATCACTAATAGAAACACTCTTATCAATAAAAATTCCTTATACATCTTGTACAAATATCTCCATATCATTTTCTCAAAGACTCAACCCTACGCGACAAAACTGTCCAATAGGGACATGATTGCTTATTGATCTTGTCCCCTATTAATTGATTTTTTCCTTATTGTTATAACTGTCATATTTGAAAATTAAATTCATTTTGTGATTCAATCTTCCCCATTTAGGTTGGCCTTATTGTGAAACATTACCTTTGGATCAATATAAGTACAAGTCAAACTCACTCATTTACTGACTTGGTATTTACTTGGCATACCACCTAGCACTTATCAAGAAACTTGCCCTAGTGTTCCCTATTGTAAGAGCATACACTAGTAGTAACCCATAAGAAGGTTTGAAGAACACTAAACCAAGTCAAATCATTCAAAGAAAAGTAAAATAAAGCATTATCAAGTATTACAGAGACAAATTTCAATTTCATACATATAGTTGAAAGAAGAAAAATTGTACTTCCAAAAGGGGGAACAACTAAATATGTGTTTTATCTCCGCATGGGGATAATGTAGTGCACCACATCAACGATCGTGGGGTCTCTTCGACTGGTCCAACGTAAAATCCTCGAACCCTATTCCCCCATCCATTTTCCATTCAAGTGCTTCTATAATAAAGCTAAGGTTTGTTATTATAAGAACATGCCCACATATTTGGAGAGATCAAAAGTTAAAAAGGGTAGAGAATACTAACATGAAGACAACATGGATTTTTTTAGTGGTGAATACTCATAATATGGCAAAAATTCCATTTTAGGAAAATTTAAAAAGGTGAATTTTTTGGAGCAAGTCAGTGTTTGGTTTGCCTAAAATTTACAGTATATATTTTTAGGGTTCAGCTTCACCTACATTATAAAACATCTCCTATAAAAACCTAGGTGATTTTAAGGCGTACACTACTACCTTATTACTAGTTGACCTATTGGCATATAAAATACGATGAAATTGTGTAATCTAAGCACTTGTGTATAGTGTAGATCTGTTTACTATTTAGAAGTTTATAGTCGAGAAAAAGTGATATTTTTGACACGTGACTAATACTATTTCGATCGCAACAAAGTTTTTTTACGTGGATGGGTGATAAGGAGATTCAACCGATGTCCGAAAAGGGTTTGGTGGTTGATGCCCAACACTACTATTGTTGACGCATGAAAGCATTCTTCTTGACACATGATAATACTCTTTTTGAAACATAACACAATACTTCTTTGATGTGTGACAACGATATTTTTTGATGCGTGACTTATTATAATTGTTGATGTGCAAAAATATTTTCTATGGACACGTGACAAGGAGATTCAACTGATACACGATAGGGGTTATGTTATTGACGCCCGACACAACTATTGTTGATGTACCGCGACAATTTTCCTGTTGATGCATGACATAGTACTTCTCCGACAAGAGACAAAGATATTTGTTGACACGTGGTAAGGTTATTTTGCTGACGTGAAACAAGGTATAAGATTTTTTATGCACGACTGTGTTGTTGTTGACACATGACATTCTTATTGTTGATGCACGACTCAAAGTTGTTGCTAACACGTGACATATTTTTAACTTAGTCATTCAGAAAAATTGATGGTGTTGGTGCTCGAATGTGAATACCCAAAAAGTAACAAAAAATCTCATAAGTCCCTCTTCAAGTATTTTGGAAACTCTGTTGTTACGGATACCGCAACCACCAACACCAATACATCGCCACTAGAATGAATCAGAGCAATGATCGTGTGGAAGGCAATATTGAGGTGGACATGCATTCTTTACAGTATCAACCAAATGACACCTATGATGATACCATGCCAGATCTTGAAGATATACTTGTTGGGATGCCCGAGCTTGAAGATATTCCTGTTGAGGTGCAACCAGGAGTGCATCAAGATATCACACATACAAATACTTAGAAAAATGGAACACAAAAATCAAATGCAAATTCTAGTTCACAAAAGAGGAAAGCAAGTGATTCTAATAATGCTCAAAATTCTACTCATAAAAGTAAAACATTGAAAATGAACAAAAATATGTGGACACTTGGGAGGACATACAAGTTTGATTGGGCTGCCAAATTTCCATTTATCAAACCTATATAGCCAGCTAATTTAGAAGAGATCCCATCTGAATGTACATGTACAATATGTACATGGAAATTGGGAAAAAAAAAAATGCAACTGAAGTTGGACACTATAGAAAAACACTATGGAAAACAATATTTGACTATAACGGGGAGGATGGCCAAAAAATCAAAACATGGGTAGAAATTTGAAAAATAACGCATGCATATTAAATATGCAAGTAGAGTATTAAGGAGAGCAAAAAGATTGAGACATCTCGTGGAAAATAGAGGAACAATCACATCGCAAATTGGTAAGATGAATTAATCAAATTTGCATGCAAAACTCATACTGATTATCTACTTTATTTCACATACTTAAGAAAGGAATATTGATTTCATATTTCCTCGATATTAAAGTTTTGTATCAATAAAATAGAATGCACAACATTCCTCGATCTCATTGGTCGAGAAAGAGTGTATGGGAAATGATAAAATGCCTTTCAATGATACATAAGGAAGATTTGAAAGACAATGTAAAAAATGCTAAGTTTATCTCTCTTTCAATTTATGAAGTGACATTAATCAAAAAAATTGCATGGGTATGTATCCACGTCTATACTTTAGAAAATAATATAAGGACACCGCATCTTTTGTGTGTTATGAAAATGGTTGAAAATTATAATGCTAAAAACCTACATAAAATAGTTGTTTCTCATTTGAAAGATATTGTTGGAATGACTAATTACGAAATTACTATGAAGCTGGTATGCATTAGAGAAGATGGCGCATCACTCATGTAGGGTCACCAAACGGGCTATGTGTTATATTGAAAACAACTGTGGCCCCTTATATGCTAGCAATTCACTGTATGGCTCACAGAATGAATTTAGCATATAAAATGGTAAGGAACTATGAAAACATTGCTAAAGAAGAAGACCTTATAAGAGAACTTCATGCCTATATGGAAAGCAACCCAAAGAGATTTCTTGAGTTCTAGAAATTCCCAATTGGAATTACATATGGCAAAAAACTTCTAAAAAATGTTGAGATGAGATGGATTTATTTGTATGAACCTGCATGCAAAGTTCGTGAGGAGTATCCTTCGTTGGTTGGTTTCATGTACAAATATAGTCGTGAAGTTGATAGTGTGAGGGACTTGTTCCATTTAATTGATTTGGATACATTTCTTACATTGGTTGGTATTCTTCCAATGTTGCAAGATATCAATACACTGATGAAGCATGCACAGGGGAGATTAATCTATATTGTGGATTTTATACGGATGAGAAAAATGGTATGTCAAAATCTTGATGTCTTGTACACTTCCCAAGATAGTTTTGATACACATGTTTTTGATAATTGGAAAGCTTTATTAGATCTTAAGAATCCTAGTAACTATTTGAGATTTAATATCCATGATCAACTCTGTATACATGTTAATGGGAGGGACATACCACTGCACATTTTGCAAAAATGTCAAGATATTACAGGATCAAAAAGAGAAGAAGTTCTTGTGACACATAATCTCTTTGATTCTGTTACAATTGAAACAAGAATAAAGCTTAGAAAAATTTCAGAATCCTTATCATCAGAAATTAGAGAATGTTTCTGCAAAGATAAAATTCTTGAAGCAATGGGTGTGATGAATCCTAATTTTTGGAATATTGAAGGTGCTCATGTAGACTTTGTAAGAAAGCATTTCCATAAATCCATGGGTACAATAATGGAACATTTCACCAAGACTTCAGAGGTCAAGGGTATGGAAATCAAAGGTATATTGAATGTTGATTTATTAAAGTCTCAATCAACACATTTTGCAATAAAAATGAGGAACCAATATAAAATGTTAGATGAACCTTCTGAGAGTGGTGTTATTACAAGGCTCTAACGAGGAATATATCAAAGTACTATGTTACAAGAAGACATCAGTGAATATTTCAAATTATATGAGTTATGTCAAACAATGATTTTGGGGTCTATGGAGGACAAAAGGGTTTTCAGTGATTTATCATTTATAAAATCAAAACTGAGAAACATGTTGGATAAAAATATGGAAAGTTGCATGAGGTGTTATGTTTCTCACTACTCCTTGGAAACATTTCCTTTCGATAGAGAAATTGTGCATTGGAATTCCCTTGCTGAAATAATATATGTAAATAATTCAGCTATAAGTACAACTATTCCCAACGATGAGACTGGAATTGGTGCGTCGTCACACTCTACAGAAGAGAATATCGACTTTGAAGAAGTTATTGAGAATGGATTGTTTCAGATTTAAATAGGTATCTCCTTGACCTTAATTTTATTTTTTATCACCTTACATTTTAACTATGGTTATTTATTAAATTTGATATTAATAGATTCAAATATAATAGTTTGTAGTTAGATGTAACAGTGAACACAATTGAAACTCTACAAATGCAAATATTAGTCGAGGAGGCTTTTCAACAATATTTTGTTTCAGTTCTTGTTATCATTAAAGATGTTACAGGTATATATATTTACATTTATTTAGATACAATTATTTATAAAAAAATGTTTTATATAATTACTATTTTGGATTTGTCGAATACTAATTTGCAAGGTCTTCAAAGTTTAGATCTACATATTCTTCCATTGTTATACTCTTCCAGACTTCCAGAATTCCATTGTCCAGACATGCACAAGTTCTCATTTGCATTTTCTTTAATCTTTCTATTTCTTCCTTAATCTGCTCAATCATTATTTCAAATTTTCTTTATCAAAAACGTGGGTTGACATCCATCCGAGGAAGCTCTCACTTCTCGGGATTGACAATGTCAAGCAACTCACCCATCTATATACTAATCCATTTTTCGTGTTGAGTTTTCTTGAATCGAAGGTTGTCTAGCTCACTGCGAAGGATGATTTCTCATTTTCCTTCCATATGCTTTGTCACACCCATCTAGAAGACAAGAGGTACCTAAGTTTTTTTAATCTTTTTATTTTTTCCTTCATCTGCTCAATCAATATTTCATCTTTTCTTTCTTGAAAACGTGGGTTGACATCCATCCGAGGAAGCTCTCACTTCTTAGGACTAACATTGTCAGGAGTAACTCCCAATCTATATACTAATCCATTTTTTGTGTTGAGTTCTCTAGAATCAAAGTTCATCTAGCTCGCTACAAAGGATGATAATTGATTTGTCATTTTCCATCCATATGCTTTGTCACAACCATCTAGAAGACAAGAGGTACCTTAAACCCTATTATATGACATAGCTGGAGTTTTTACAATCATGTTTAATTTATTTTGGTATTTGCAAAATGCTTTGATGTAGTGTTTGAACTTTGTGGCATGAATATCAAATTACATGTAAAAATTGATCTTCTCAAAAACATTGCATTTACAAGTAGAGAGAAGAAGATTTTGAGTAGTTTTAAATGTGAAAACCCTGATACAAAGTTCAAATTTTACAAGTAGAGAGAGAAAGATTTTTCGTATTAAGATGTTTCTGTCATACCACATTCCAAATTTTCTTAAAAAATTATCCATTATCATCATCCATGATCATGCTTGAAGCTAAATCTATGTCCACATATAATTCATCATCATCCATATCTATTCTAATGTCATCATCCACATCTAAGGTCATCATATCATTACAAGTGCGAGAGAAGAAGATTTTGAGAAGGTTTAAATGTGAAGAAACTTGATACAGAGTTTGAATTTTACAAGTAGAGAGAAGAATATTTTATTGTATTAAGATGTCTCTATCATACCACATTCCATATTTTCTTAAAACAATTATCCATTATCATCCATGATTGTGCTTGAAGCTAAATCTATGTTCACATAAAATTCATGATTCATCATCATCCATATCTATTCTAATGTCATCATCCACATCGAATGTCATCATATCATTACAAGTAGAGAGAAGAAGATTTTGAGAAGGTTTAAATGTGAAGAAACTTGATACAAAGTTCAAATTTTACAAGTAGAGAGAAGAATATTTTACTATATTAAGATGTCTCTATCCTACCACATTCTAAATTTTCTTAAAACAATTATCCATTATCATCATCCATGATCGTGTTTGAAGCTAAATATATGTTCACATATAATTCATCATCACCCATATCTATTCTAATGTTATTGTCCACATCTAATGTCATCATATAATTACAAGTAGAGAAGAATATTTTGATAAGGTTTAAATGTGAAGAAACTTGATATAGAGTTTGAATTTTACAAGTAGAGAGAAGAATATTTTACTGTATTAAGATGTCTCTGTCCTACCACATTCCAAATTTTCTTAAAACAATTATCCATTATCATCATCCATGATCGTGCTTGAAGCTAAATCTATGTTCACATACAATTCATCATCATCCATATCTATTCTAATGTCATCATCCACATTGAATGTCATCATATCATTAATAGTAGAGAGAAGAAGATTTTGAGAAGGGTTAAATGTGAAGAAACCTGATACAGAGTTTAAATTTTACAAGTAGAGAGAAGAAGATTTTACTGTATTAAGATGTCTTTGTCCTACCACATTCCAAAATTTTTAAAACAATTATCCATTATCATCATTCATGATCATGCTTGAAGCTAAATCTATGTCCACATACAATTCATCATCATCCATATCTATTCTAATGTCATCATCCACATCTAATGTCATCATATCATTACAAGTAGAGAGAAGAAGATTTTGAGAATGTTTAAATGTCTCTGTCATACCACATTCCAAATTTTCTTAAAACAATTATCCATTATCATCATCCATGATCATGATTAAAGCTAAATCTAATTCCACATACAATTCATTATCATCCATATCGATTCTAATGTCATCATCTACATCTAATTTCATCATCATTACAAGTAGAGAAAAGATTCTAAGAGAAGAAGATTTACAAGTAGAGAGAAGAATATTTAACTCTATTAAGATGTCTCTGTCATACCACATTCCAAATTTTCTTAAAACAATTATCCATTATCATAACGCTATCACATTCATATCAAACATAAACACCATATACAATCTAGAAATTCTATATATAATATATAACAAGATATAAAAATCTAGATTGCAACATACTTAAAATAAAATACATATTCATGTTTCATTCTTCAATATATAAAGTATTTCAAATTTTTGAATTTCAAGTTTCAATTTTTCAAGCCTCAATCATTAAATTTTTCCCCAGACAAACTGGCACTTTCCTTTTGAATTTATGTAGCATCTTTTGTGATCCTTTCCCCAATGACTTGCTCTGATGTATTATTTGCTTGAATAATCCCATAACTAATTAGATCCGCTGCAAAGCAATGTCTAGATTCTTTATGATTGTTTATTCTTCCTTTGTTGCATCTCCATGGGATGCCAAACTAGGATCTGCAGCTGCCTTTTCTTTGAACAAATCTCAGGGTCGAATCCATTCTCTTTAATTATCCGCTTAAGTGTATTGTTTTGTTTGTTAACCAAAACAATATTTTATTTCATCTTCATTGTTGCGGATAAACTGTTCTTAGCGGTTTCCAAGTGAACTTGGAACACCTTTGCTTAACTCTTCAAATTTTCATATTTCAACTGCAAAAAAAACAATGAGCTCAATTTAACATATTACTAAAATAAGAAAATTTCAAATTAATAAAAAATATTGTTTCAAATTGATAATACTTACAACCACTCTATCTCTTTCGGCATTTGTAATTGCCACCAAATCCTTGTCCTTCGACCATTTGTTGAAATAGGCATGGGCTTCAACACTAATATTTTCCAATCTATTTAATGCTTTATCTAAAATATTATATTTATAATCATTGTTATACGTGACAGTCCCAACTCTTGCTTGGATGAGTAAGGCATCCATCTTCACATGTTGATTTTGGACTGTAGCGTATAAATTGTCCCTTTGTCCATGATTTTGATAACGACTTATTATCTCATTGATTAGTACTTTTCCCTTCTCTCCCATTCTATGAGCTCACTGATATGAGGTACAATAAACTCTTGGACATGGGATTGACAATCATAACTAATCAAGTTCTCCAAAGGAAATGATGGCAAATTTTCACCATCTCTATCTGAAGAGGATGATATTGATGGAGACGTCACGGGGGCTTTCGGTTCGAGCATCGTCTGCTAATTCTTTTTGCCTTTGGGTGGCCTAATATTATTTGTCATTAAATAAATCAATATTCAAATATTGAAATTGAAAGTGAAATGTAAAAAAATTTAAATAAATTATGTTGAAATGGAAATATACTTGTTGGCCTTGAATCATATCACGTGTGTTGAAAAATCATGTTGGGTCATTGCTATCAATGCCCAAGTAATCTTCATCTAAATTTATATTATTTAAAACTGATACGTTGGTTTTTCGCAGGCCAACCACGAGAGAGAGGGTTGGAATTGGAAATGTAGAGGCAATGTTTAGTGTCCCACTAGGGGTGAAGGAATTGGCATGTGTTTACCAATGTTCTTTTTACTTGAACCTCTTGTTGGCATTTTGAATCGTAATGGTGGAGGATGTGGTGGTGCCACTGTTTGTATAGACGGAGAAGGATTGCTATGTACTGCAAAGTCCAAGAAAAATCAACAAAATCATTACTAAATTATATGAAAAAATGTTTAAAACTATGCAAAAGCTACGAAATTATATGAAAAACTATTCAAAACTTGTACAAAAGCAATAAAATTATACCTTGTTGTTGAGGGTAACTTGTTATTGTACTGAGAGGTGGTCGTGTTGGAGTAGCCATAGGAATTGGTTGTGTTGGAGCTGTGTCAGTCTATGGCTGAGATGGTGGAGTAGGGTGTTGAGAATTGACAATTACACGCGATTGGACAAAATGAGTTGGTGATGCCTGTTGAGAAGCACACGTATAGTCCACAGTCCCTGCAAGTGCAACAACAGTCAATTGCATGTCAATTCAATATGGTAAATGGTAAATTGTAAATAGTAAATGTTAAGGGTATTATGTCTTTGTCATTTAACTAATGCAAACACTTGGGGTTTGCGGATGAGTGAACTTCTATTTCAGATTGGGAATATCCCGACACCTCAAAGCATGTTGTTGGCCTCTTCCTTTTGATGTTTTTTTCACGGAAGGACCTCCAAAAATATTCTCTGCATATAGTCAAGATTCAATCAGAAGTACATAATGTTAGTATTGCATAAAGATTCAATCATAAGTACATAATAAATATAATAAACAAACTAAAATCTAATGTCGAAATATAAACTATATACTTGTTTTTCTGCAAATGGAATTGACAAATTCTTCATTGTCTTGTTTGTGCAAGTAGGAGTTGGTTTGTCTTTTAAATTAAAAAAGCCTCATAATAAAAACCAAGGAGATAGTTTGTGGAGTGAATAACTGGATTTTCGAAAGTGATGCATTTGTAGTTTCATCTTTTATCTTATTCAATAAAAATGTGCACAAATCAAATTTTAGCTTTCCGATCGTTGCAAGAATGTATGCAATAGCCCAGTTTGGAATATTTGTTTGCCCACCCTACAAAACAATTTTGGCTTGAAACAAAGAAATCATAGTAGCAAGAAAGTGGTGTGAAATTCCTTTTATCCACACCTCATCTTGATTTGTTCACGTGAGCTACAAAAAGTCATTGGAATTAATATGAATTTGAATTATATCAAAATTAAAAAAATTCAAATGAAAACAGATTACACGTACAATCAACATGGAAACCAAAAGTAGATTCAAGGTAGATCTTATCATTTTCAAAGTGAGGGTTGCTTTCGTTGTTACTATGTGTGAATTTTTAAATGGAAGGCCTGTCAACCGATGGATATCAGTTGGATCGACACTAAATTTGAATGTACGACCATTGTTCACACTAACAGTAAAATTACCATCTTCTTGTATTGTATGAGGAGAGAAGGTAGTTTAGAACATCATGATCAATCTCGAACTGGGGCATGTTAATGAGCCCATTAAAATCACATGCTTCTACAAAATCCTTGTAATTTGCATTCATTTGCAAAATTGTATTAATGTGGAGGCACATCAAGTTCTGAATTGAATCTTGCCCTTGGGTAGGGCTCGGCTTGGGGGGTGACCAATGCCTAGTTAGCTTGATTTTCCATTAGATCTTAGTCTTGAGATTGATCAATAGTAGCCATGAGTGTTTGAGCTTGATTGGAGTCTCAAGACCGTAGACATAGAGTTTCTTGTGTTTGGTTGGACGGTTGTTGTGTTGACGTATGATTCTGTAGCAATTAGCAATGGGAGAACGCAGAAAACATTTGGGAGCCAGGAAGTGTAAATGGTAAAATGAGGGGTGATGGGGTATTTATAGGACAAAATAAGGGTTTCTTGAGCCTTGAGTGCACGACAAAAAGACATTGTTGACGTGCGACAACAAAATTTGTTGATGCGTGACAACAACACTTATTGACATGTGATAACAATTGTTGTTATTGTGTGTCAACAACTATTATTGTCACCTGACAACAAGCGTTGTTGATGCATGATAGAAACTCTTATTGTTGTGTGAAAATAAAGCTTGTTGGCGTGTGTCAGCGATCTTTATTGTCGCGTGACAACAAGAGTTTTGTTGTCGCGTCAACAACGCTTATTGTCGGCGGCAACTATGCTTCCACATTGAAAAATGATTTTTTTGCGTCTGCGCATAAAAAAATTCCTCGTGGCCCGCACTCTCACTCAAATAAAATCAAACAAAAATTTAGTTCTCAAAAAATGGAAAATTCACCTTTCTGCGAAAGCGGTTCCAAGTATATTCGTCGGGTATTTTCTACCTCCATTTTACTAGGGCTTCTTAAAATGAACCTTGGAAGAAAAAAATCCTAATACAAAAGAACTAAGAACATATGAAAAATTTTGTGCAACAAGGATGTGAATTACTAGTCGATTTTGTCCATTCTGGTCATTTTTTTCCATGGTAGAGAGAAATCTAGTTTCTAAAAAGAATCATCTACATCAATATTCTTGCATGTTCTCCTAGTTTCAAGCTTATTCGGTCGCTTAAGTATACGAGACAACTAATTGCACTATCATCTTATGATTTTACTATATTTACCATATGCCCTTATTAATCAAACATTTTACTATTTATTATATGTTTAGCTATGTATATGAATGCTAATTTAATAATTTGAATGCACATCCTTTCTAGATTTCATTCATAATTAGGGTTTAATATTTATTTCAAAACCACATGAATTTTAGGGTGTGATCAATTAAACAATAAAGGTATTTTACCAAATGTAATGGAATATGATTATTTGAGTAAGATGAAACATAACAAGCCCGTTGATATATAAATTGTATTTGTAATTGTCAACAGATATTAATTCTAGCAAGAACCATAAGTATGATAAAATATTTCTTAAGTAAAAAAATATTCAAAGTATAATAAGCCTAATTAATGTGTAACATGAAATTTGTGGTTGAAGAAGCAAGTGATCTTCTTGATTTTGTATTTCCTCTTTCCCCTCTTCTTCTTCTATATATGTAATTCAATTTTTAATCAAAAAATCGTTTCCTGAATATAGGGTTATGTTGCCCTTTTGTGTGGCCAATTATTCTGAGTTGTAGACTTTTGTGTTGGTCTTGTACAATACATTCAATGTCTTCCCCATTATTGTAATAGATTGTGCATACTCTAATCAATGATATCTCTTCATTGCAGTAATATTTTTGCTATTTAAATTGTGTTATTGATTAACTAAAAATGGACTAACTATGTAGTGCTAAGGTAGTTAATCTAAGCTATGCACAACTATACTAAAGTAAATAAATGTAGTAAATAAATATTTTAATGATCTAAGCAAATATATAAAATGAAATACTAAACCCTAATGTGCAAGAGGGAAGAGGAAATAACTTGGATGAATATCGAAGCTTTTCGGAGCGTGTCGTAGTGATGAATAAAAATCATAAAACGGGAACAAATGTGTTGAGGTTCCATAGAGAAAAGAACTGGGTGGTGTGGCTAGACTGAAGCACATGGGAGAGGATTGGGGTGCCCACGGGTGCTCTGGTAAGAAAAATATGCACCCTAGTATAGGGAAAAGGTCTAGAACTGGTCTTCATAGGTCCGAGGGATGACTGTTATCCTTCATTGCTTGTCAAATTAATTTCTTTATATTGCGTTGAATGATTTAAATATTCCAAGAGAGCTAAAAGACCCAAAAGGAAGTATAAAAACCCTAAAAAAGAAAGATGCAAATGAATGGGTTGGATTGACCTCGGTTGCCAAAATAGTGGGCTTACTAAACTGAGCATTTCACTACATTTCAGACTGTTGTCCACTCAAAATTCCCTAAGTTGAAAATTAAAATTTTGAGGTTAAGTGTCTTTTTGTTGTCTGGTGATGTGAAAAGTAAAAAAATTGGGAAAATCTATGTTTTTGGGTCATTTTGTGTGTTTTTCAGCCCTGTCGAGACATTTTTGTCTCGCGTGTCCCTGGAGTTCATTCGGGCTCTCTATTCCCCGATCAGCCAGTTTACCCGAAGTCTGTTCTTTTCGGGCCCGTCGAAACTTTTTGTCCCAAATGTCCCAAGTTCGCTGGACCCGTTGTTCCCTTTTCGTCCGATTTGGCCGAATCGTGTATTCCGCGTACTTTCATCCCGCATGTCCCAAGAACATTTGTGCGTCTTTTCCCCGCATCACCCGAATCGGCCGAACCGCGTACTTCGCGCTTTCGTGTCCCTCGTGTCCCAAATGAACCAAGTGCCATTCGTGCTAATTTTTCCCACTCTACCCGAATATCTTGCTTTTCAATTTGGTAGATGTGTATTTAATGCACATTTATTATCTTTCTCTCTCCTAAACGGCTATATAATGAACTGCCCCCTATGCGTTTTTACACACTGCTTTCATGCTATCTATTGCTCGAACCCTTGCAACCAAAATTTCTACATGCGTATCCATTTCCCTTGCGATTCCATCCCAAGTCCAACCTGCAGCTCTGTTCTCCAAGTTACTATCAACATGAAGATTAAATTCCAGGGGCAGGAACAAGTTTCACCACTCGAGTCTGTCGTTCCCGATATCGGGGACAGTGAAGTTCGCCACCTTGATTTTGGGGATTTTTGGGCAAGGATGACAGATGCAAACCCTTCAGCTATGGCACAGATGATTCATGATAGTGGCTTGGCATTCGCCGGTGGCTTCCCAATTTCAGTACAATGTGCAGACACAGTACTCACTTGCGGAGCTCATTTCAGTCCCGACTCAAGCGAACTAACGAACGTGCATGGAGAACTCATTGCCAAGTTAGATGCCACCGCCATTAGCACTGCCCTAAGGATTCCAGAGATGGACAATGCTATAGTTATCTCCCAGAATCAAGCACAGGCCCTTTTCGATCAAGACAGTGATAACTATAAGGCGCGGGTGGCGAAGTCCTGGCTAAAAAACCCTAAGAAGGGGGCATCTCATCTATCCAAGACTCTTTTCCGTGCGGATTTCAATGAAGAATTGTCAGATTTTATAATCCTACTGGCTCGGGTCATGGGTTTACCCTCTACAAATGAGTTCCATTTCTGGATGTGCCCACTTATCAATATGGTGTGTGAGGGAACTCAGAATATCAACTGGGTAGAGATCATTAGTATGAACCTAGCAGAGCAACTATCAAATGTGCAACAAACTAAGAAATTTTATATGACTTCATACCTGATGTATACTCTGGCAGCATCGAGGCAATGGTTTGGTTTCTCATACATCGATGCTCACAAGGATGACCCCGTGTATGCCTACTGCCCGCAGTTCACCCTGGAAACCAGCAATCGCAATTTCCGAAGGGTGAATGATGCTTTCACCATGTACATTGTCAGGCTACTAGAGAGTGACACCACAAGGAGATTTTCTGATGAAGCTATGAATCTGATATCGCACTACGGTGCCTACTTTATTCAATTCAGAAAATTTTCCTATATCAGGCTTGCTGGCTATGAGAGCACTCCCCTCAAGCTTCCTATGTTCTGCAATGACAAAATGGCCTTGATAGAAGTGTGCAGGAAATTGGAAAAATTGCATAGAACCTGCAGGGATAAGAAAATTACTGGCTTGCATTTCCCCATCTCTTTGGGAAACTACACCTGCAAAACAGCCCTGGACGCACAAAATATAGAAAGAGCCCTAGCTCCCATCACTGTCCATTTCTTCAAGCCAAGAACTTGTTTTGACTTGAAGAAGTTTATTGAGCAGAACATCAAGATCACCTATCATCATAGGGCAGACACAGAGGACTATTGGGCTGACTGTGCTGATGATTTTGAAGCTGAAGGAGGCATTATGGCAGGTTTTCCCTCCAATTAATCCAAGAGCTTAACCTGTACCAAGTTCCTGAAGGGCTCCAGGATGATAACTCTGACCTGTACTCATATGAGTATGACAACGTGGTCAAACATACTCCCTTGGAGGACTTGGATTGGTTCAAAAGGAGAAGGATGATTTGGCTGAAATCCTAGCTCTGGTCTTAGTCAGGACCAAGATCTGGTTTGATAGGAAAGTCCGTGAGCTTAGGAGGCACTCAGGGGAATCCTCCTCCAAGGATGCTTCAACACCAAGAAGGGAAGCATCGACACCCAGATCAGAAGCACCTGTGTAAACCCCTCCTGCCTCGTCAACTCAAGGACCTGCAGTCTCTACTCCTTCCTCATCCACCCAGGTGTATCAGAAGAAAGTCAAAGAAGTTAAAAAGGAGCCTGTGGAAGAAGACCCCCTGAGGAAGCATGTAGAATTGCCTTCGGGACCAGAGAACATTATTGTTCTTAGTGAAAGTGAAGAGAGTGAAGTGCCAGCTCCTGCAAGTGCCCCTGAAGCCCCAATGGATAAGGACAAAGAAGTCCAAAGCACTGAACTTCCAAGCACTGTTGATTCCTCTGCACCAGGAGCCTCAAGCGCTCCACTCATATCTCAACTCAAGGCAACAGCAGTACAAACCTTGGGCGCCATGAGTTCTCTGTCTCTTGGTCCTCTTGCCCCACCTGCTTCTTCCTCCTCCTCTTTTGCATGGGTGCAGCCTCTTGTCGACATAGGAAGAGAAAGTCTTCCTCCCGGATCTCAGGACCAAATTTTGATGTTGTGGCGGCCTTGTTAGGCACTACTCCTCCTTCTCGCGTCAAAAAATCCAGAACTACCTCCAGGATAGTGTCTGATGCTCAGGGCCAGCAATTCCTGGAGATAGCCAAGCCTAAGGTAGACAAACCTGAGCAGGATTTGCAGGCATCCGACCTTGAACTCTCAAGAATTTCCATGGGAGAGTCCACCCCTGAAGGTGAGATCCACAATCTTCAGGAAACAGTCACCAGAGTCATTGGGAGGGTAGAGAGAGGGCAGCAAACCATTGAACAGTTGGAGGAACAAGCCCAGATTCTTACGAGTTTCATCAAGTCCTCTTGTCCAAGGATAAAGTTTTGGATCCTACCCCATTGACTACTCTTCCACCACCTGTAATTCTGAGCCAGGATGAAGTGCAGAGTATCAAAGACATGCACAAGTATTCTGTATATGGAAGGGCTATGGAGGCCATGGTGGATGATATGCTGGTTGCAGGATTAAACTTCATTGATGAAGCCTTCAAACTCCACGGGAAGGTGAGTAATTTGCAACTGAAGCTCTCCTCCACTATTGGGAGCATTGATAAAGAACTTAAACTTTGGAGCAGTTGCATAGTAGACCTCCGCCTCATGGGACAAACAGATGAAAACATTTTATTGGCAAGCAAGGTCTTTGAAGATACAAAGGATAATTTGTCAAAGTCCTGGGTCTACAGCGTGGAATGGAAGATCAAGGTCCTGGAGGAGGCTTTGGGAGAATTAAGAAATAGCTGGCAGAAGGGTGAGGCCTTCAAAACACTAGTTATATCTACCTTCAAAGATATACATTGCCATCTTCATGATGAGACTTCCGGTGTGCCTCTCTCCTTACAAGAAATCAAAGCTCAATTCAGAGCTTTTGTCAAAGGTGATCTATTTAAGGAGAGTTCCATTTCCAAGGAAAAGATGAAGGAGATCTGCTCTCTTCAATCGGCTATAGAAGAAGCGAACAAGGATTATCATACTCATGTCGAATTTGACAAAGAAATGGAGAAGTGCCTCAGATTTTGGACTCAGTCTACTACCAACACATCAGTCCCACGTGGCAGAGACATAGCAGAGGCGTTGAAGAGATTCAGACAACGGATCCTTAAATCAGTGGGTCCCTCCCAATCTTGAACGCTTGTCTTCTTCTCCTGATTCTTCTCCTTCTTCTCTTCTTCATCATGAATTTATTGTATTTAGTTGGGGTATTGCGATTTACTGACCCTTTAACTAATCATTAGTTAAAAGAAGTAGTTACCGGGAGTAACTAATTTGTAAACTATATAATGGCCTCTCCTCGCCATTTTGGAGGGAGAAGGAACTTGGCTTATTTCTAAAAGTGTAAATAAATCATAAAGAAATCAATAGAGAACTTTGTGTCTTTTCAAATTTCATCTTATTAATGTGATACAAATGATCTTGTTCCAATTCGCTATACCCTCACATGCATAAGGAATTACTCTGTCATCTATAATTCTGAATGGTGCCTTTCTGCTTGTTCTCGCATTTTCATTCTTCAGTCCTTTTGTGATTGATGATCTTTTTAGAAAACACTTTCATAATATCCAAGTTCCACAAGTAAAATCATGCTTTGTAATTGTGTAAATAGGTTCGTTTTGAATAAGGGAACCTCTGCCATCAAAGAGGAGGGACTTCTTGTCCCCATTTCATTTCTCTTCTTGAAGTCCTATTTGACGACCAACGGGACCCAAATGTAGTTCTAGTGAGTGTGTGCATGTCATGCCCTAGGTGCTCTTATGCTAGTCGCACTTTGTGAAATAGCGAGCAATAGCTAAATGTAGAAAATGTAATAGAATGTGTGCATGGAATAGAATAGAATCCCTCCCCCTATGAAGTGTGATGTAGATGTCCTAGCTTGTGCCTTGATGATGGAGCTATGTGGATGCCAATGCAATAGATGGATGCAACTCTAGATGGAGTGATAGTAGTAAATGATGTTAGGTCCCTCATTATGGTCTCATAACTTTATATTTATAGGGTTCTCTTGTTCTAATTTCATAATTAACCCCGAAAAGGCTGACCACAAGAAAGATAAAGATGAAAACAAATAGAAGAGGCCCAAAAAGTGGCCAAAAAAATGCTAGAAGGATCGAGGCACCCCCAAGTGGGACCAGGGCTCCCATGTGCACCCCAATACTAAATATGGGTGCCCCAGCTGAGGCTAAAATAATGCGAGAATGCAAGAAAATCTCTAGGCATATCGGTCTGATAGGTCGCAAATTAAAAAATAAAATAAACAAGATGGCCAAAAAGGACGGGGGGTTAATTAGTACTTTCTTCACTCGAGAAACCTTCGAATAGTAGTATGAGATTGGGATAAATAAATGTCTAAAGTGCATGCTTTTCAGAACTACATTTATTATGTTCGTGTCTTCCTATTCTATTATGGCATGATGTGTGTGAGCTATATTTGCATGATTTCAATATTTTAAGTCATTTATCTAGAGAATCAGAGTTTTAAAGAATTACATATTTGAATGTAGCTTGTTTTTACGCCCTCTTGGTTTTTCTTGTCCCTTTTATTCTTCATCTCGGGGAGAGAATTCACTTTTTGTTTGGTGCATCACCTTATCTTTCATTCAGTGTTTCATTTTTATCAACCTTGGATTCTTGGAAATCTTAGCTTAGAACTAGTTAGTAGAAAATTATAACACTTTGGTTATATTATTTGCAGTGGATTGGAGTGGAATGAACAAATCTTTTCCCTGGAGATTGATCTTGAATGAGTGATTGTCCCAATATTTGAAGGTGTTTTAATATTTCACCAAGGTGTTGAGCTCGGCTTCATCTAGGGTGTAATCTTAAGTTACGCAGTAATGTTGTATGGTGCATTACATCAAGGAAGGTTATGAACAAATCAATCTAAATATAAAGAATAGCATTTCTTAAATGATGACCTTGAACTCTACTTTTCCATATCATAGTAGAATAACCTTTGAACACAAGCCACTCTCAACTTGCAATAAGTTTCAAAATGAAGTACGCTTTAGAAATCATATTAATAGATAATAAAAGCTCGATAAAAATCCATTCCACTCTTTAGATTACTTGCAAATGAATGAGAATATTGCATAAGAAAAAATGATTAAACTTGAATACTCGTGAGCCGTATTTTAAATTTCCACTCAATAATATTATCACTATACAACACACAAGCCACTCTCAACTTGCAATTGGTTTCACAATGGAAATATGCTTCAGAAATCATATTAAAAGATAATGAAAAGTTAAATAAGAATCCATTCCAAAATTGCAAATGATTGAGAAATGAAGCAATAATATATTGCACATGGAAAAATGATCAAATTTGAACACTCATTAACCGCTTTTCAAATTCCCATTGAATGGTTTTATCACCATGCAATACACAAGCCACTCTCAACTTACAATCAGTTTCACAATGGAAGTACGCTTCACAAATCGTATTAAATGATAATAATAAAAATAATGTAAAGTCCCATCTCCCTCTTTCAAAAACTTGTAGATGACTAATAAATGGTGCAATAATATATTGCATATGGAAAAATGATCAAACTTTGAATACTTGCCAACCACACTTCATATTACCATTGAATGGTCTTTCTCATGATGCACCATGTAACCAACACCCATATGGAAATGTGATGAATTTATATAAGTTTAGGGAGATTATTGAGAAGAGTTGGTGGCTTTTAATTGGAAAAGGGTAGGTTATATCATATGGATGACCTAAAATAGTAACAAAAATAAAGTCTTTGATATAAACAAAGAAAAGGACATGCCAAAGTGAGAGCTGCAAAATCATAGTGCACTAGTCGGGAATCAAACTCGGGCATGTACCATGGTAGAGTACTATTCTACCAATAGACCACCTGGTGCTTTGTGATTTGAGATATTCATTTGAGTTATTCCTTATTCATGTATGGAACAAGGAAATCGGCTTGCAATTCCTCTCCATCATTGAAGAAATGATGTGAATGTTTCATGATTCATTTTCTTGGTGTTGCAAAGGTCCATCATAGTGATTTTAGAATTTAGATTGAAAGAGAAGTGTTTAACAATTGTTTTTGATAAATCAATGAAGGCTTTCATTGAGCCTTTTGGAAGGTGTAAAAACCAATCTAAGGATTTTCCAAGATTTTTGGGAAAATATGCAAGAGATAAATGTTGTTGTAGGCTACCTCTTGGCATGCCATGAAGAATTATTTAACATGTTCTCTTGGGTCATGCTTTTCTTTATACTTATCAAATTTTGTGGTTTTGAAGGATTGAGGAAATGGTATACATAACATTTATTTGTCAAATGGATAGGGAAAATTTCTTCAATATTGAATTATTTTGTTTTCTTTTGCATTCCCATTATCATTTCTTTCATGCTTTTCCATTCTTGAGAAAATGGGGAGTTTGTGCGAGGGATGTCCACAGTTGTTTATGTTTCATGATTAGGTTGGGACTTTACTTCATTGTTTTTGGCAACTTTAGATGTCATACTAGCAAGTTCACTAGTCATTTCTTAAATTTTGGCTAGTAAGGCTTCTTATGATGTACTTGTTGAAGCACTAGATTTTTGTTTGTTTTGCTAGATTTGGGTTTATCTATGAGATGTTTCAAGTTCTCATCACCAAAATATGATGGTAGTTTAGCTCCCATTTCTAGGAGATGAAGAAGAAATTGATGTTTGTTTTGTCTTAGAAGTTCATCTATTTTCTCTTTTTCTTCTTTTGAGATCTTTGGTTGTCTAACTTCTTCCTCTTTGTCATAACTATATTTTTTGAATGATATTTTTAATATTCCTAAAGATATTATAGCCATCATTTTGTACTGAAAAGGGTAAAAAATTAAAGTAGGAGGTGATTTGATATTTTGGATAAATCTAACGTGATTTCATAGGATTGATTTTGATTTGAATTCAGATTTGATTTGATTGATTTTCTTATATTTGGATGTATTTATCTAAAATATAAGACTTTTGATTTGGAGTGGATATGCTTATACTTGGATATGGGTATCCAAAATATAAGACTTTGATTTGGATTTTGATTGAACAAACTCTGATTGGATTTGGAAAAAATTTGATTTTTGAATAGATGAGGATGTGAGTATTCAAGGGATTGGATTTTTAGTTTTGATTTGGTTTTTTGGATTAGGATGGATTTGATTGATATAATATGTGGAACAAAAACTGTTTTAATCTAAAAATTATAAACAATATAGAAAATTTGTTGGTCTCGGTTTGTTAGGCTTCCTAGGGATTTGGAATATTCTCTCACCAATGTTCATCTGAACAAGTACACGTACTAGAAAAATATGGGCATGGACATTACCCCTTAATCAATAAAAATGGGGCCATTACCACAGACAATGTTTGGTTTTCCTCACATGTAAAACTACCCAATCAAGATGGGGCACTACCCTTTTCATTGGTCAGTCATCTCAATGTGCTAGCTACTTTGGGGTTCCTGTGGTACTCCTCATAACGAGTTTTAGGGATTATGCCCAAGTACTTCCCACTACCATGTAGATGGGTATTTACCCTTATTTGAACCTGTAATGCAAACATTTTGCATGTTTTATTTAGTAAATTTTTTATCGTCTTTGACCAAGGAAACTTGCATGCAAGGTGTTAGTAGTTTGTTGCTTTATTTTGGGAATATTAAGATCCTCTTAAGAGAAGTGGTTTTGTATAAGAAATATTAGAAGTTTTCCTGCAAACACAATATTAGAAGAAAAACAAAAAAATATCATGGTTGTTTTTGATTCTCAAGATCACTCAAGAGTGTGAGAGAAGAGCATACACGGTATTTGATCGAACAAAAGTAAAAGAGATGAACAAAAACTTAACAAGTTAGCATTGTTTTAAATTGTAAATCAGAGACAAAAATACATAGAAAACAAAAAAGGAATGAGGTTGAGAATTTTGAAAAATTGAAAGAAGAAATTAAAAATGAAAACAAAATGCAAGAACATCTGAAATTAATGTAAATGTGTTTTTCAAGAATGGAAACACATTTGAAATTAATGGAGATGCATATGAAATGTGATGCTAGTGTAGCCAGAGAAACGCTAGCACACGAAGATGAACGTAAGTGCAAGTATAGGTAACACAAATGTAGATTCCCTTTTCACATTAAGGTGGATAGAAATACGATAACACAGTAATGATAGTGTAGATCAAACCACGGTAGCATAAATCGTATTAAAAAAAGAAAAACTAAATGAGAAAAGATAGTGCACAAATGACAACGGAAACACACCTTTGGGCATGTTGACACGGTATATGATCGAGACGCACTTTACGTGCAACGCTAACACATAAAGATAAATAGAGACACATGTCACTTGTAGCTGCATAAAATAAGTTAAAACATGACCAATTTGATTGGTTTTTTGAAACTGCTCATAATTTTCTCCATGAAAAGCCTTGAAAATTGGTTAGTGATTCCTAAACAACAAAGAAGAAGACATAAATAAGGTTAATTCCACAAAAATGATGAAGAAATGAAAAAGATGTGGGTTTTTCCCACTAGGCATGTTAGATATGTATACAGAGAAATACTACACAATAGAAAGAAAATAACACAAAAGTGAAAACCCGATCCTTCTTTGTATCTCCTAGAAACCTCGGATGAGACTGCTGAAGCTTAGAATGAAGCACCAAGCTTGTTGAATCTCTTGATAAATATTTTGTGGATGCTCCAATGATATTCGAATGGAAGTAGATTTTAGCTACAAGAAAAGTTATTGAATGATTGATTTGAGTGTTGATTCATGATTAACTAGACAATGTAATGGTGTGTATAATTGAATAGCAATTCGACACAATAATGACGCAAATACCAAAGCTTCCAAAGATGATAAATGGAGAGGAATGATTGTTTATTTATAGATGAGGGAAGAAAATCCCAAATCCTTGATTTGTGTGATTGACTTGTCTAATATGAAGCTAACTAAAGCATGATTAGATTGTTTAGTTGAGTTTCTAACTTGATTAGCAAGATAAGATGTTGTTTTGAGCTTGATTGAATGAGTTATCATTGAGTTGGAAAAGGTGGCATGCCTTTTGAATATTTTTATCTTTTGTATTGAAATATTAAATTCATGTCTTTTGTTTTATTCACCAAAAAAGAGAAGTGAATTTTAGATTTGGGGAGATTTGATTTAATTTTGGGATGCCATGCTTTATGGGATATGTTTAGTTGACTCAAATGCATGATTTGATTTAGTCTAAACTTGTCATCTTGTATATATTTAATGATTTAATCTTTAATTGATTTGTTTTTATCTAGTTAACTTGAGATGTTAATTAGTGAAGTGAAAGTGAATAAGGGTGTAGTGGAAATAGATATATGTAGGATTTGTTAATTATTTTAATATGAAATTAGCTAATGGGATATGGGATGAATAATAAGAGTGATATGATTAATTAATTAATCATAGGAATGGGGTATGAGTGTAATATGGTCCATAGTGTGAATATTTATTAATTTGATACCTATGTGTGATCGATAGGAATGATTAGGGGATTTGTAGGACAATTTTGTAAAATTTTGTGAAATAGCGGAATATATAAAAAGTGGTTGAAAGTTTTGAAAATAGTCGTAAGGTATTGTGAAGTAATTATGAGATGCTTTCAGAGGTTTAGAATGCATAATGTGATATTTTAGGGTGTCTACAACAAGCATGCAGTACATATAACAATGTTTCACATTGTTACAAAAAAGTACATAACACACAAGGAAACGATTTTGATTCCAATTATGGTTATAAAAAATATTGGGAAAATTTGAACAATATTATTGTAGATCATCAACAACTTCTCATTCTATCACTTATAGAAATTACAAAGGCACCCCATGGGCCCATATCTACAATTGGGTCAATGATTAGTTATGTGTCTCTCTTCTCAAACTTTCAAATATTTCAAAAAAAAACTAGGACTTCAACATGACTCAAGTTACTAGTTTCTACTTTAAATATGTTATTTATCACATGATTTATAGATAGGATACTCTATTTTTCTATTCACATATTCATTTTGCATGGTGTTTGAGCATGATGTAGGTCGCACGTGATCATATATGGCTTTCAGATGTAATAATTTCCCTCTTTCCAGTGGTCTTACCTTATTTAGGGCATACTTCTATACAAATAATAATATACAAGGTTATATTTTTCTATACTATTTCACATTTCTTTCTATTTCTAGCACATTTATTGCTCATGTTTATGGCTTTCATTCTGGTATGTTTCTACCAAGATTTGATACTAATACATATGGATTGTATAGATTAGTGTCTCTTAAGTTATCCACCTTTCGTTGATGTTTACTTTCTTGCACATCAAATGTGATATTATTTGTCTTTGGTGTATGACCTTGGTATTTTATTTTTTACGCTCGTGTTTCACTTATTTATTGCCTTAGTAGTGTTTCCTATGTTGTATTTTGGTCCGTATTTTTGTAAAACACTATTATATTCCTTGTATGCAACCTCTTTTCCTTCTACGTTGAATTGTGTATGACTTGTGCATGTTGATATTACGTACTTGTTATAGTTTGGTGCCATGATTTATATCATGCACTCTTTTTGTGTGATGAGGTGTGTGTGTGTGTGTGTGTGTGTGTGTGTGTGTGTGTGTGTGTGTGTGTGTGTGTGTGTGTGTGTGTGTGTGTGTGTGTGTGTGTGTGTGTGTGTGTGTGTGTGTGTGTGTGAGAGAGAGAGAGAGAGAGATTGACAATGCATGGTTACTCACCACATCTATGTCTTATCTTACAATATGTTATCTTCCTCTACATGACATGTTACAATTCATATTTCTTTTGAGACGAGTGATCTATATTATATCTCCCTCACCGAAAAGGAGGGAATTCACCGGGCTTATCACATAAAAATGGACAAAAAGATATAAAATAAGGTACATAATACAATGAACAAGTGTATATGTAGAGGATATAAGATTATAAACAATTTCATGATGGGAAAAACCTTCAAACATGAACAATGTCAGCTTTTGATTTTTTCCAATACATTTTGGATTGTCGATTTCATAATTTTCCAAAAAATACATAAAGTATCATGGTTCAAACAATGAGTTAGGTAAAGCGATAAAAAAATTATATGGCTACACTACATGTTGTTCAAATGCATGGTTGTGATCTATTAGTTCATGTTCCAATTAAATATACACATATGGTTTATGAATATTTTATGGCATATTCTACTCCCTTTATTGATTATGTGAAATTGAATTTTATCATATATGAGGGCATGAGAATATTTTGTCCCTTTTTGAACATTCTATGGTATCGAATTATTGTGAGTATGGTGGGGCTTGATTATACCTGATAAACTTTTTGATCATGTAAACTTGGAATCTAGATTCACTTACAACGGTGGGGCTCAACTAGAATGGGTAATGTATATTAAGTTTAGTGAGATCCATCGACATTGACATCATTCCTAGAAAACCCATGGTGGTTCCCCCTTTTCAAATGGTACATTGTGTATTTATTCTCAAATTATTGTTTTTGGGCCTACTTTAACCCAATATCATTGCATTTTATTGCTTTTACAAATTAGGGACCAATCACCCCAAATTATCCATTAAGGAAAGAATATCCTTCTCCAAATGCCTCAATTATGGAGCAAAATCTACTTTAAATGCTTCACTAGAAAGCCTCAATATTCACAAGGAAATTTATTTTCCACACATATAATGGGTAATCTTTTCTTACTCTTTCTTTCAATTTATATTTCATATTTAGATTTAAAGTTTCAATTTTTATAACATGGACTCTAATGAAACTCTCGTTTACAAGCTTTTCTTTAGACACCTCTTGATAACTCAAGTGTTCAAGAATTCAAGCAAAGGAAAAGTGTGTCTACACACTTAGGTGCATGTTTTAGGACTACAACTAGATATTTTAATTTACTAGATTAAAAGGGGCAGATTTAGAAACCCAAATTTGGTCATTTGACATTAAATAATGTTGTTTTTAGCTTATATCCGTTATATATGACGTTTACACATAAATAGAGCTCAAATTTGCTATCATATCTAATCTTAAGTATTGTAATCCCCCACTTTCCTACTCAATCATCGATAGGAACACTCCTATCAATAAAAATTCCTTATATATCTTATACTAATCTCTCCATATCATTTTCTTGACTCTCAACCCTACGAGACAAAATTGTCCAATAAGGACATGATTGCTATTGATCTTGTCCCCTATTAATTGATTTTTTCCTTATCCTTATAAGAGTCATATATGAAAATGAATTTCATTCTATGAGTCAATCTTCCCCATTTAGGTTGGCCTTATTGTGAAACATTACCTTTGGATCAGTATAAATACAAGTCAAACTCACTCATTTACTGACTTGGTATTTACTTGGACTCCCACCAAGCACTTATCAAGAAACTTGCTCTAGTGTTCCCTATTGTCGGAGAATACACTAGTATAACCCATAAAAAGGTTTGAAGAACTCTAAACCAAGTCAAATCATTCAAAGAAAAGTCAAATAAAGCATTATCAAGTATTAGAGAGACAAATTTCAATTGCATACATATAGTGGAAAGGAGCACAATTGTACTTCCAAAAGGTGGGATAGCTACATTTGTGTTTTATCTCCGCATGGGGGTAATGTAGTGCACCACATCAATGATCGTGGCGCTCCAAGGCCGGTCCAACATGAAATCCCCTAAACACTATTCCCCCTATCCAATTTCCAATCAAGTGCTTGTATAATAAAGCTAAGGTTTGCTATTACAAGAACATGCCCACATATTTGGAGGATCAAAAGTTAAAAAGGGTAGAGAATACTGGCATGAAGACACAAAACCTAATAAACAAGAACATGCTTGAAACTAAGACAAGAACATGCAATAAGTTTCAAAATATGTGTGTCATAGTTTGTGCATGTTCTCCTAGTTTCATGCTTTGTGTCTACATCAATATTCTTGCATGTTCTCCTAGTTTCAAGCTCATACTAGTCACTTAAGTATAGAGACAACTAAGTGCATTATCATCTTATGATTTTACTATTTTTACCATATGCCCTAATTAATCAAATGTGTCATATTTGAATGCACATCCTTTTTGGATTTCAATCATAATTAGGGTTTAACATTAATTTCAAAACAACTTGAATTTTAGGGTGTGATCAATTAAACAATAAAGGTGTTTTACCAAATGTAATGGAATGTGATAATCTGAGTAAGATGAAACGTAAAAAGGTCGTTGATATATAAACGGTATTTGACATTGTCAACAGATAGTAATTCTAGCAAGAACCATATAAGTATGATAAAAAAAAATTCTCAAGTAAAAAAAATATTGGGAGTATAATAAGCCTAATTAATGTGTAACATGAAATGTGGCAATCCTGTTGAGATATAGATGGGCATTTACATTGTCAACGGATATCAATTCTTGCAAGAAGAATAAGTAGGATAAGGTCATTGACATAATGGATGAAATTTCTCGCAAGAAGAATAAGTGTGATAAGATCTTTATGGAGTAAAAAAACTATGCCAAAATTCAATCAATTTTTTAGTCATAGTTAAATGGCCCGCATGTACCAGTTGCGAATCGAACTTAGGTATGTATCATGGTAAGGTTATAATCTACCACTAGACCATTGGTGGTATTGTTCTATGGTGCATTACATAAGGAATGTTATGAACAAATCAATCTAAACTATAAAGAATATCATTTCGTAAACGATGACCTTGAACTCTACCATTTCGTAAACGATAACCTTTGAACACAAGTCACTCTCAACTTGCAATAAGTTTCAAAATGAAGTACGCTTTAGAAATGATATTAATAGATAATCAAAACTTTGATAAAAAGCCATTTTGTTCTTTAAGAAACTTGCAAATGAATGAGAATATTGTATAATGAAAAATGATCAAACTTGAATACTCGTGAGCCGTATTTTAAATTTCCATTGAATAATCTTATCACTATACAACACACAAGCCACTCTCAACTTGCAATTGGTTTCACAATGGAAGTACACTTCACAAGTCATATTAAACAATAATAATAATAATACAAATAAAAAATAGTAACAAAAAAATTAAATCTTTGACATGGATAACGCACGATAAATAAAGTCTTTGACATAAACAAAGAAAAGGACGCCATAAAAATTAAATCTTATCACTATACAACACACAAGCCACTCTCAACTTGCAATTGGTTTCACGATGGAAGTACACTTCACAAGTCATATTAAACAATAATAATAATAATACAAATAAAAAATAGTAACAAAAAAATTAAATCTTTGACATGGATAACGCACGATAAATAAAGTCTTTGACATAAACAAAGAAAAGGACGCCATATTGAGTGATAGGCGCAAATATGATAGTGCACCAGCCGGGAATCGAACCCGGGTCTGTACCGTGGCAGGGTACTATTCTACCACTAGACCACTGGTGCTGCGATTCGAAATCGTCGTTTGAGGTTTTAGTTATTCACGTATTGTAAAAAACAAATTACAACAAAGTTCCAAAAGGCGAAGAGACAAAAAGCAAATGGAGATGCGGGGTATCGAACCCCGTACCTCTCGCATGCAAAGCGAGCGCTCTACCATGTGAGCTACATCCCCAATCGCTGGTATCCTCTCCACGCCATAGTATTCGATGACTAGAAATGGAGCACTAATTCAACAATGAAGTATCGTGGGTATTGCAAATGCAGACGGCTTACTAATCATGTTATGAGCGGACGTGAGTTTCATGTTTATTTATCTAAGCTTTCACGGTGTCTTCAATAGCTCTGTCGGATGTATGTTTAAATCTACCACCTCATGTTTGCCTCTATAGCTCAGTGGTAGAGCGTCAGTCTTGTAAACTGAAGGTCCGTAGTTCGATCCTGCGTGGAGGCACCACCATCACTGGCAGAGGCACCATTAGAGAGACGCTTATTTGCTGGTGGCTGGCTTACATTTTAATAGAATTAAAATCCGTATTACTTAACTTGTGTAGTGTGTCGACTCGCGATGGATGGAAGGAACTTAGTCACCTCACGCGGTCTAGTGTATTTATTAATCCCACATGTGCTGTACGTGGGAATGAATAACGATATGTATAGGGAAGTGCATGACGGTTACAAATTTCTCTTCCGAGACATCTGATAAAATTGGAACGATACAGAGAAGATTAGCATGGCCCATGCGCAAGGATGACACGCATAAATCGAGAAATGGTCCAAATTTTTTTAATTATTTCACATTTACACTTTAAAATCTTATTTACAGGAATAAAATGGAGATAAAACTCGTGTATTCATACAAACGTATGAGAAACACAATAAACCCACTCTTGCCAATGATGAGGTATATCCTACTTGTATTTAGGGTAGTATGTTATGTTTTGTTTTGACCTTACTTTATTTGGCATCAACCCATATTTATTTTTATTTTTTGACAAAATCTAATTTTCGACTTGAATTTTGAATTTCAAAAGTTCGTTACATTAGAAACTAGACTAAGATTTAACACCCATCCTAGGAATATTTGCACAAATTGTACATATTTGACACATTTCCATGTCAATATCTAACCATCGCCTATTACTTTCTCGGATTTGTTTTGTCAAAGTTGTTCGATGAGGTTCAATTGGATCTACTCACACCCCTAATCAAAACCAATCAAGTTTTTGGATCAATCTAGCACACAATTTAGGTCGATCGAGAAATAACTCACATTATATTATTGCACTTTCTATGATAGAGCTTCATTGGCCCAATTGAACCAATCGAGTAATTGATTTATCTAAGCATGTAATTATGTCCAATAGAGCTCCAATCGACTTTGTTATGATGAGGTTTAATTGGCCCACAATCACAAATGTGATAGAACCAATCAAACATGCATGTGTGATTGGGGAAAATTGAGCACATATTTATATCATGTTATTACCCTTTCTCTTATGCAATACTTATAGCCCAAAATCTCAAAGCGTCTGACCTTTGTTGCGCAGTCTCAATGTTTATGTTTTCATTCACAAAAGATGATGATCATGGCACCAATTTAAAAGCAATACCTTAAATCAAAAAATTATAGTTACCAACAAAATGCATAAAAACAAAATGAGTCTTAAAATTATTAAATGAATATATTATTCTAGTGATCATATTGTAAGTTGGTGCGAAAACATTTGGGTTCACGTGAATTCTTGGATCACCAAAAATAAATGAACAATTGGAGTTAGTTTGTGTTTACATTTTGTGTTATTGGCGGGTTACATAGTGAAGAAGTACATTGTTGGAGATGCATAAGTATAGTGTTGTATTATGTGGAGTGGACATGTCCATTGCGTAATGTTTTTAGATTACACAATACCTATGTGTAATGTCAAGTTTGTTGTCTGTTGTGTAAGTGCACAATTCTTCCGCACAATTATTTGTGCAAGTTGTGTAATCTATTCAAGCCCAAAAGTTTTTTTGTGCTTCAAGCATATATGGTTTGACCCAAGCCATGCAAAATATTGTGAACTTGTTTTAGAAGCCACAAAGTACTCATCAAGGCACATAACACTATTTAGATTTCCGGAACACTACAAGGTCATTCAAAACCATAAATCATTTATATTTGAATGTTTACATAAACAAGTTTTAGAATGTCTAGTTTACATTTGAAGTATGTAAGTTTAGAAGTCTTAGTGTGTGGCATTGGATGGATTTGTAAAAATAGCCCAATTTCCTTAGGAAGATAGTTTTGGTACATTAGAAATATTAGTGTGTACATTAGAATATTATTTGAGTAAATATAACTATATTGTTTTCATAGTTATCATAACCATAGATTTAATATTTGGACTAGGTTACAAGTTGTTTTAACTACTCATGTATGTTAATGAATGTGGTTATAGGAGATATAATAGGTCGAAGGTAGAAGAACATGATAAAAGATGCAAACTTGTAACCCGAGACCTTGAATGCATGTGGTATTTGTGAAGTGGTTTAAAGTGGAAGTAAATAAGTGTGTGAAGGAGTGCATCGTTAAAAATAAGTGACAAGAGTGGTTAGATTTTTCTTTCTTTTGTAATATGTTTCTAGCGTGACCCATAAACTGGAAATTCCTAATTAATATAATCGATGAGATCCTTGTGCCATCACTCAAGTTACTAGTGTGAGTTTCTTGGTTTGCCTCATCGATATCATATCCACCTCTTCTTAGCTCCCTCCTCATCATAAAAACATCCACATAACTATCACTCCAATCATTAGTGTGAATTATCCTCGAGGCACAAACCGAGCCTCTTTTACCCCATGCACACATTTCACACTCCTACCCCATCACGTGACGGTTTATATTTAATTCCTTACTCTTTTGAATACCTTCACAACCTCACATAGTTGTGCATGTGACATTTCTCTCCTTGATGATATCCTTACTCGGTTGCTCTTTCAAATTGTCTCTTCTTGATTCGCCATTCAACTCAACACCTATTTCTTATTGTATCCTATCCTCTTCTCTATTCTACAAAACCCAATTTGGATTCGTGCTTGCACTCAATGCTCTTACATTCCCCCGCCTCACCTAATACATCACAATAGTGAATTCACATGTCGTAATAGTGATTACCTTTTCTAGTGAACTTTCCAATGATTTTCACCTTTTCTAAACATTAGTATCACACTTATATATATATATATATATATATATATATTATATATATATATATATATATATATATATATATATATATATATATATATATATATATCCCTTTCCTTAGTCGGACTCACAACTTACATCCAACACAAGTTCACTCCTATGACTATGTTGCACTTTACTTATTTCACACTTGGTCTTGTTGATTATCATGTGACTCATTCCAAAACCCTTAATTTTAGCTCCTTCACAGATCTCGCCATATCATGATGAAATCTCCTTGGTTCTTGGTCATGCCTTTAACACACAATTACCACTTCCACCTTTGGCTCCACCAACCAACACATAGAAAAATTAGGAGAGTATTTATCCTAGTACTCTTGATTGTGCCCTAGGCCTTCTTCATACTATAGCAATATCCAAAACAATTCTCCTCTAATATCTACTAGTTATACTCATGATTCTCTTCATCTCATCCCACTAAGATCACAAATATTGCAACCTCATTTCATCTCATTGATCTCACTCCCCCAACTCACTCACTATGCTTTGAGCTTCACTGACATCACTCACCATGAATATATGCCCTCACCTATTGCAGTGTAACTTACTTGCACATTTTCCACGATTTGTCCATGTAAACTCGACATTTCCATCATGATTGCACTCTCAAGTTTTACACTTTACACCCAACTTACATGCTCTACACACTACTTTCATGCTATGTACACCACTTTCATGTTCCACTTACAAGTTACACAATCCACTTCTAACTCACATGCTCTATCTACAATTCTCACACCCTACCTCCAAATTATGTACTCTACCTCCTACTTTTGCTCTTTTCCTAACGCTTGCAAAAACCTCCAAATTACACCACTCACCTCCAAATTATGCGTTTTGTCTCTAAATCATGTTCTTTGGCTCTCACTCGTGAATTTTTATTCCAAATCACACAATCCTCCCCCAACTTACATGCCCCACACAGCCTATGCCCTCTTGTATTCACCACACACTTTAGTCCCCACAAGCATGGTCCACTCACCACTTCTTACTAGTCACTCCATATGGATTCTTTTCACCCCCATGCCTAATCCCAACCTAGCATGCTCCACGAACACCTCTTTTATCATGTCACCAAACTTGAGTCCCAAATCCTGAAGGTTTATGTGCTTCACTTATCCTACCACCAAAATTGTAATAATGGTGTCATTCTTCTCATATCCTCCTTATATGACAAATTTACTTGCAATAAGGACCCCCAACAACACTTTCACCTCTTCCATTACACATGTCATCTCTTCAAACATCAGGAAGTGTTCCTCTTGCACAACTTCCTATTTTCTAAAAAACTAGCTATGCACTCAACTGGTACTCAAGTCTCCTGCCGCATAGTCCTCATATTTTATTGTAACTTTATGACACCTTAACTATTTATCCATTTATATTGATCCTAAATCCAACTTTTCCAACCTCTACATGTTTCAATAATCTAAAAATGAACACATTATTTCCTTTGTTATACATTGGTGTACACTTTTTCACAATTTATCCTTCCCACTCACATAATATGAGTTTTTTGAACATTTTGCCAAATTTTACATCTCCCACATATCACATCACCCCTAAATTCACCCTTTACACACTTTTAATGAATGCATGCATATGGATCAAGGCCTTGAGGATGTACCTTGGGCATCTTTTCAGCTTGATGATTCCTTTGGGTACTCCCCAACCTACTCTGCCACTACACTCACATGTCCAGCATGGCATCCACTACTATTCTTATCCTATTCCTTCTTCACCTTATCTCCAAAATCAATTAAAATATTCCTTATTTCCTCACTAATCACCCTTGCATTCACACACTCCATTATAAGAACATTTGCATACAAATCCCAACATTCATTCCATTTAGACACCTCTACACCATCCTTCCAAGGATTATAGATTTTTCCACTCTACACGAAAATGTATTTCCTTATTTTAAGCACTCTCCACTATCATCCATAAGTTGACCCTTTTCACTGGAAAGTCCTCTCAATGTGCCAGCTACTTTGGGGTTCATGTGGTACTCCTCACAATGAATTTTAGGGCTTATGCCCAATTACTTTCCACAGTTAGGAAGACGGATATTTACCCTTATCCGAACTGTATTTATTGTGTATTCATTCCCAATTCTTTCCCTTAAGAAGAAACAAGTATTTTTAATATTTTTGCAAAAACAAATTACGAAATAATCGCACTTACGACTATCCTACAACCAAATTGTTGGTATTTTCTAGTCGATAAAAAAATCACAACACAATCATAGTTATGACCATTTTTTTGTTTTTAACGGACACTGCAAAACCAAGCGTTAGCTCTATAATAGAAACGTTAGGAAAAAAAGTGCAGGACTAAAAACCTTAAACAAAACAATATTAGATTCAAAACACAATAATTTACCCACAACCAAAATGGTCCCACCGTGGTCGCCAAAATATATGCCTAGATTTGGATCACCTGCAAGATGTATTAGTCGATATGAAATATCCAAATCAATGCTACTAAAAATAATGGGCTTACGCTGCCATTGAAAAAGTGAGGGACAATCATGGGTTCTTCAATGAATAAAGTGAGTAGAAAACTTCTTGATCTGAATCAAAACCTGTACACAAACACACTTAGAGAAATGTTAGTAGTTTTTGGTGGTTAGGGGACCTGCCTCGGTCAAATCCCTAACCATTTAAGGAGATAAAATACATTTTATTGAAGTAAAAATGAAAACAATGAATGCAAATGGAAAGTATACCTAACTCAGTCATAGGCCAATCACAATTGCAATTCACTGAAAATCACACAAAGATTGCAAGCCAATTGCAGTTGCGACTGACACATGTGTTGAAATTTCACTAAAATAGTGATGCAACAAGTTGCACCTATCCTTTGTGATCTGCTTTCACCTCTTCAAGACCTATAATACTGAAATATGTGAGCAAAGACGTAAAAACTCAAGTATGGGCTCAAGTGCACAAAGATTTAGGGGGCTAAGAGGATGAATTGATGGGTGTGAGTGGTGTTTTATAGTTTTGAGTGCATAGAAGAATGTGACACATATGAGTGTAATGTGAATAAATGGGTGGGATGATAAGGGTCCATAGTGTATTGGGCATGCAAATGGGTAGGTGGGATGGACATAATTAAATGTGAGGGGGTGAGGGTTAGTAAATGGTGATGGGGTTGTCTTTTATCCCCATTGTGTGGTGTTTTATATTATTTAGTTGCTTTTATGGGATTATTTTATTTTTTGGGATTATTGTGTTTTGTGATGTTTTGGAATTTTTTGAATAGGAGACCTTATGCACAAGGTGTGTTTTTTAGTGTCTACACTTCATAAGGGATATAGACGCCTAAACAAAAGTGGAGTAATGTAAGGATCACCTTCCACACACCACCATCCATCAATAAAATGTTTCAATCACTCCCACACATTTTATAGTATGGCTTCACATATTTTCCTTCCTATATACACTTCAATCAATAATTAATATTCACATGCACACACATTGGATATCAATGATACATAGGACAAGTATATTTCAAGTGTTCTTTAGACCTTTCTCAAATTATTATTTCAGCATACCTCTTTTCTTGTGTTACATCCCTTCTAGTTCATAGTTGTTGTTAACAACAATATTGTTTCAAACCATCTCAAAACACTTCACATCTACTTTTCTTTCACCATTACCACCATTTCACTTAATTACACATTACGATTCACTTGAATAGTTTTTTTTGGGAATCCAATACATTATGGAAAATTTTGCATAACCACCACTTCTCATCCATTTTAAATTTCAATAAATCACTATTGGGATGGTAGTATTGTTTCCATTCTCTCTAACTCACATCTAATTCTATACTTATCAATTTTTTCATATACATGGCTAGGAAATTATTGGTGTGAGGGTTTATTTTAGCCATCTATTATTTTATTTGGTTATTTCCACCTCACACATGGTGATTCATCTCACTTAGGTGAGTCATAGGTATTTTAGGAGTTGTATGACATATGATATATTCTGTCATAGAATCTTTCATACTTGTCAAATGTGTCATTGTTTTCATGTCATACAAGAGTTACATTCTATTTCTAAATTGTAACTCCTTTCTCCCTTATGGAGGTATGATGAATCCAGGCATGAGAGTTACACAACACTCCCAATATGTACTTTCTCCTTTTGATCTATGAGCATGAGTAGATGATTTTATTTTTGCATTCACAAGTTCCTTGAGTTCATGTTTTCATTTCTAATTACTTGGAGAAATTTCATGTTACGTTCGAGTATAACTCTGTCGATGTGCACATTATTATGAGAGATATTCATGCCCTCTTTTATGGTATCAAATCTCTGTCTCGGTAATCTTGTCACTCACATTGCTAGTTGGTGATTATTCTTCATTTCATGTTCATTAATCTCTCCTAGTGCAAGTTTGGACCTTATTGGAATATGTGCTAGATTTGCTTATTTTTGGTCATTTTGGTATATTAGAAGGTATTGTGCTTGGTTTTGTGTGTTTTTCATGTGTGTAGATCTCTACAGGTACAACATGAAGATGTACAATTTTTCATATCAAGGGTTTTGTGGTGAAATTTGGTTTTATGGGAACAACTTGGCCCTAGGTCGTCGAGTTGGGAACCGAGCTAGCTATTGTCACCTTGCCATTTGGATCTGTCTCCCTGCCACCTCAAACTCTCCATCAACTCCTACTAATATTTACTTTCACCTCCTCGATCCTGTTTCTATCCCAACTCGATTGAGTTCCTGCTCTAAAGCAATGCCCGCCTCGCCATTTGTTTTCTCGATCCCGACTGCTCTTGTTATCGTGGGACCCTTATCAAGCCAAATAAATAACAAGAAAACTTATAGAAACTAATATATGATTGTATGCAAATCCCTTTGGTTTCTTGTTTTGAGAAAATTTATTGTGGGAAAAATGGTTCTTTTATCTCTCTAGATATCTCTCTCCCTCTAGTTTGAAATGAAATGAAATGAAATATGTATCTCAACTCTCTCCTTTTTGTGCTAAGTTTTGTAATCATGTGAATGGAAAACTATGAAATCATGAATTGTGTTAGATTTTAGGTAGATGTCATGCCATCTTTTGTGTTGACCATGTGGTGGTTGCAGGTACAGGACAAGGAAAAAGTGAAGTGTTACTTGTGTTTTTCGTAATAACTTGTTATCTTGAAAACAATGTAATTATATATGATATATCATCAATATTGTTATAAATAAAAATGTTTTTTTTTCTGTGATGAATATGAAATTGTTATCATATTATAAAGTGTACTATTTTTACTTAGTTATACTTTTATATGTTTGACTAATTTCATACTTAGTCGTACATTTGTAGTTTGGGTTAAGTAAAAGGAGTTTATTATATCATGTTTAGGTTTCTAAGGCACATATTTTGGGTTTCTAAACACCATTAGGGATCTTAGAATTGTAGGAGGTCAATGGGGTTCTTAAGAGGTCAAGTTTTCCTTCATGAAAGAAAGAGAGAGCACTTTCCCTCAAAAATTCAATATTCAAATATTTGAATTTGTAATCTCTAGTTAAGATCCTTTAAGGCATATAAAAGGTTATAACACTTCTTGGTTAGGGTCATGGAGGTCATTGAATGTTGTTAACACCTTGGAAACCCTTGGTTAGAATTCTTTAGGGTAAAGTAGTTATTGGCATAGTTGATGAATTACAAGTGGGATATGTGGATAATGATGAGGGAGGTCAATCACTCAAGGAGGAGAGATTCGAGTTAGATAGATCTCTCGACAAGAAAGAGAGAGAGAGGGCAGAGTAGAAGTGGAGGAAGCATGAAGACCCTTTGTTTTATATGAAGGATAATCGTAATGCTTTTGAATATGAAAAGATATAGTTTGTTTGAAAGTTTGAAATCCTTGAATTCATGAGTTCATTCAAAAGAAGTGATGTTTATTAATGTTGTTTATAATATTATGAATAATCTCTGCATGTGCTTAGGTTAGTTGATTTTAAGAAGTTTATACCTTGTGTTTGGTTATAGAGAAAAATATTGATTGTGCATTGATGTCATATGACTATACTGATATTTTGCATTGGCATAATTAGTGAGTTGTTGAAAGATTCAAATGTATGAGGAAAGTACATCTTGGTTAAAGAAATTTTAGGACCATGCAAGAAGATCTATTACTTTTTTATAGAGAAAGAGCTAAAAAGTTGAAGCCATGTCATTACTAGGTCTGCGTGGAAAGAAACATGCCATTCTTGTTGTTTTATGGATGATTTAACCTAGTGGTCACTTAATCACATGCATGATCATGAAATTCATCTACAGTGAGAATTTGGATCCTTGAAATTGTTTGTTTTTCATTTTTAGGTCATTGGAAGCCTTACGGGATGTCTCAGGGTTTAGACTTGGGGCTTGTTGCAAATTCAAGTGTGAAGCCTTTGTAATCAAAAGTAAACCTTGAAAATATTCCAATAACACCTAAAGGTCATGATAATACTATTTTGTATGGTTTAAAACATAAAGAATTCATTAGAACCTCGAAGAAGCTTGAAAATATAGTTAGAGGTTAGCGCGTGGGACATTGTAGACATAAAATCACGCACTTTGGGTAATTATCTATTCCTTATTACATACTACTATTCATATGATTCATAAGTAAGAAAAGTACTAACTAACCCATGTCTTTGGCCACCTTTCTTTGCTTTCTATTTCCACTTTTTCCTTACACCCTTACTTGCTCAATCTTCCTTTTTATATCCTAACATTTATCATCCTGGACACTAGTGCCCAGCCAAGATGCCAACGCCAATGCCAGGCACCCTCATCCCCTCTAGGCGCCTTTGACCTCAATATACTATGCTCACATCTTTTGGGTCCTTTATATCCATTTGAGCATCTTATATTTTTGGTAGTTGACCTTTTCAAGGTTAATTACGAAATTCAAGCAAGGGAATCATATAAATATAAAGTTATGTGATCATAATAAAAGACCAAGCACTAAGCATTAGCTATCACCACCTAAGGTTGCATCCATCAAGCATCTAAGAGCTCCATTGCATCCATCTAGAACCATCCAAGAGATGTAAGGTTTGGTTATTCTACATACACTCCATAGGAGGAAGTTCATTCTATTCCATGCACACATCTATTACATTTCTTTACATCTAGCTACTTTTCTCGCTATCAAGTGTGACACAGCAAAAGAGCCACCTAGGGAACAAATTCACACACACACACATAAGAAAATACATTGGGTTTGAGATGTAGTGTAGTTCTCAGTCGTAAGATCATCATTGTGACGGTTAAGGACAATTTGAACCCTCATTATGCATCTTTATTTTTAGGATTTGATGTCTCTTTGAGGGTTTTGTAGGTCATTGTTTCATTACAGGTTTCCAGCGACTTCAACGATCATTGTGCGACCTCATAGAGACCAAAGGTGAACAAAAATGAATACCTCGTGAACACTCAGAGTAGGTTTTCCGAGAGAACTTCCGCATACACAAGAGCCCAAAAACAGTCCTAAGGTGCCCGCAGGCACCCTTGTCCCTCTTTAGGCACCCCAGTCTAGGTATATCATCAGCTCACACACTTTTTTGGGGTTGTGTGTGATGCTCCTCCCTCTTTGTTAATCTAGTCAGTACTTCAGAACAGTCTAGGAAAATTGTGAAATAGCTAAGTCATCTTATCTCTTCTTTGCACTTAGGGTTTCATACTTTCTTGCTTAGCTTGCTTGGCTTAGTTTTTGTTCTTAATTATTTATTCATTTACTGTTGTAATAATAATTAGATTAGGCATATAAATTCACATTTAGCTTAATCATTTTGGTGAACCCGATTGATCAAACCCTTTTCTTCTGAGTATGTCTTCACCTTATCAAGTCATGACTCAATCGTCTTATCCTTCTTTCACACCCACTAAGGTTTCAGGCATGGTTACTATTGCTGATTTCATGCAAGTTCATACTCAACATCCTCCTCACTTTATTACGCATACGGTTGATCCTTCTATTAATGTAGTAACTACTCACCACACTCATCCTCTTATGGCTCCACCTATTTCTATTCCACCACCTATCACTTCTTCAGATCCTCCTATTGCTTCTAAGGGCTATGATATCATTGAACAACTTAAGAATACACAACCAAAATCTCCCTCTATGACTTATTGTATAGTGTGCCTGATTTTCATCAAACATTAGATTCCGCCTTCTTCGTCTATTCATATAGAAAGTGATAATTCTTCAGTATCCTTCACACACCTCATTTAGTCTCTCAAAAATTTTCCACGTGCTATATCATTCACTAATGAGGACATATCACTATTTTCTAATGAAAATCCATGTGCACCTTTACTTATCACCGTTATTATCGGCACCACTTGCATTAAACGTGTACTTATTGATAATGGATCGACTATCAACCTATGTTCTCATTCCCTTCTCAAACAATTGGGCATTAATAATAATCTAATTTCTAAGAATTCCACTCTTATTTAGGGATACGATTCAACTACTTGCACATGCCTAGGAACCATCACATTACACATCCAAGTTGGGCCTAAGACTGTCCCTACGGAATTCTTTATTATCAATACTTCATTTCAATTCAATATTTTACTGGAAAGATCTTAGATTCATGTAATGCAATCAGTTCCATCCATTGTTCATCAATGTGTTAAATTCCTACATGATGGGTGTGATACCATGATAGTAGACCCTGAACCATTCAAATTATGCCGCATAGACCCTGTTACTTATATGTCTATTCCTTTGTCACATCCTATTCCATGTAATAATATAGATACTTATGACATGGGTCAATCAAGCGCTTCACAATCTTCTTCCGCCGCTCCAAGGACTATGGTTATTTCTACTCATATTACAACCATCATTTCACCCACCGTGTCTGCTTTTCTCAAAGCACTATTGTTTTGCTAGTTAAGGCTCCTCCCGATCCTATATCTAGTCCTCCTCCTACCAACATCCTTGACAAATCTATACAACATGACAATGCCAACAAAATTGATTCTAAGGATTCTGATGACGATGTCCATACTATTGAACTTACTGATGAAAAATTGTGCAATATTAACTTCACTCCTATTGATATAGATGACTTAGATTTTAATGATAATTTTGTGGAGATGGTCCTTGTGAATAAAAATTTAAGACCTCTCCTTATACTAATGTTATGGTACTTTATCAAGGGTATGTCCACACCTTGGATACTTTTTTACTCTCTCTTGAACAATCTGCACTGTACCATTTCCTTTCACTTGCACGCTTTACATTAACAACTTTTATCGGCACCATATTTTATTGGATCATAATTTCTCTAATATTATTTACACATATGATGGCTTGACACTTAATTATATCCTCCCACTTGCCTCCCTCACCTAATCTCCATCATGGATATTTTCACATTATGGCCGCTTTATATTCTTTGTGTTTTTCATTTAACAATATTTGTTGCACGCACCCTACGTGATTCTCCACTAACACTCGGGAAATCGTGGATTGAATATAATTGTGGAACTTTAGACACTAGTCACACTTCTATCACTTTTCCTATACCATTCAACGGTGTATCTATTGGAAATGATTCATCTCTTGTCCATTCTCAAAATCTTACTCATTGGTATGCACTTGGGTGTCCACCAAAACCTTTTACCAATGAATAATATGCAATGAACGTGTACACATTTCATTGAAATGGATCTCTTTATATGATCCACCTCATATTATTTCCTATCAAGTCTCCAATGCAAATCCGGTCATCTTCGATTAGGACAATGATGATCTTCTAGACAGTGGCACTTGATCCTCATTATCATCACAAACTTAGGGGGCACCACACTTATTTCTTCCCTAGTATTGATATGCATCTTATATTCACATCATTTCACATCTAGACTTTAGCATACACTATATACATCTTGATACACTTGTATCGTCATTTCCCAATGACACACTCTTGCTCTTTGGTTCATACTTGACTATTGAGGGAATCCTATACACATGAAACTCACACACAACACATAACACACTACACACTACACATCACATTATAAACATCACATCTCGCATATTCATCTCCTTCTACGCAACACCTACTCTACACATTCATGACTAGGGTTCATTTTAAGAAGACCCCTCTAAAAAAATACTTTTGAAACATTGGTGAATCTCAAAAATCAACTTTCGAATCGTTGGTGAATATCGAAAAAATGTTTTGTGGCAAAGGTGATTTCACAGAGAGAATTTTTCCTCTTTTTGCAAAGTTGTTCGGGTAGGTTTCTCGGGAGTTTTCGTTGGGTGGGAAGTTGGTCAGATAGATTAGTATGGGGTTGGGCAAGTGAGGGTCAGTTTGTTAGATGGCCAATGTTTGGGAGGGCGGGTTGGACGGGTGAGGGGTTAGGCGGCTATTGGACGGGTGGGGTTGAATGAGAGAGGGGTGGATGGCTGAGGGTTAGACGGGAGGGATGGACGGGTGAGGGTTAGGCGGCTAAGGTCAGGCGGGAAATGGTTGGATGATAAATAGGGGTTGGACGGCCAGGGGTTGGATGGTGGGTTGGATGGGTGAGGGGTTGGGCTAAGGGTTGGATGGGTGAGGGTTGGACGGACCAAGCATTAGATGGTGGGTTGGACGGGTGAGGGGTTGGACGGCTAAGGGTTAGATGGCCAAAGGTTGGGTGGTGGGTTGTGGCAGGGTGGTGGTGGTTGGATGGTTGAGGGTTAGGCGATTGGGCCGAGGGTTGGATGGTGTGAGGTTGGTCGGACTAGGGGTTGGATGGTTAATGGTTGGGCGAGTGGGATGGTGGGATGTTGTCGGCTTATGGTTGGATGGTATACGACGTAAGGGTTACGTGGGTGGGTAGGACATTTAATGTTTGGTCACGTGGGTTGGGTGAGTAAGGGTTGGGCCACCACTACCAACCAATAGTTTTCTGCCACGTGTCCTTTGAACCTATCTGAGACTACTATAAATACCCCTTCAAGGTTGAATTATTCACTTTTCTATGAAAATTTCTAGTGCTCTGACTCTCTGAGCTCTCCAATCTTCAAAATTCTCCCAAATTTTAGCAATGGCTAGCACCACATCTATTCCTACACCTAAATTTCAATACAAAAACCTCATGTGCCCAGATTGTAGCTCTACTAAGAGAAAAAGACACACAAAAGGATTGGGTCAAAAACTCAGAATTTACCGGGCTTGTGGACATGCCCCAATTCGATACTGATACTTCAGTCCTTGATTACCTTCTCGCCTCTTACAACGAGAATGATGGTAAATTTTCTATTCTCCTCGTGCATCCGAGACGTCATCAAATTTCTTTCTCAATTGAACCTGAGGACGTACATCGGTTAACTGGTTTACCATTCAAAAATAAGCCAGCCGTTACTACAAAGGTTGTTCTTACAGACAAAGAAAAAACATTTTTGGAGTCTCATTACAATGTACTGAGTTGATGGTAAGTTTATTGTTTTCAAATGCTTTTGTTCTTAACATTACTGGACCACCCAAGGCTCTAATGTTTCTTCTCTATTATTGCAGCTCCTCTTAATCATTCATCAAGAGGCCTTCTTCTACAAGGTATTGCAAACAAATTATTTATTGCAGTTGCATCACTTTTTCAAGCAAGGATTTTTTTTAGGGAAAGATCTATAGGCATTTTTGTATTGGGTAGTTCAACATTTATTATTTGACACTAGCGAGGAATCAATTCGATTGGTGTAGTTATTTGTCCAATAAAATAAAAACAGATATCTCCCATGCACGCAAAGCCAACCAATCTGATAAATCTAGGACTGTATTCTCTTGTTGCAATTATATTCTTGCTTTTTATTATGAAGCGTACTATGAAATTACACAAAATAAAATTCCAACTACAATCAATGATCAAATGATTGGTCTTACTCTCGAAGAACAATAGGTAAGTTGGTAACAATTACTTTTAATGTTTACTTGTTCTAAGGATTTCAAATTCAATATTTTTGGATAAAATAATAAATGTGTGATTTTGTTTTGCAGAGAAAAATTATAGCTGCAACATCTCATAAGGAGGCAATTGCTAGAGGTAAAGCCCCTCCAGAGGTCTCTGTTGATTCTGACATGGATTCAACAGAATCAACACCAGTAAGACCTCCTCGTCAAAAGTGACCTCGGGGGTCGATATGCGCAACACGTTTACCATCACATTTAACTTCAGGTATGACGTTATTTTTTTATAAATAACTAATTCAAATAATTAATATAGATTATGTATGTACTACTATTGTATTTTAATATTTCTACTATTCTTTTATACATTTATTGTATTCAGAAACTACTGAGTTTGATGATGAAGATCAAACTCATTCTAGCTTTGAAGATCGAAATGTCACGATTGTGTCTCCATCTATGCAAGGTATATTGTAATGTATAATATATAGCATGTTTTGTTTCCTTACAATTTTTTAGCATTTACAAAGCACAATCGTAATATTCGACAATTTGTTGTTTGCTTTATGCAGGTAATGTGGCTTCTGGGAACATTCCACTTGCAAGGAGGCCACCAATACCTCCAACACGTCCAGTCCAAACAAAAAGAAGAACTGCAGGAAAGAATATAAGGTTTCCTGTAGAGTCGTCAGGAACAGTTCATCCTGCTACCACAGAATTTCTGGACTGTCACTAGGTGGTGTTTTAAGTGTAACAACCACACAAATTTTCAACAACATCGACCCTTGATGAGGAGTATTTGGGCTTGAAAGTGGCGATGTCAGACAAGGGTAACTATTTTGACACCCATGATATGATTCAATCTACTCCGCCTCAACCACAACAAAATGTGCATGTAATACAAGGTAGTGACTCTCCTCCTCCTCTAAGAAATGCTCCACAAACTGATGATGAAAAGACACATTTTATTTTAGAAAATATGATATCAGATAGTATGGGGGAAACAATTCAAGAGGTTGTAATGTCTGATGTGGATTTGGTGCGGTCTTGGGAGAGGAGAGCAAATTTTTGATAAAATAAATAAATACACGATACCATAATCACGCTCAAAGGCATTCATTGTTCACTGCCATAGAGAGCCAACCAACATGGCAGGATGTTTTGCTAAACAAAGCTCAGTCAGGGACTATTTCATATAGTAATGACTACAATGATGAAATTATAGACATAATGCTAAACAAGTTGGAGAATCTCAATGCTGAAGCACAGGCTTACTACAATAAATGGGCTAAAGACAAGACAAATGTCTTAATAGCAAATGTTGAAAAAGAAAAATTTGTTGTGAGTGGGATTTTAGTTTTATATGCAAATTGCCAAAATCCTTATCTTATATGCACTGCAATATATTTTTTCATTTTATCTAATACACTAAAAATTAATTTTTTTGTGTTTTGTAGGAAAAATATGAAAATTTAAAGAAAGAAGCAATTATTTTTGAAGCACATTTGAAGAATGCCCACAAAAGCCTCAATTCATTTGCACAGTTGAAGGAAAAACTCATTGTTATAAATAAACAAAATAATACATTGAGAAGGATAATAAAGGAGCATAAGATGGATCTATAGGTCTTACTTAAGGAAAAGACAGATGCGGATGCAACACTTTTGTCTGTAGGAGATGTAGCGAGGGAGGAGATGAATATTCTAGAGAATATCAATACCGCAACATGAGATCTATAGGCATCAAGAGTTATAGTTGATAGCTTTGCATAGATGCAGTCAGAATCCTCCACCTCTAATGCAAGAAAAAGAACAAGCCTCACCTACAACATAAAATAAGATATGTTAGTAAAGTTCACCATGTGACAGGTGTGTTGTCACAATTCCAACTGGCGTAGGAATTAAAAGATAGTGGCCAGCCCCTTTTTATTTTTTATTCCATGTGGCAGACGTAAGGACAACTATGATTTTGAATCATAGGCAGAAAAGAGGATGACCTCGTAATGTGTCCTTATATGACAAAACTTGTCGGAAGCTTTGATATGTTATGACAACCCCTTTTTTGTAATTGTATTGGCTGACAATGCTTTATGAATTTGTACTTTTCTTCATAAAGTAATCCGCCAATGGCCACATGAGAGATAGATTTCAAAATAACTTTGGAAATTAGAATTGTACAATGTTATTATATGTTGTTAATACAAACTATGTTTCTTTTTTATTGTTTACGTAAATCTTGCTTAAATTTACATGATTTTGTTTCTTTAAAATATTTACGTTTCAAATGGCAAAGGATCAAATAAAGACAAATATAATATTGCATTTTTTGAAATTTGTAATCTTTGTATGAAATACATCAATATTTAAATTTATTGAAAGTTGCTTAAATTTACTTGATTTTGTTTCTTTTAAATATTTACATTTCTGATTTGTTGCACATGTAAATTAAATCAATTAACAGATATAAAAGACAAATGTGTACTTATTTCACTCTGAAATTGATAACTAAATATAAAACACAAATGGGATAATTGAAACATATAATGACATTGTTCCAATAGAAAAGTTGTAATCTAGGTGAATTGGAACAGTCTTGGAGCAACGCTTTCATTTGTGTCTTGGAAATCAACTGTAGCATGATCTGTTGATTTTCCTCGATCCCCTGGGTCAGGAAAAATATTACTAACTCCTCTTCTTTCTACTAGTGAATTCCACAATGCCAGTGCTCTATCATAAGGAAAAGACTCCACTGAGTAACGTGAAACATACAATTTGAGACAACTTTCTAGATTCCTATCCAATTTGTTTCGAACTTTGGACTTTAAAAAGGATAATGCACTAAAAACCCTCTCATCTTCCACTAAACCCAAAATCATTGTTTGGCAAAGCTCATACAACTTTATATACTCACTCAAATCTTCACTTAGAATACTACTGGAACAAATATCCTTCCAAATCCTTTTCATGGCACTGTAATCTTGTGGGTTTTGTAGAATTTGAACTTGTCATATCATAGTATTAGCAAAATCCATTGACTGTGAACTAAGTAGTTTTCTTTTCAAAATACCTTCTAAAGAAACTCCATTTATCTCTTCAGTCTTAGAGAAATGATCAGTTAGATCACCCATATTTTTGATAAATAAAGGATTGATAGATGTGTATGGTTTGTTGCCTGACAAATTCCAAAACTGTGGATTTACAAATCCCATTGCTTCAAGAATTTTATCATTTTTGAATCTTTCCTAAATCTCTTTAGCTAATGATTCAGAGATATTTCTCAACTTATTCCTAGTTTCCATTAATACTGCATCATATAAATTTCGTGTCACTTGTACTTCTTCTATTTCTGAGTTAGCCATATCAACTCTTTTTTGGAACGTATGAAGTGGAATCTCTCTTCCATGTGTTGTTATACACAGATGATCATGTATATTGTATTTTAAGAAGCACCTGGAATTTTTCAAATCTGTCAATGCATTCTAGTTTTCAAAAGCAGCACCCTGAAAACTACCATCAGAAATATATAAACTTTCTAAACTCTAGCAAACACATCTTTTGAGTCTTATGAAGTCTATGTAATGTAGAAAGAACAATCTTGTGCATGCTTCGTTAAAATATTAAGCTCCCTCAACATGGGAAAAATACCTCAGAGTGTGAGTAAATTTTCTATGTCAGTTAGACGACACAATAGATCTTTAGCTTTATCTACATCCTGCGGTATTTAAACATAAATCCTGTCAGTGAAGGATATTCATCAAATATTCTACACACAGGTTCATACATAGATATCCATCTGGTATCTACATCTTTGAGAAGTTTTTTCCCTCTGTCAGTCCAATAGAAATTTTTTGAAATTCTAAAAATCTCTTGATTGCTAGAATAATAGGCATGCAGATCACGTATCAATTCCTCTACTTTGGTACATTTTCAAACATGCTCACAATTTTATAGGTGAGATTCATTCTGTGAGCCATGCACTAGACAACAAACATATACGAAGAAATAGTTGTCTGAAGTCTAACACACAGACCATTTCTTGCTCCCTGCATTACAGTTGCACCATTGGTTCCGACACAAACTAATTTTGTTGCAATGGCAAAGTCATCCATTCGGCGATATCCTTTAGATTTGACAACACTAAATATATATATATTTTATAATTGCAATTCTCAGTCATTTTATGAATTGTTAAGAGGTGTGGAGTCCTTATTTCATTAGCAAATGTGTAAACATGAATACATATCCATGAAGTATTATCGATTACTGAGTAACCTCATCTAATGAAAGGGAAATATACTTTTCCTTTTGAACACACAGTTTCAAATCCTCCTTTTCTACCATAGATAGACATTTTGCAATCTCCTAGCCACTGGTATCTGACCAATGAGATTGAGGAACATTCTGTAGACCAATAACTTGATACAACATTTTATTTTCTCCGAAATCTGACATCGGTCTTCCCCTTTTCATTATATGAAATATGGTAGCAAATTGAATACCTTTTGCTTGCATTTTTGCCTCCATAACTTTGCTCAATCTGGCTACTATGGTCCCACCTTTTTCATTTATATATTTGATACGTTTTTGTTCCTTTTCATACTCTTCTATGTATTTGACATGTAGACAATCTTTTGCATCTTTCCATTTATGTGTTCTGACTATGTTGCCATCCTTTAGCTTTTGGGAAATGTATATTTTCCCACAGTGCTTTTCAATTATGTCCAGTTTGAGCTGCATCGTGTGCTCCTTCCCCTATTTCCAACCACATATTTTGCATCGACATTGTGTTGGAACAACATTACAATTTTCAGTGTACACAAGTTTAATAAAAGGATATTTTGTAGCCCATTCGAACTGGAATTTTCTTCCAATTGTCCAGTTTTCCCTCTTTCTTCTGACATATTTTCTTTTTTTTCTTGGGATTTAACTTTTGCATCTAAGTTATCAATAGGAATATTTTGATTCTCATGTCTCCTTTTCCTGGAAATAGAACTCAGAGTAGAATCTTCCTCTGCTGGTGTACTTTGAGAATTCGATGAATTTTCATGTACTTCTAACTCATCAAGGGACATAATGTTTTCCTCAACATATAATGGATCATCGATATCTTTAAATTGATTATTCTGGGAAGGTATTTATGAAATGTCTGCAAATAATTCTATAAAATTGTTACTTATTTAGTATTAATTTTATCTATAGTTAAATTTTTAGAGTAGAAAGAGTTCCAATAAGAGTATGATAAACATAATTATTAAATGATTAAATAACCAGTAAATAACAAGTGCCACATACCGATATTTTCAGTTGATGTAGAAATGGACTTCATTTTTGTGATTTTCCAAAATAGCCAAGCAAAGTATTTGCACCCTTTTTGAATGGCTGAATTTGTAATCTTCTTTCCCTGATTTCTAGTATCCATGACTTCTTACTTGCTTAGGCCCTTAGGGTTGGATGGTCAAGGGTTGGACGACTGAGTCACTGAGTGGTTTGATGGATCACGACAGAGGGGTTGGACGCCTAAGTTATTGGATGACTTAAGCCTTATGGGTCGGACGGCTTAGGGTTGGACGACTAAGGGTTGGATGGCTTGGGGTTGGACGGCTTGGGGTTGGATGGATAACTATTGAATGACTAATGGGTTGGACGGTTAGGTGTTGACCGTTGGACGAAAAAGGGTTAGAAAGCTAGGTGTTGGATGGCTAAGGGTTGGACGGATAAGGGTTAGACGACTAAGGGTTGGATGGCTAGGTGTTGGATGGATCAGTGTTGGGTGGATCAGATTTGGACGACTAAGAGGTTGGATGGCTCGGCTCATATTTCAGAGTTAAATGGGTTAGGGTTGGAAGGCTCAGGTTTGGATGGCTCAGAGTTGGATGGCTACGTATTTTGATTTTCTTATGTTTACTTTGGCGAATATGTACACGATATGATTTGAAATTATGGTGAATTACATTCATAAGCTCTTATATATGTGTAAAATCTAGGTGAAAAATGAATAGTATAAGGGACATGTCGGTTGAATTTTTCGGTGAATAAGTCGGTTGTGAACCACATAATATTCGCCAATTTGAATTTCTATAATCCTTGATTTTTGCGAGTTTACAAAAATTCGCCACTAAAGTTTTCCCTGTTCACGACATATCTTTCGATATCTACTTCTACACGCTGCGGTCATGACCCCATGACACACTCTAGTTCCATGGTCCATACTCGACTACTGAGGATCTACATCTCAAATAGACCTCACCACACTCACACGTTCACTTGCTCACTCACACACTCTACACTTTACGCTTTTATGATCACATTTTTCAAATACATACAATTCAAATCATTCCCCATGACCACTCTTGTTTATGGTTCATTCTTGACTATTGAGGGGCATAAATAAATTAACATCATTGTATGCATTCAAATCAACTTGGAGGGCACGTTGCTCCTATCATTCACTTTCAATTCCATTTTGTCTCATCCACAACATGCTTTGCATATATTGGTTGCATTTACTCTTGCTTACTTATGCTTTTACATGTACACTTTACTACACATACTAGATAGATATCTTGTATGTCATTATCTTTATCATACACACATGTATGTTCACTTGTCTTTCTAATTGTGATCATAGATTCTATAGATCCATACATGCAACAAGAATGTTTAGCACAATACCTATTACCATTCCCACAGAGGCTCCTGAGGGCATCCACTTTCATACACTATAGGCGCTATTGTTTCATTTTCATAACACACTATTATCGGATTATACACATTTTGACATACTTTTTATCTTCCTAACATGATAACGGGTGCTTCATGTGTAACATTTGTTATGCATGGCTATTTTCTTCCATGGTTGTCTGTTACACTGCTTGTAATTATTTTCTACCATTTGTGGCTTTTCCCTTTGTCTTGTGTGCACATTATCTGCTTTTGGCTTCGTTAGCCTTCATTTTCTTATGACATTTTGAATGGTGTCCCATGTTTACAACCCGCTTTTTGTGGTCTACATTGTCTTCTTGTATGCTTAGATTATCTTCTTGTGTCTAAGCTTACACATTGTCCGCACTTGTCTTCTATATGCGTGTTTGTAGTTTCTTGTACTAACACTTATCTCCTAGCCACTTTGTTTATGTTTTCCTTAATTTTTATCAAGCACATTTTCTTCCCCTATAGGGCACAATTTTAGCATGGTGGTCGGTCCTCTTTTGGGGCGCATACTCCTTCAACAACGTCACATTCACCCCAAATGAGGGAGGGAATCATTTGAGTGAATCAGTCACCCCATACAACGTTATATAATCATCACACAACATAACATAGTACTAGTACAACACAGTTTTCAGTACTAGACAAGGCTTAGAATCATAATTGGGTCCTTAGCACAACACAAACACTAGCACCTAGACTAGGATAGTAGCGCTGAGTACCCTTGACCTTTAATGGATGCCTTGTGACTAGGGGGCGGTTACACAATATTTGGTAGTTCATCATAGTCTACAAAACTCCACACAATGGATTTTACATGGAACACAGTCCTTAGCATTTGACATGCATGCACTACAAAATTTCGCATTGGATCAAAATTTACATACCATTTGCAGTGGTGCTCTACATTGCGGAAATTAGTTAAAGGTTGGAGGATAACACCAGAATTTTCTCTTTACACTTCTTCCATATCATTGGTGTGAGATCGCCCCAAAAACTCGTGGCTAACACAACCGACGTGAGATGCCCAAAAAACTTGGTCTTCTTAACATCTACAGGATCCAATCTACACTATTTCCTCGTCACAGATCTACTTCTTTACATGTTTTTTACACATATACATGTGTATTTAACTACTTATTCATTTTTCTCTTTTGTAGTTCTATCCATATGGGAAACGGTAGTCGACATCACACACAACAAACAATTGACATCAACAACATGCACATCGTGACATCTACACCCACACTTCCACTCTAGAGTCATTTTCATCATCAATTTTTACACTTTTTCCTCCTTAGCATCCTCACTTCACACTTTTATCACTCCATGCTTGGTCTTGTCCTTTTACACGCTATGTCTACGCATCAATCTACATGGTTATTAGGTACACATCTCTATCTACTTTATGTTACCGAGCTTTCCACTCACCAACATAAAGTGGGGGAAAATGTAAACATATAATCATGTAATTTGGGTAATTATCTAGTTCTTATTACATACTACTATTCATATGCTTCCTAAATAATAAAAGTACTAATTAACCCATGTCTTTGACCACCTTTCTTTGATTTTTGTTGCTACTTTTGGTCTTACACCCTTACTTTCTTAGTCTTCCTTTTTATATACCATTTATCATCCTAGACACTACCACCTATCTAGGATATCAGGGACAAGCACCCTTGTCCCCTCACAAGGCACCCCCGAACTCGGTATATGTTTTTCACATCTTTTGGGTCCTTTCTAGTCGTTTAAGCATCTTATCTTTTTGGTAGTCATCCTTTTCAAGGTTAATTACAAAATTCAAGCAAGTGAATCATATAAATATAAAGTTATGTGATCATAATAAAGGACCAAGCACTAAGCATTAGCTATCACCACCTAAGGTTGCATCCATCAAGCATCTAAGAGCTCCATTGCATCCATCTAAGCACCATCCAAGGGACACAAGGGTTGGTTATTCTACATACAATTCATAGGAGGGAAGTTCATTCTATTCCATGCACACATCTATTACATTTCTTTACATCTAATTAATTTTCTTACTATTAAGTGTGACACACACAAGAGCCACCTAGGGCACAATTCACACACACACACATAGAACTACATTGGGTTTGAGATGTAGTGCAATGCTCAATCGTAAGATCACCATTGTGATAGTTGAGGACAATTTGACCCCTCATTCGCATCTTTATTTTTAGGATTTGATGTCTCTTTGAGGGTTTTGCAAGTCTTGTTTCATTTTAGGTTTCAACAACTCCAGCAATCATTGTGCAACCTCATAGCGACCAAAGGTGAACAATAGGTAATAACTCGTGATCACTCAAAGGAGGTTTTCTGAGCATTTCCATAAACACAAGTTCCTAGAAATAGGCCTAGGGCACCCACAGGTGTCCTTATCCTTATCCACACACCCCGATCCTAGAGGATTGTTAGCTCGCACACTTTTCAAGGGTTTTGCGACACTTCTCCCTCTTTGTTCATCTAATCGTACTTCGACACGATCCCAGAAAATTGTGAAACATCTATGCCATCTTATCTCTTCTTTGTACTTAGGGTTTCATAATTTCTTTCTTATCTTTCTTTTCTTAATTTATGTACTTAATTATTTATTCATTTACTTTTGCAATAACTATCATATTAGACATATAAATTCACATTTAGCTTAATTAGACGAGAGCACTAGGAGGGCTTAATATATAAAATTTGTTTTGGGGCCTTATCCTTTGATTCATGATCTCAAAATGGATAGAAATAATCATAATAGATACTTAAAAAAATTCAAAAGGAATCAACTCAAAATAAGTTAACAGTTAGAAGAAATCCATGACAGTCCTAGCTAAGCCTGTGAGAAAAGACAAGAAGAGTTTTGTTTCTAAACTCGAGCTTTGAATTTGAACCTTTGAATTGAAGTCTAAAATTTCATGCATATCATCTGAGGTGTATTTAGAAACCTTTGAAGGATGTTGGAGGTGGTGGTGATTCAGATAATTAAAAATATGCATATTAATTGCTTCTGGGAAGATCACTATGTGCCCAGGCCTAGTTGAAACCTTGCAGAGTGTGGTGACTAAATTTTACCAGAGAAACATATCCTAAAACTTTGCACACATGAAAAAAGTATAAAGGGTATCTGAATGGTGTTTATTTTTGAAATGAAGCCTCCTAACAAAAGTTATGAAGAAAAAAGACTCTGAGCAGGGCTAGTAGGAGCAAGTAAGCTAGAGAAGAAGAAAAGGTGATTGTAAGAAAAGTATAAGGTCCGGAGTTATACAATTTGGACCACACCTCGGGGGGAATAAAGGGTGTATGAAAATGTCTCTACTTTGTTTTGGGTTCTTAGAGATGTCCTCAATAATGAAACCACCGAAGTTTTCTCTTAAGAACACAAGAAGGTTGTTTTGGGTAAGATAACAAAAAGTTGATGTTTTGATCTTTTGGAATCAAGTTAGTGATTGGTTTTACATTGAGTTGAACTCATGGAACATGGTATGGTGGTTGTTTAAGACAATTAAGGTGAAAAGGTAATATTTTTCTTATTTGATCCATATAGTCTAAGTAATGGTTTAATTTAATTTGGTATTAAATCTAGATATTTCAAAGTCACTACTAAACCAAATGATGTATAAATGCTTTGAAAGAAAGAAATGAAACACACAATATAAGATGTGATATTTGAAACCTAAGCAAGAAGTAGAAAAAATAGGACTTAGTTGATTTACGCTTAAAGCTGGAACCGTTGTAGGCTGGGAGAAGTGATAAAAAATATGGGAAGAGTGTTGCAAATCTTTGTCTGTAAATTTTGGACTATAGGAATAAGGCCAGACATGGGAGTCCATTACATGACGGGGGCACTTGGGTGTTGGAGACCTCTTCAGGTACTGTGACTACACAAATAATCATAATATTATTTATGTAGTGTCGCAAGATCATCGTTGATACTTCTTATTGGTCTCCCGAGAGTCACACAATGATCACCTGATGAGGGTATCTCGTAACCTATAAAATAGAAGTTCACCTACATAAACGCATAAAGCTGTATCAAACCTAAAAATAAAGATGTGATATGGGGATTCATGACTCCGATGGTCACCCCGAGAGTGAACTTATGAGTGAGCATTATACTACATCTCAGACTCCATGTAGTTCTTGTGAGTGTGTGTAGACATGGTGCCCTATGATGCCCTAATGCAAGTTGCACTTGATAGTGAGTTGTAGCTAGAATGTAGAAAAGTATAGCATGTGTGAATGGAATAAAATGAAATTCCCCTTCCTATGTTATGTATGCAAAAATTCACCCCGTTTCCCTTGAATGAGTGCTAGATTGATGCTTTAAAGTGATTTAAGTGCCTTTTGGATGCAAGATTAGGTGATAATAGTAGCGGTTAGTGTTTTTCATTGATTTTGAATACATAACTATGTATTTATATGATTACCTTGTTTGAATTTTGTAATTGACAACTGGAAGGCCGACCCATAAGTGAAAAATATGCCCAAAAGATAAAATAGACCAAAAATAATCGAGTAAGGTGAAAAAGGGTTAAGGGTGCTCAAAGGGACAGGGGCACTGGGCACTTCTGTCCTAGTTGGATCTTTGGTGTCTAGAGCCATAAAAGATATATCAGTAAAATTCTAATTGGGTTGTAGGGTGTGTAAGACCATAGAGAAAATAAGAAACAAAGAAAAGAGGCCAAAGATAGTTGTCAATTAATCATTTTCTTTATTAGGAATTATGTAAATGCTAGTACATTTTTAGGACCTAGAAATATACCAAGTTTGTGATTTTGTGTCTACATTTTCCCCCATGATAGATTGTTGAGTGAATACTCAATAACATAAAGTAGATATAAGATGTGTACCTTCTAATCCTATAGAGCATGTGGTGAAATGTGTGCCAAGTGGACAAGTGAAGTGTGAAATGATTCAAAGTGGAGTGTGGAAACTAGGAAAGGAAAGTGACCTTAGGGGTGAAGCGTATGCATTGTACTTTGTTTTTGTAGCTTGTGATTCTTTACTTCTTATAAGGATGGACCTACAAAAATAAGAGAAAAAGAGTAGTCAAAGTCGTGTATATGAAAATTTTGCATAAGTATGTAAAAAGTGTGTAAAAATGATAGTGTGCACCTGATTGAGAAGAGTGTAAAGGATAGAAAAAGTGTCATGAAATTGTTTTAAAGAACGATTTTTTTGGGCTATCTCATGCCAATAGCGAGTTTTTTGGGAGAAAGTGTAGGGGAGAGAGTTCTAGTGTTACTCTACATCTATGACTATGCTCGATAAACACCATTACAGATGGTGTGCCCCTCTTATCCCTATTTTTTTCTGAATTGTACTAATTGAACTGAATATAGGTTGATAAATTATATTTTGTTTGCTAGAGGAATGTGCCTATAAATGTAAAAATTATTTAAAGGCTTGTGTGAACTGTACTGATATAAGAAATTGATTGTATCTACCCCAAGGACACTAGTGCCAGGGAGGAAACAATAACCCAAACGCTTCCGTTTGAGTGCAGGTGCTAGTGTCCATATTGTGATTATGACCCAAGTTTGATTCGAGCTAGTGTTATAACCGTATCTGTGTTGATTTTGTATTGTACTATGTTGTGTTGTAGCTATGAGCTATTGTATGGGGTGATTTGTCGATTTATTGATTTAATTTAATTTGATATTAAATGTAGATATTTTAAAGCCGCATTACTAAACCAAATGATGTATAAATGTTGAAATACATAAATGACACAAACAATCTAATATGTAATATTTTAAACCCTAAGTAAGAAGTAGAAAAAGATGACTTAGTTGATTTACGCTTAACCTAGAATTGTTTTGGGTGGGAGAAGTGATGAAAAATTTGTGGAGAGTGTCACAAATGTTGTCTATAAATTTTGTACTATGGGAATAAGGTCGGAAAAGGGTTCCCAAGATAGGATAGTGGCGCCTGGGCACTATAGGCCTCTTCTAGGAACTTGTGACTACGTAAATACTCAAAATATTATTTGTGTATTATCGTAAGATCATTGTTGTTACTTCTTATTGATCGCATACTGAGTCACACAATGATCGCAAGGGTAGAGGTAACCTAAAAATAGAATTTCACTTGCACAAACCCACAAACCGCATCAAACCTAAAAATAAAGATGCAATATGGAGAGTCGGATGAACGTGTCACCACCCGAGAGTGAACTTACGACCAAGGTGCTACACTCACATCTCGGACTCCATGTAGCTCTTGTGAGTCTGTGTAGAAATGTTGCCCTAGATTCCTTAGTGCAAGTTGCACTAGATAGCGGGTTGTAGCTAGAATGTAGAAATGTATAACATGTATGAATGGAATAGAATGAAATTCCCCTTCCTATGTTGTCTATGTAGAAAATGCAATCCCTTGTCCCTTGAATTAGTGTTAGATGGATTTGTTAGAGTATTTTACATGCCTTTTAGATACAAGCTTAGGTGATAGTAATGATGGTTAGTTCTTAATCCTTGATTTTGGAAACATAACTATGTATTTATATGATTCCATTATTTGAATTTTTTAATTGGCAACTAGAAGGCCAACCCATAAGTGAAAAATATGCCCAACATATAAAAGAAAACTAAAATAAGTGAGTAAGGTGAAAAAGGGTCAGAGGCAACTAGAGGGGACAAGGGCACCTGGGTGCTTCTATCCTAGCTAGGTGTTGGTGTCTGGGGCCATAAAATATAAATCAGTAAAACTCTGACCTAGTTGTAGGATGTGGAAGACCAAAGAGAAAATAGGAAACTAAGTAAAGAGGCCAAAGATAGTTGTCAATTACTAGTTTTCTTGCTTAGGAATCATGTAAATGCTAGTATGTTTTAAGGACCTATAAATGTACCCAAGTGCGTGATTTTGTGTCTACATTTTCCCCACTTTATGTTGTTTAGTGAATACTCAATAACATAAATTAGATAAAAGATGTATACCTTGTGATCCTTTAGAGTGTGGTGAAATGCGTGACGAGAGGACAAGTGAAGCGTGGAATGATGTAAAGTGAAGCGTGGAAACTAGGAAAGGAAAGTGACCCTAGTGGTGAAGCGTATGCGTTGTATGGTGTTGTTTCAGCTTGTGATTGTTGCTTCTTGTAAGGATGGACCTGCAAAAATAAGAGTAAAAGAGTAGTCAAAGTCATGTATATGAAAAATTTGCATAAGTATGTAAAAGTGTGTAAAAAGAAAAGTGTGCACTGATTGAGAAGAGTGTAAATGATAGAAAAAGTGTCTTGAAATTGCTATGAAGAGATTTTTTTGGGTGATCTCATGCCAATAGAAATTTTTATTTGCAATCTCACACAAAGTGTGAGTTTTTTTGGCAATTTTACGCCAACTACGAGTTTTGTGGGTGATCTCATGCCAAAGAGCAAGTGTTGGGGAGAGAGGTCTAGTGTTACTCTCCATCCATGACTTTTCCGATAAACACCACTGCAAATGGTGTGTCCCTATTTTTTTAGAATTGTACCAATTGAATTGAATATAGGAGATAAATTGTATTCTCTTTTTGGAGGACTTTTCTGTAAATGTAAAACAACACTAAAGGCTTGTGTGAATTATATTGATATGAGAAATTGATTGTATCTTCCCCGGGACACTAGCACCGGGGAGGACACATGTTCCTAGGCACTTTTTTGAGTCCGGCAGGCGTTGGTGTCTATGTTGTGATTCTAACCCAAGTCGATTACGAGCCGGTGTTTTAACGGTGACATGTGTTGATTCTATTTTTACCGTGTTGTGTTATATCTCGAGATGTTGTATGGGGTGATTTATTCACCCAAATTATGCCCCCCTCATTTGGGGTGCATGCAACATAGATATGAGCATGCAACCCAAAAGAGAGGACCGATATTGATATGAAATAATGTTGATATTTTCAAGGGGTAGGGAATGTGCATAGTAGAAACCAAGACACATGAAAAAAGTGGCTAGATGCATGCGTTAGTAGAAAAAGTAGCAAACATGTCATAGAAAATCAATACAATAAACAAGTGTGCATATAAGATAGACCATAAAAAGAGGGTTTCAAACATGAGACATCACTCATAATGTCACAAGACAATCAGGTCTGAAGTGGAAAAAAGCATACAAATAGTGATCAAACAAGACATAGGGCATATGGTGCAAAAATGGCATACAATAGCAAACAATGATAAGCAAGATGTAAGAAAACCATGGTGGTATAAATTCATGTAAAGCAAATGCTACATATGAAGCACCCATTAACATGTTATAAAGATAAAAATTATGTCAAAATATGTATGTACCAATAGAAAGTAGTGTGCTTTAGGAAGTAGGAAATAATGAAATGATAACACTATAATGTGTGAAATTAGTAAAAATAGATGCCCCTAGGAGCCTCGGTAGGAATGGTAAGAGGTACAATGTCAACAATCATTGTAGCATGTAAGGACCTATAAGAGATCACCATTCACAACTAGAGACCAATTGAACAAACATTTGTATATGATAAATATGATGACATACTTGAGTATTTGACTAGCATAATAAGAAAATTTCATCATATAACTAGTATAAGGAAGCAATAGTAAGTGCAATCAAGATATGTAATATGTTGTGAGAGTGAATGGGATGGTATGCTATGTGTGAAGACAGATATAAATAGAGTACCCCCAATGGATGTGTATGAGATGAGGTTCATTTATACAATAACCCTCAAAAATAAAAAATCAATAATATAACAAGAGTGCGTCATCGGGAAATGGTTTGAAATTATGTGCTAGAAAGATAGATCATGAAGCATAGAGCGTGAAGAGTGAATGTGGTGAGGTTCAATTCAGATTTAGGACCTCAAGCGGTCAAGTATGAACCGTGGAACTATAATGAATCATAGGGAAATGGTTTGAAGCATTACCCTAGAAAAATAGATCATGAATCATAAAGCTTGAAGAGTGAATGTGGTGAGGTTAATTTTAGATTTAATCCCTCAAGAGTCGAGTATGAACTATGGAACTAGAGTGCATCATAGGGAAATGGTTTGAAATGTGTGCTCTAGAAAGATAGATCATGAATCATAGAGCATAAAGAGTAAATGTGGTGAGTTTAATTTCATATTTAAACCCTCAGTAAGCGAGTATGAACCATGGAACTAGAGTGTGTCATAGGGTAGTGATGATACAATGTGTGTACTAAATGGTTTGAAAATGCATAGGAAGATTAGATATGGTGTATTAAGTGCAAAATGTAGTAGTAGATGCTAAAGTCAAATTATAATAATAGAAGGGGGGAGAAATCGTGATTCCCCCAAGTGTGTGGTGGATGGAGATCTATTCGGGGGTGGAAGAGAAAGCATTCCATGGTGGAGAATGTGGAAATGTGTGAGGAGTATCGATATTGGTGTGAGGAAAAGTATATTTTTCAAAGTAAGTTGTAGCATTGAGAGTAGAGGGAAATTGATTTTTGTGATTGTGAGTATGTGAAATAAAGTAAACCTCGGGAGGATTTTTGCTAGGAATAAAAGGAGTGAGCTTAGGGAGATATCTGATGTCGATTCTGGTGGATTGTGTCGAATGGAAAGAGGTTCTTTAACTCCTTTTCCATATTTTCCTAATTTGGTGTCATTGAAACCATAAGCGAAGTAGATTTTGATAACCAAGACCATACATTTTTTAATTAGGAGAAGGGGTGGCCAAAGTGGAGGTTTCAGGTGAATGATCAATAGTGTTGTAATAGAAAAATGGAGAGGGATCTGTTAAGGCTTCATAGACCACATTCTGGTATAATAATTTAATACATGCATGAAGGGTTGAAGGGACCACATACATGGCATGGATCTAAGGTCGTCCGAGAAGAATATTATAATTAAGAATGTTAGGCATTACATGGAATGGGACAGACAAAGTGCATGGCCCAATAGTAATGGGAAGCACTATTTTACCTAAGACTTATTTAGGAATATTGTCAAATCCATGAATGCAAATAGATGAGGGTGTTAAGGATGCTGTGGAATAGCCAAGCTGTTAAAGAAATGGTAGATTAAAAATGTTAATGCCAAAGCCATTATCAACTAAAGCTCGTTTAACCCCTATATTATTAATTTGAACTTTGATATAAAGGGAGGATCATTATTTAAGACAACTTGAGAAGCAATTTCAGCATATGTAAAAGTAATATGTTCTTCATTAAAAGAGAGTGATGTAGTGAGTCTATGGTAAACATATTCAGGAGAGGTGTTAGGATGAAGGTAAGTATTAGACAAAAAAGAGTGAATTTTATTTTCACATTCAGGATTGTCCTGCAAGAAGGCATGGAGGGAGATACTCATATTGGTAAAAATGGCAAGAAAGAAGGAGCTAATAGTGTTCAAATATGGGTTCACCAAATGATTTAATTTAATTTGGTATTAAATCTCGATATTTCGAGTCACTACTAAAACAAATGATATTTCGTAGTCACTACAGAATAAGGCCATACAAGGGATCCCAGACAGACAATGGCACCTGAGCACTAGAGACCTCTTTTGGGCACTTGTGACTGCAAAAATACTCAAAATATTATTTATGTAGTTTCACAAGATCATCTTTGTTTCTTCTTATTGATCACCTAAGAGTCACACAATGATTGCCAAGGGTACATTTAACCTACCAAATAGAAGTTCACCACCACAAACCCATAAACCACATCAAACCTAAAAAGAAAGATGTAATATGGGGATCGTACTGAGCACATCAGTCACCATGAAAGTGAACTTATGACCAAGCACTACACTACATCTCAAACTCCATGTAGTTCTTGTGAGAGTGTGTAGAAATGGTGCCCTAGGATGCCCTAGTGCAAGTTACACTTGATAGCGGGTTGTAGCTGGAATGTAGAAATGTATAACATGTATGATTGGAATAGAATGAAATTCCCCTTCTTATGTTGTGTATGTAGAAAATGTAGTTGCTTGAATTAGTGTTAGATGGATTCTTTAGAGTGCTTTAGGTGCCTTTTGGATGCAAACTTAGGTAATAGTATTAATGGTTAGTGTTTGGTCCTTGATTTTGAACACATAACTATGTATTTATATGATTCCCTTATTTGAATTTCGTAATTGACAACTAGGATTCTGACCCATAAGTGAAAAAGATGCCCAAAATATAAAAGAGACCTAAAATAAGTGAGTAAGGTGAAAAACAACGAGAGGCATCCCAGGGGACAGGGCGCCTGGGTGCTTCTATCCTGGGGGTGCAGTGTCTTGAGTACAGTGGAAGATCAAACACATAAAAATACTTGATTAATTTTCATGCAGAGCAGATTACACATATATATGAAATACAATAGCTATAATTAGGGAGGTTAGTTTAGCAACTCCTCCAACTCCTCAACCTATTTACGTGTGTGGTTATAACAACCATTGTTCACGTAAATCAAGTATAACTCACTATACAACAACCCTCATTAATTTATGAAGCACTAATAATGTAATTTCCTAACATCCCCCTTAGTGCGAACATGGGGAAAACCTATCTTTGTACTTGCACTGCTTTCATGATTAGGTGATTTCACAGGACAATCACGAACTTGACGGATGGTTTTACAATGGATAACCACAAACCGATCTTGGTGGTTTTCAAGTGGTTTACCGCAAACCACATCATGATGTGTAAAGTACTATTTTTAGCCCTCATTAATATCACACTACAGGGAATAACATAGGAAACACAATTCACCAAACTAGAACAAAAGAACCTATACTGGAAACATTCCACATTATCACCTTTAAGAACCACAATATTGTTAGTTGTAGCCATTTTTGTTGATCGTTTCCACTCGATCTCGAATAACATAGACAACCGCCATACGCCACTAGAATCTTCCCTTGAATTTAACCGTTTTGGTGCAGAATGGGAATTGAAAATTATATTGTGTTGCATCCTATCCTGTATGGATCTTGTTGCACATGATCGCCATTTCCAATTAATGTATTCACTGATCGATCATCTTCCAATGAAGTATAACAATCAAAGGATCACTACGAGTTAGAAAATCATTGCAGTTATCTTCCATCCTATACAATTATTTTCTAGTATACATAATACACATAATGCAACAGGAACACTGCAAAGAAACACACTGCAAAACTGATAAGCACATACTCACACTACACAGATGTCACAACAAGCTGAAGCGGCCTGTCGTTGGCGATTGACGAGAGGTCATTGATTGACATCCAACCTCTTGTGCCTTCATCCTCTAGTGACAACAGCCGCTAACTCGAGTCGAATGTGATAATGAAGCTCAAAAAATAACCTCGCAATTTAGATGTCGCATACAAGCGAAAGTGCGCGCCCAATTATTGAATAGTGAGGCATTTTTTTATTTTTACAATTTTTTTCAATGACTCCACAAAACAAAAATTACGGATATAAATATCCTAAAATCACCTACGAATACAATGACTCTTTCAACAACTATTAATAATGATAATTACATAAATGACAATGACTGTGTAATTTTAACTATTGAGACTAATACAATGATGACAAGAAATAAGCTCAATAACCTATTATTCACCTAAACACACCATTTTTTTACTAAATCCTTACCATATAATGATTGACTCACAATACAATAATATAGACAACAATAACCATACTTTGACAATAATACTCTACATGACATAAAACATTGAGTTTTAGTGACACAAAATGACAATATACCAGTGATATTAACCCCATATATGTGAACTACGTCACTCAAAATATGACTAAAAATTAAAAATAACTAGCCAAGCCAATACGTATAAAATATACTTACTATTGACTCAACTTTAACAAGATAGTTGAAAAAATGAGTGAAGAGTATCTCGGGGAAATGCGTCTCCACATAGAAAAGTTGCCTACTAATGCAAACATCATCGTGGAAACCATCGAGAGATTTATGGTAGATCCGCGTAGAATAATAGCAAACCCGCAAGATACTATTTTGACTTCATCATATTACTCAGTCAATGGTAAATAACATAATATATAGCCAAGATACATGAGGATAGAGTCATTGTACACGTCGATCTCTAGAAAACCGAGGGAAATATGATATTTTGTTTGGATGCTTCGTGGTAAATGCTAGATCAGTGGTAACATGTATCAATATGAGCACAAATTTTTGTGATAGATTCACTGATGACATCACAAATGATATGTTCAAACACTCTTATCGACATAAAAATATTTACCAATTTAATTGATGCATAAAGATGTATCATTCTGCTAGATCCAGGGATGTTGAAATGAGACACACCATGTATTTTGTTCAAGATGATCGTGTAATCGTATTCAAGGCATTCTACCTTTTCAGGAGAATGAGGATGTAATTGATCCTTTCTAATATATGTATATACGAACATAAACTTCATGTATTATGTTGTTTCTAGAGATTACAATGGATGCAATGATTAAGCATTTAAAGAGCTCGCTCTATTTTTAAAACCACGAAAGTAGCAAATATACTCGGAATGAATTTGACTTATTCTAAAATTTAAAAGAATAAAAAATAATCTTAAATATTCTCACATAATAGTTTCACCATGCACAGGGATAAATGCAGTTGTCCCTCATTATCCTTAGAATTCCATTGCAAAGGATCAGATATTGCTCTGATACCAAATCTTGTACAAGGTGGAAGATCAAACACACAAAAATATTTGATTAATTTTCTTGCGAAACAAAGTTACACATATATAGGAAATACAAAAACTATAATTAGGGAGGTTGGTTTTGCAACTCGTCCAACTCCATCAACCTATTTACGTGTGTGGTTATAAAAACCACTATTCACAAAAATCATGTATAACTCATTATACAACCACCCCCATTAATTTAATGGAGCACTAACAATGTAATTTCCTAACACGGTGTATCGGAGCCATAAAATATAAATCAAAGTAAAATTTCGACTAGGTTGTAGGGTGTGTAAGACCAAAGAGAAAACAAGAAACAAAGAAAAGAGGCCAAAGATAGTTGTCAATTACTAGTTTTCTTGCTTAGGAATCATGTAAATGCTAGTATACTTTTAGGACCTAGAAATGTACCCAAGTGCGTGATTTTGTGTCTACATTTTCCCCACTTTATCTTTGTTGAGTGAATACTCGATAGCATAAAGTAGATAAAATATGTATACCTTGTGATCCTATAGAATGTGTGGCGAAATGCATGACGAGAGGACACGTGAAGCGTGGAATGATGTAAAGTGAAGCATGGAAACTAGGAAAGGAAAGTGACCCTAGGGGTGAAGCGTATGCATTGTACTGTGTTGTTTTAGCTTCGATTATCGCTTCTTGTATGTACAGACCTTCAAAAAATAATAGTAAAAGAGTAGTCATAGTCATGTATATGAAAATTTTGCATATGTAAAAGCAGGAAAAATTATACCACAATTTAGTAATGGTAGGCAACATGGTTAAAATTTAACTAAGGTGTTCATTCCCACTATGGAAATAAGGGCACGCATGTAAGATCAAGGGGATCATTCCATACAACAAGGGTTATCATTTCATACTATAAGTTTTTTTTATATTTCCGCCAAAATTGAAACACACAAATACATGTTGTTATTTTTTTTTAATACTAAGTGATTTTGGGTCAACACATCACTAGAAAATAGGTAAAATATGTCATTCTCAATTTATTATCATCAATTTTACTAGTACAAGCAACATCCTCCTATAATGATAATAACAATTTTAAATAACAAGATTTAAAATTCATCCTCCTATAATGAGTTAGATACTATATTGATGTAGAGCTTAATCCAATTTCATTGCACTCAACAAGTTATGAATAACATCAAACAAAAAACATCATGTTTTGAATATCTTGTACTTTTAGATACAAAATCACGCACTTGGGTACATTTCTAGGTCCTAAAAGCATACTAGCATTTACATGATTCCTAAGCAAGAAAACTAGTAACTGGCAACTATCTTTGGCCTCTTTGCTTTTTTTTTGTTTTCTCGTTGGTCTTATACACCCTATAGCCGAGTCAGAATTTTATTGATTTATCTTTAATGGATCTAGACATCGGTGCCCATCTAGGAAAGAAGCGTCCAGGCACCCCTGTCCCCTATGGGTGCCCCTAACCCTTTTTCACCTTACTCGTTTCTTTTGGGTCTTGTTGTCACCTACCCAAAAATCTAGAATTTTTTATTTTTTAAATTTTTTGGCTAAGTGATCTTTTACATTGATATACTTTCCCTTGTTGAAGTCAAAAGAGTGAAAAAAGTTCAAGAGTTAGTTGATTTTGAGTCATTTAGGGATTTGTGTGTCTATTGTGTGTTATGGTGGAACAGGAGGAAAAATTCCTTTGTTCCTCCTATTCCCCAATTCTTTGGTTTACATGTAATATTCTATGTTGATGTGTTAATTAGTCTTTTTTTCAACTGGCGGAACTCGTTATATCTTGACTTTAGTTCTCCGCAGGTCTTCCTTCCCCACACAATATGTTTCCCCATAACTTATTGAACTTCCATTTGTGCGGCTTATGCAGGAATTTATAAAGCAAAGAGATCCATTCCTTCAAGCCTTTATTTCCCTACACGCCCATTTTATCTACATTTCATTTTCTCCTCTTATGTTTGCGGGTATTGCAGGAGTATTTAGAACTCGAGGAAGTGTTTCGTCTCAACTTTGGTTCTTCGTACTTCCTTCTCACCCACAAACCATTTTTTTCCATGGCCTATGCGGAGATGAGCCCCCACATGGAACTAGTTCCCACCAAACTTTGATTATCTGCAATCTCGTGTTCTTCGTAACTCCTTTGATCATGCACCTTATTAAGTTCCTTTAGTTCCTTAAATCTCTGTCATATCCGCTTAACAAGGGAATGGATAAAATAGTTCTTGTGAGCCTGTTGACCTTTGTATTACACTGTTTCACACCAAATTAACCCTAGTTTGAACTCAATTTTTATAAAATCCTAAAAACTGGTCATTTTTACCTTTGTAAATTTATTTTTTCTTTGTACACAGTCTTCTTTGCTCACACACCCTAAAAAGACGTTTTTGTCCATAACTTGCTCAATTTTTATCCAAATTTGAAAATTCAAGATTCCTTGGAACTATTGGAGGCGTCATCTTTTTATACTAAAGGTGAGTGGTTTTATCCTTCCTTTCTATAGTTTGGTGGTTATTTTTGTTTTTGGCCCTCTCCTTTAGAATACCTCTAGAAATTCATTGTTGAGCCTCCATTTTCTCTAAATGTCCTACACAGCTCCACAATGAAGTTCCAATATGGAGAATATGAGCATATTTCTTCCTTGAAACCTTTGTACCCAATATAGGAGATAATAATGTGAGACATATGGACTTAGAATATTTTTGGGCCTGTATATCTAAAAATACTCCCACCATAATTTCCCAATGTATTAAAAATAATGGAATTGCATATGTTACTGGCTTCCCTACCTGTGTTCAATGCACTAAACTATCCTATCATGTGCCTTGAGCTTTGATCGATAAAAAAAGAAAATCGAGGATCCCCAAAGATAAATAATTGCCAAGCTTAATTCCCACTACATCAATGCATCCTTAGGAATCCCCACCTTTGAGAATTCTAAAAAATTAACCAAGATTGAGGCTCAAAATATTTTTGATCAAGTTAAGGATAAATATAAAACGATGATATCCAAGTCCTAGTTCAAGACCTAGAAGAAAGGAGGCTCCAAAATCCCTAATGTTTTCTACAGGTCTGATTTCAAGTAAGAATTATCAGATATGATCACCTTGATTGTAATAATGATGGGAATGCCTTCAACTAATGACTTTCAGTATTGGATGTGTGTGTAAATCAATGCCATATGTGAGGACAAACAAAGATTGAATTTGGGGGAATCATCTGTGAGAACTTGAGTGGACAATTGCTAAATTTGCACCAAAGCAAAACCTTCCAAATGACATCCTACCTAATGTACACCATATTAGGTTACAAGATATGGGTAGGGTTATCACCACAAGATGACAAGAAAAATTCACCAATGTATGAGTTTTATCCCTAACTCACTTATGAAAATAGTAAGACTCACCACATGAGAGTCAATGATGCCTTTACCATGTTCCTAGTTAGGCTATTAGAGGGAAATATGGCTGAGAGAGTATCTGTAGAGGAAAGACAACTAGTTTTTATATATGACAACCTTTTTATCCAATTCATAAAATTCTCATATATCAAGATAGTTGGGTTTGAAGGTGTGCCTGATAAATTTTCAATGTATTGCAGTGACAAATTGGTTCTAGTAGAGGTTTGCATGCAATTGGATATGTTGCATAGAAATTACAGAGAAAAAAAGATCAATGGTATTTAGTTTCCTATCTCATTGGGAAACTACACATGTAGGTCTACTTTGGATGCACAAAATGTCGAGAGAACAATCTCAGAGTTCAAATTTCATACTTATCAGAAGAGGTCCTCCTTTGATAGTAAAGGTTTTATCTCCAAGCATATTAGAATGACTTACTATCATATTCCCACATTCGAGGACTACTGGGAGATTGTGCAGATGAATATGAAGTGAGAAAAAGGTACTTTGGAAGGCTATCATTGCAGCAGATCAAATATATCAACTTGTACCATGTTCCTAAAGGCCTAGAAGATGATGATTTTGATTTGTATTCTATGGAATACATCAAAACCATTTAACACATTCATATCCCAACCATTGAATGGTATCAGAAAGAAAGTGATGATCCTGTTGAATTGAATAATCCTGTGTTGGTAAGGACAAGACAATGGTTTAGTAGGAAAATGAAGGAATAAAAGGAAATGAGGAAGATATCCTCCTCTCAGGAATCCTCCACTTCTCAAAAATAATCTCTAATATACTTAATTCCTTCTTCCTCACCCTTGGATTCAGGAACAAAGGTGTATGTAAAGAAAGACAAGTCAAAAGAGGAAGAGAAGAATGATGAAACACCTAAGAAATAAGTGGAGCAAGAGAAGAAACAAGAATAAACTAATGAATTTTCCCCTATTCCTAATCCAGTACCACAATCCTCTGAATAAGGTGGGAATGTAACTGAGGAGAAAATGATGAAGAAATAAAAGATGAGGAAGTGGAATAAGAGGAGGATGAAGGTAAAGAAGAAGGTGAAAATGAAGAAGATGAGGTAAAGATCATAAAACCATATACAAAAATCTAGTGCTTTAAGGCCTAAACTAAAAGTCAGGAGACCATCATTCTCTTTTGTTGAAGCTCCTACTCTTGAGGTCTCCACTTCTCAACCTCTCGGTCCTCTAAATGTCCTTACTTTTCCACCTCCTATAACTCCATCTTCTAGTGATGCATTCACATGGGTTTAGCCCATGATTGATAACAAAAAGAGGAAGGATTCATCACATATTGTTACTCCTGGATTTGATCCAGTGGATGTCCTTCTTGGCACAACTCCTCCCAAAAAATATAAGGAAAATTATCATTTGGTCTCAGATGCAAAACGATAGAAATTTATAGAACTTTTGAAGCCGAAAGGAGACAAGAATGAAAAAGAGATATCTATTTCAGACTTGGAGTTGACTAGGATCCCACTTGAAAATTACACCCCAAAAGGAGAAGTGTAGCATCTAAAAGAAATAGTTTCAAAATTTATTGATAGGGTAGAAAAAGGAAAGAAAACATAGGATCAACTTGAAGAACAAGTGAAAATTCTCTCCAACTTCATCAAATCCTTTCTCTCATCTGATAAGACCCCTCTGGATCCTAATCCTCTTTCCTCACTTCCACCTACTATTGTCCTTTCTGAACTCGATATCAAAGCCATAGCATAGACCCACAAGCATGCAACATTTGGCACAACTTCTTAGGCCCGGGTAGAAGGTATTTTGGTCTCTTGATTACAATTTATTGATGAATCTTATAGAGTATATGACAATATCATTTCTGCTCAAGAATTGATACAATTGACAAAGAACTCAAACTTTAGGCTAACTTTATGAAAGATCTCCGCATTATGAGCACAACTGATGAGAAGGTCCTATTTTCTCATAATTTTTTTGATGATTCCAAGAGCAACTTATCAAAAAACTGGACCTATAGTGTGGAATAGAGAATCAAAGTGTTAGAAGAAGTTACAGTTGAACTAAGAAACATGGTGCAAAAAGGGGAATCATTGAAATCAAATATTTTTATTGAATTGCAAGCTCTTCATTTTCAGTTCTATAAGGAAAATTATCCTGAGAGGAATCCAGTTGATTAGGTTAAAGTAAGATTAAAATCATTGATCAAGGAGGAAATCTTTAAAGAAAATCAGTCAACAAAGATAAGATGGAAGAACTTTCTGAGCTGCATAATGTAGTTTTTGGAGCCACCAAGGGACTCTTAAAGAACGGAGGTGTTGCAAAAGAAATGGAATATTCATTTGGAAGTTGTTTGGCTGCTATGGAAAATACTATAGTTCCTAAGTGTATGGATATATCGACTGTTGTGACTAAATTCAGAATTCAAGTGCTCAAGTTGAAGGTCCTAGTTGTCCATGTTCCAAATGTTCCCGCTTCTTCCAGTTCATAGTATTTTTCTATATAATTGATATGTTTTGAGGTTGGATTTATTATTTTGAAAATGAAATTGTAAAATAAATCCAACTTATGTAATTAACTAATTAAGTGATTAGCACTTAATTAAATGACAATTAGTTAGAAAGGTAGTTACATCCTCCCCTCATCCTATATAAGGCTTCTTTCTCACTTGTAAAGGGGTTGGATATTGGTGCCATTAAATGTAAATACATAGTTTTGGGATCAATATAGAATAAGAATTATCTCTTTCATATTTTTTCTTTACTTTTCCTTTTCCTGCAATCTATGAATGTGATGGTTTGATATATGTGGAATTTGAAACTTTGTGTTCAATCCATGAAGTGAGATGTGATGAACTTTGTGTCTATCTGCATTTTATGTTACATGGGTTTTCATATATATTAACTCACATGTTCTTAATTTAATTTACATTCATTAGTAAAATATAATTATGCATTCTCTTTATTTGAAAGTGTTTCTTCTTCCCCTCTCCCCCTATAGTTAGTGGGTAATCTTGCACAACCAAGGAGGGTACTTGTATCCTTGACTGATGAGTTAATCTGAAATTTATATCCCTAACTCATTCCTCTTACCTAGATAATATATTGTCATTCCTCAAAACCCCATCTTTTGGTTTATCTTCTATATTGAAATTATGGGATCATTCACGTGCAACAATATCCTAATTCAGATATAGTTAGTCTTGTATATTTTTATATATTTAGAGTTTCAATTTTTGGTTTAATAAGGGAATATCCCCATCAAAGAGGAGGGAATTTTGTCCCCTGAACCATTGATTATCTCCAATAACCAATTTTCCAACCAACGACATATTTTTCACTTATGGTTTGTCCTTCTATTTGTCAATTACGAAATTCAAACAAGGGAATCATATAAAAACATAGTTGTGTTCAAAATCAAGGACAAAGCACTAAGAGTTACTACTATCACCTAAGCTTACATCCCAAAGGCACCTAAAACACTCTAAAGAATCCATATAGCACTCATTCAAGGGATAAGGCACTGCATTTTCTACATATACAACATAGGAAGGGGAAGTTCATTCTATTCCATTCACACCTACTATACATTTATTCATTCGAGCTACATCTCACTATCAAATGTAACTTGCACTAGGGCATCCTAAGGCATCATTTCTACACACACTCATAATAACTACATGAAGTTTGAGATGTAGTACAACACTCAGTCATAAGTTATCTCTTGAGGTGACTGAAGCAATCAATCTGACTCCCCATATTGCATCTTTATTTTTAGGTTTGATGCGGTTTGTGGGTTTGTGTAGGTGAACTTTTATTTTACAGGTTACATGTACCCTTGGCGATCATTGTGTGACTCTACAGCGATCAACAGGAAGTAACAAAAAATATCTTACAACACTACATAAATCATATTTTGAGTATTTACGCAGTCATAAGGGCCCATAAGAGGTCTTTAGTGCCCAGGAACCCTTGTCCTATCATGGGTTCCCATGTAAGCCTTATTCTGCAGTGACAACATTTCAGAAAATATTTGTGTGCCTAGCTTGTTCATCACTTATCCCAATCTATAACGGTTGGTTAAGCGTAAATCGAGATAAGTCCTCTTTTTCTACTTCTTGCTTAGGGTTTTGATGCAGGAGCATCCCTCAAGATGTGAAAATAATGAACAAACTACATAAATCATATTTTGAGTATTTTTGCGAGAAAACATATATCTAGGTGTTTAAATCACTTCCCTCCCAATCATTGTTGAAATGTAATGTAAGCTCCTATAGTTATTAGAGTAAATAGAAAAAGTGTTTAGATATGAGTCACCTCTATTAGTTATCCTAGGATTTGGTGGAGGTCAAAATAAGAAAGTTGGCTATCCTCAACATTTGAAGGATATCTCTAAAATCATTTTGACACATTAAGCCTAGAGATAAAAATTTTTTCATCACTTCTCCCAATCAAGAATGGTTATATGAAAGAAGAAAGATGTGAAGAATTAGAAGAATTTTGATGTAAGACTGTTAGCTAATCATTAATCTCTACTTGGCTTGGTTTCAAATATTACATCTTAGAATTTTTATGTCATTTATTTATTTCAACATTTATACATCATTTGGTTCGGGACAGTTCATAAGCATATGACTTTAAAAATATCTATACTTAATACCAAATTAAATTAAATCATTTAGTGAACCCGCATTCGAACACTATTAACTCCTTCTTTCTTGCCATTTTTGTATTATTTATGTCCACAAAATGAGCTTCTACCTCATCGTGAAGCTCGAGATATTTAAAACTGAATTCTCCCTTGTGTAGTGCCCACAAACACCGGCATGTGGAATTTGATGCAAGTTTTGGTAATATGAAATTCTTGATAAATGAAAATTCACTATTTTTTGTCTAATACTTACCTTCATCCTAACACCTCTCTTGAATATGTTTAGGTATACAACAAACAAAATATGACTCACTACATCACTCTCAAATATTTTTAACAAAGAACATATTACTTTTACATATGTTAAAATTGCTTCTCAATATTTCTTAAACCCGCATTAAACAATTAACTCCTTCTTTTTGCCATTTTTACCAATTTATACTCCATGCCTCAATCCGAATGTGCAATAAAATAATAATAGGGGTTCAAACGATCTTTAGTTGATAATCGATCCGAAGCCTTAACATTTGTAATCTACCATTTCTTTATATCAAAGTTAAAATTAATAATATAGGGGTTAAACGAGCTTTATTTGATAATGGATCTGGCTATTATACAACATCCTTAACACCCTCATCTATTTGCATTTGTGGATTTGACAATATTCCTAAACAAGTCTTAGGTATAATCAAGCTTCCCATTACTATTGGGTGATGCACTTTGTTTGTCTCATTCCATGTAATGCCTACCAATCTTAATTATAATATTCTTCTCAAATGACTTTGGATCCATGCCATGCATGTGGTCCCTTCAACTCTTCATGCAAGCATTAATTTTTTATACCATAATGTGGTCTATGAAGCATTAGTAGATCCCTCTCTATTTGTCTATTACAACATTATTGATCATTCACTGAAACCCCCACTTCAGCCACCCTTTCTCCTAATTTCAAAAATTGTGGTCTTTGGTATCAGTATCTGCTTCATTACGGTTTCAATGGTACTGGATAAGGAAAATATGGAAAAGGAATCAAAGAACCTCTTTCCATTCTGACACAATCCACCAGACTCAGCATCGAGATATCTCCCTAAGCTCGCTCCTTTTATTCCTACCAAAAATCCTCCTATCGTTTACTTTATTTCACATACTCACCATCAAAAAAATTAGTTTCCCTCTTCTCTCAATGCTACAACTTACTTTGAAAAATCTACCCTTCCTCACACCAATATCGATACTCCTGACACATTACCACATTATCCACCATGACATACTATCTCTTCCACCCCCGGATAGATCTCCATCCATCACATAGTTGGGAGCATCACGCTTTCTCCCCCCTTCTATTCTTATCAGTTGACTTTAGCATCTATTACTACATTTTGCACTCCGTGCACCATATCTAATCTTCCTACGTATTTTTAAACCATTTAATACACACATTAGATCATCAATGCCCTATGAGACACTATATTTCCATGGTTCATACTTGCTTGTTGAGGGTTTAAATCTGAAATGAACCTCACCACATTCACTCTTCACGCTCTATGCTTCATGATCTATCTTTCTAGATCACACATTTTAAATAATTTACCTATGACACACTCTAGTTCAACAATACATACTCGATCGCCGAGGGATGAAATCTGAAATGAACCTTGCCACATTCACTCTTCACACTCTATGATTCATGATCTATCTTTCTAGGGAACACATTTCAAACCATTTCCATATGATGCACTCTAGTTCCACAATTCATACTCGATTGCTAAGGGTCTAAATCTGAAATGAACCTCACCACATTCACTCTTCATGCTCTATACTTCATGATCTATCTTTCTAGCACACAATTTCAAACCATTTCCTGATGACACACTCTTGTTCTATTGTTCATTTTTTAATTGTTGAGGGGTCTTTTATAAATGAACCTCATCTCATACACATCCATTGGGGGCACGTTTCTTGTATCCATGTTCACACATTTCATACCATCCCATTCACTCTCACAACATATTGCATATCTTGATTGCACTTACTCTTTCTTGCTTATACTATTTATATGATGCACTTTGCATATTATATTAGTCAAATACTCAGTATGTCATTATCTATATCATATACAAATGTGTGCTCAATTGGTATCTAGTTGTGAATGCAAATATCTTATAGGTCCTTACACGCTGCAATGATGTTTGGTACTGTACCTCTTGCCAGTCCTACCAAGGCTCCTAGGGGAATCTAATTTTACTAATTTCACACATTACGGTGCTATCATTTCATTATTTCCTACTTCCTAGCACACTATTTTCTATTAGTACATACATGCTTTGACATATTTTTTATCTTTCTAATATGCTAATGGGTGCTTCATATGTAGCATTTTCTTTTCAGGACTTTATGCCACCATGGTTGTCTATTACATTATTTGCTAGTGTATGCCATTGTTTGTAGGTTATGCCCTATGTCTTGTCTGATCACTGTTTGTATGGTTTTGGACACTTCGGCCTTGATTGTCTTGTGACATTATGAGCAATGTCTGATGTTTGAAACCCTCTTTTTGTGGTCTATCTTACATGCACACTTGATTTTTATATTACTTTTATATGGCATGTTCGCTACTTTTTCTACTAACACATGTATATAGCCACTTTTTTTTCATGTGTCATGGTTTCTGCCATGCACATTCCCCACTCCTTGCATGTATCGAAATTATTTCAAATCAACATCAGGTCCTCTCTTTTGGGCCACGTGTTCCTACTGACATTGCATGCACCCCAAATGAGGGGGGCATACCTTGGGTGAACAAATCACTCCATACAACATCTCATAGCCATAACACAACACATTACAACATAGAATCAAAACATGTTACCGTTACAAAACTGGCTCAGAATAAGACTTGGGTCAGAATCACAACATATACACCAACGCCCAAACTCAGAAAAACTTTCCTAGGCACCTGTGTCCTCCCCTGGGTGCTAATTTCCTGGGAGAAGATACAATTAGTTTCTCATATCAATACAGTTCACACAATCCTTCAAAGCAATTTTACATTTACACAAAAAGTCCTCCAACAAACAAAATATAGTTTATCTCCTACATTCAATTCAATTGGTACAATTCAGAACAAAATGGGGACAACAAGGACACACCATCTACAGTGATGTTTATTGGGCAGAGTCATGGATAGAGAGTAAAACTAGACCTCTCTCCCCAACACTTTCTCTTTGGCATGAGATCACCCACAAAACTCTTACTTGGCACAAAATCGCCCAAATTTTTTTCTATTGGCACGAAATCACCCTAAAAAATCACTCTTCATAGTAGTTTCAAGACACTTTTCCTATCCTTTACACTCTTTTGAATCAGGTGCACACTTTCCTTTTTACACACTTTTACATACTTATGAAATTGTTTAATATACATGACTATGAATACTCTTTTACTATACTTTTTGAAGGTCCGTACTTACAAGAAGCGATAACGAAGCTAAAACAACACAGTACAATGCATACACTTCACCCCTAGGTCACTTTCCTTTCCTAGTTTCCACGCTTCACTTTGCATCATTCCACGCTTCACTTGTCCACTCAGCACACATTTCGCCACATGCTCTACATGATCACAAGGTACACATATTATATCTACTTTATGTTATTGATTATGCACTCAGCAACATAAAGTTGGGGAAAATGTAGACACAAAATCACACACTTGGGTACATTCATAGGTCCTAAAAGCATACTAGCATTTACATGATTCCTAAGTAATAAAACTAGTAATTGGCAATTATCTTTGGCCTCTTTGCTTTGTTTCGTGTTATTTCTTTGGTCTTACTCACCCTACAACCTATTCAAAATTTTATTGACTTATATTTTATGGCTCCAGACACCGTGTTAGGAAATTACATAGTTAGTGCTCCATTAAATTAATTAGGGTTGTTGTATAATGAGTTATACATGATTTGCGTGAATAGTGATTGTTATAACCACACACATAAATAGGTTTAGGGAGTTGGATGAGTTGCAAAACCAACCTCCCTAATTATAGTTGTTGTATTTCCTATATATGTGTAACCTGTTCTACATGAAAATTAATCAAATATTTTTGTGTGTTTGATCTTCCATTGTACCAAGATTTGGTATCAGAGCAATATCTAATCCTTTGCAATGGAATTCTAAGGATAATAAGGGATGACTGCATTTGTACCTGTGTATGGTGAAAATATTATGTGAGAATATTTAAGATTATTTTTATTATTTTAAAGTTTAGAATAAGCCCTCAATTCACCGAGTATCTTTGCTACTTTCCTAGTTTTCAAAATAGAAAGCTCTTTAAATGCTTAGTGCGCAATCCATTGTAATCTCTGGAAACAACATAATATGTTAAGCTTGCGTTTAGATATACATATATTAGAAAGGATCAATTAGATCCTCATTCTCCTGAAAAAGGTGGAATGTCAAGACAGACACGATCATCTTGAACAAAAGACTTGGTGTGTCTCATTTTAACGTCCCTAGATCTGCAGACTGATACATCTATATGCATCAATTACATTTGTAAATATTTTTATGCCAATAGAGTGTTTGGACATATCAATTGCGACGTCATCAGCGAATCTATCACAAAAATTTGTGCTCATATTTATACATGTTAACACCGATCTAGCATTTACCACGAAGCATCCAAACCAAATATCATATTACCCTCAGTTTTTTAGAGATCGACGTGTACAATGACTATATCCTCGCGTATCTTGGTTATAGATTATGTTATTTACCATTGACCAAGTAATAATGAAGTCAAAATAGTATCCTACGGTTTACTATTATTCTGCGTGGATCTACCATAAATATCCTAGATGTTGTCCATGATGGTGTTTGCATTGGTAGGCAACTTGTCTATGTGGTGACACATTTCCCCAAGATACTCTTCACTTAATTTTTTCAACTATCTTGTTAAATTTTTGAGTCAATAGTAAGTATATTTTATACGTATTGGCTAGTTAATTTTTGCTTTTTAGTCATATTTTGAGTGACATAGTTCACATATATGGGGTTAATATCACTGGTATATTGTCATTATGTGCCACTAAAACTCAATGTTTTATGTCGTGTAGAGTATTATTGTCAAAGTATGGTTATTGTTTTCTATATTATTGTATTTTAAGTCAATCATTATACGGTAATGATTTAGAAAAAAAATGGTGTGTTTAGGTGAATAATAGATTATTGAGCTTATTTATTGTCATCATTGTATTAGTCTCAATAGTTAAAATTACAGAGTCATTATCATTTATGTAATTATCATTATTAATAGTTCTTGAAAGAGTCATTGTATTTATAGGTGATTTTAGGATATTTTGTATCCGTAATTTTTGTCTTGTGGAGTCATTGAAAAATTTGTAAAAATAAAAAAAAATTCCTCACTATTCAATAATTGGACACATTTTCGCTTGTACACAATGTCCAAATTGTGGAGGTTATTTTTTGAGCTTCATAATCACATCTTGCTAATTTAGAAGCTTGTCACTGGAGGATGAAGGCACAGAAGGTTGGAGGTCGATCAACGACCTCTCATCGATCAACAACAGGCTACTTCAACTATTGTGACACAGTGTGAGCCGCTTATTAGTTTTTGTGACATGTTGTGTAGTGTGAGTATGTGCTTTTATTAGTTTTGCAGTGATTTCTTTAGTATTCCTTCATTGAAGATTCAATAAGTATATGTATATTGGAAAAAATATATAAGATCCATATAATAGGATGTACACCATATAATTTTCCTTTTATGTCTTCATATTTGGAATTTCACATTGTGGGGGAATAATAACCAATGTTCCATTCCCATTCTACACCAAAACGATTAAAAGAGTGGTAATATGTTATTGATTGAGTGCGATCAACAACAATGGCTATAACTAAGAATATTGTGATTCTTAGAGGTGATAATGTGGAATGTGTCTAGTATATGTTCTTTTGTTAATGTTTAATGAATTGTGTTTCCTATGTTATTCCATGCAATGTGATATTAATGAGGGCTAAAAATAGTACTTGACACATCACGATGTGGTTTGTGGTAAACCACTTGAAAACCACCAGTATCGGTTTGTGGTCATCCGTTGTAAAACCATCCATCGGGTTTGTGATTTTCCTGTGAGGAACACCTAATCATGAAAGCAGGTGCAAGTACAAAGATAGGTTTTCCACATGTTCGCACTAAGGGGGGGTGATGTTAGGAAATTACATTGTTAGTACTGCATTAAATTAATGAGGGTTGTTGTATAATGAGTTATACATGATTTACGTGAATAGTGGTTGTTATAACCACACACGTAAATAGGTTGAGGGAGTTGGAGAAGTTGCTAAACCAACCTCCCTAATTATAGCTATTGTATTCCCTATATATGTGTAATCTAATCCACATGAAAATTAATCAAGTATTTTTGTGTGTTTGATCTTCCACTATACCAAGACACCCGCGCCCAGCCAGGATAGAAGCACCCAAGCGCCTTGTCCCCTTTGGGTGCCTTTGACCATTTTTCACCTTACTCACTTATTTTAGGTCTCTTTTATATTTTGGGCAACTTTTTCACTTATGGGTCGGCCTTCTAGTTGTCAATTATGAAATTAAAACAAGGGAATCATATAAATACATAGTTATGTGTTCAAAATCAAGGACCGAACACTAACCATTACTACTATCACCTAAGTTTGCATCCAAAAGGAACATAAATCCTTCTAAAGAATCCATCTAACACTAATTCAAGGGACAAGGGACTGTATTTTCTACATACACAACATAGGAATGGGAAGTTCATTCTATTCCATTCATACATGTTATACATTTCTACATTCCAGCTACAACTCGCTATCAAGTGCAACTTACACTAGGGCATCCTAGGGCACCATTTCTAAACACTCTCACAAGAACTACATGGAGTCTGAGATGTAGTGTAGTGCTTGGTCATAAGTTCACTCTCGGGGTGACTGATGTGCTCAGTACGATCCCCATATTACATCATTCTTTTTAGATTTGATGTGGTTTATGGGTTTGTGGTGGTGAAATTCTATTTTGTAGGTTACATGTACCATTGGCGATCATTGTGTGACTCTTAGGTGATTAACAGGAAGAAACAATGATGATCTTGTGAAACTACATAAATAATATTTTGAGTATTTGTGCAGTCAAGTGCCCAAAAGAGGTTTCTAGTGCTCAAGTGTCATTGTCCTATCATGGGCGCCCTTGTCTGGCCTTATTCATGTAGTAAAACATTTATAGACAACATTTGCGGCACTCTCCCCAACTTTTTCATCGCTTCTCCTAGTCTAGAACGGTTCTAGGATAAGCATAAATCAACTAAGTCCGCTTTTCTCCACTTCTTTCTTAGGGTTTAAAATATTACATTTAGATTACTTGTGTCATTTCTTTATTTCAACATTTATACATCATTTGTTTTAGTAGTGACTCTGAAATATCAAGATTTAATACCAAATTAAATTAAATCATTTGGTGAACCCACATTTGAACACTATTAGCTCCTTCTTTCATGTCATTTTTACCAATATGAGTATCTCCCTCCATGCCTTCTTGCAAGCCAATCTTGAATGTGCAAATTAAATTCATTCTTTTTTGTCTAATACTTATCACTACATTTCTCTCTTTTAACGAAGAACGTATTACTTTTACATATGATGAGATTACTTCTCAAGTTGTCTTAAATAATGATTCTCCCCTTTATATCAAAGTTCAAATTAATAATATAGGGGTTAAATGAGCTTTAGTTGATAATGGCTTTGGCCTTAAAATTTGTAATATACCATTTTGTTAGCATCTTGGCTATTCCACAACATCCTTAACACCCTCATCTATTTCCATTCATGGATTTGACAATATTCCTAAACAAGTCTTAGGTAAAATCACACTTCCCATTACTATTGGGCCATGCACTTTTTCCATCTCATTCCATGTAATGCCTAACATTCTTAATTATAATATTCATCTCAGATGACTTTAGATCCATGTCATGTATGTGGTCCCTTTAACCCCTCATGCATGTATTAAATTCTTATACTAGAATGTGGCCTATGAAGCCTTAACAAATCCCTCTCCATTTTTCTATTACAACACTATTGATCATTCACCTGAAACCTCCACTTTGGCCACCCCTTCTCCCAATTAAAAAATGTATGGTCTTGGGTATCAAAATCTACTTCACTATGATTTCAATGACACCAGATTAGGAAAATGTGGAAAAAGAGTCAAAGAACCTCTTTCCATTCTGACACAATCCACCATAATCAACATCAGATATCTCCCTAAGCTCGCTCCTTTTATTCCTGACACAACTCCTCCTGAGGTTTGCTTTATTTCACATACTCACCATCACAAAAATTAATTTCCCTATACTCTCAATGCTACAACTTACTTTGAAAAATATACCCTTCCTTACACCAATATCGATACTCCTGACACATTGCCACATTCTCCACCATGAAATGATTTCTCTTCCACCCACGGATAGATCTCCATCCATCACACACTTGGGGGAATCACGATTTCTCCCCCCTTCTATTATTATCAGTTGACTTTAGCATCTACTACTACATTTTGCACTCATTACACCATATCTAATCTTCCTATGCATTTTCAAACCATTTAGTACACACATTGTATCATCACTACCCTATGACGCACTCTAGTTCCATGGTTCATACTCACTTACTGAGGGTTTAAATATGAAATGAAACTCACTATATTTACTATTTACTCTCTATGATTTATGATCTATCTTTCTAGAGCACACATTTCAAACCATTTCCCTATAATTCACTCTAGTTCCATAGTTCATACTCAAATCTCGAGGGATTAAATCTAAAATGAACCTCACCACATTCACTCTTCATGCTTTATGATTCATGATCTATTTTTCTAGGAACTTGCTGGAAAACACAGTAATCATTGGTTAGGAGGGACCGGCATCGGTCACCTAGGACCGACATCGGTCAAGAAAGGAGGAACCGACATTGGTTAGGGAGAACCGACATCGGTTACCTGTGTGTGAGTGTTTTAATTAACTCTCGGGAATTAGATCTATTTTTAGCATTAAAGTATATCTATTGATTGTAATTACATGGATAAGTTCCCTAAGTCTATAAATGACTATATAAGCATGAAAGCTATGGTTTAGAAGTAAGTATTAACAAGAATTAAGAAGAACTTGCAAAAGTTGGTAAGAGAGAGAATTCTTGGAGAAGTAAAATCTTGAGAGAAAGAAAGTATTGTACATCTGAGAGGTGTGGAAGATTGTAATTATTCAATTGTATATCTTGTCAAAGATTTGGATAATAAATTGGCTTGTTACTTGGTGGACATAGCCCACACTTTGGGTGAACCACGTTAAATCGGTGTTGATTTATATCTCTTGTTTTATATATTTCTTCTAGTATAATATCCACTTTTATTTGCATGTATGCTTATATTTGATATATTGTCTACAACAATCGGTGTGTGCTAACCCCAACAACCGGTATCAGATATTTGTTTGAGGGTTTTGTGTGTTGACAAATTTACTCATAGAGGGTTTTCTGATTGAGTGGGAGCTATAACAATGGCAGAAGAAAACAAATACAAGGTAGAGAAATTTGACGGCCAAAATTATCAATTATGGAAGATGTAGATTGAGGATTATTTGTATCAAAGAGATTTGTATTTACCATTGGATGAGAAGTCTAGACCTACAAAGATGACTAATGAAGAATGGAAGATTCTTGATATAAAGGCTTTGGGATCTATAAGATTGAGCTTGACAACATCCGTGGCTTCCAATATTACAGAAGTGACTTCTACGGTAGGGTTAATGAAATCTCTTGCTAATTTATATGAAAAACCTAGTGCTTCAAATAAATTTTATTTGATGAAGAAACTATTTAGTTCTAAGATGCATGAAGGTGGATCTGCATCTAGTCATTTGAATGATTTCAGATCTATTGTAAATCAGTTAAAATCGGTTGATATACCATTTGATGATGAAGTGAAAGAACTTTTATTCTTATGTTCTTTTCCTGATAGTTGGGATAACTTGGTAATGGATGTTAGTAATACAACATTTGCTAATAATATTTTGAAGTTTGATGATGTGGTTAGTATAATATTGAATGAAGAAATTCGTAGGAAGAGTACAAAGGAATCATCATCTGGGAATTCTTTGAATGTAGAAAGTAGGGGTAGGTAGAAGGAGAGATCCAAGAATAAGAGTAATGGGAAATCAAAGTCAAGGGATAGTAGATCTAAATCCATAAGTAAGGGAATTACTTGTTGGAAATGTGGAAAGAAAGGACATGCAAAGAAATATTATTGGTCAAAGAAAAAAGAGAACCAATAACCAGACAAAGATAAAGAAGCAAATCTTACCACATCAGAGGTAATGCAAGATGATCTTATTATTTCTTTAGATAGTATAATTGAATCATGGGTTTTAGATTTGAAGCTTCTTTCCATGCAACCCCTAATAAGGGTTATTTCAGAAATTATGTCTAGGGAAATTTTGGGCATGTTTATTTGGGTGATGATGAACCTTGCAGTATTACTGGTAAAGGGGAATTTCATCTAAAATTGTAGAATGGAAATACATGGGTATTGAAAGATGTGAGGCATGTGCCAAGCCTCAGGAGGAATCTTATTTCTACAGGGAAACTAGGTGAATCTGGTTGTATGGTTACTTTTACAAGAGACTCTTGGAAAGTCACCAAGGGTGTTTTTGTTGTGGAAAGAGGTAAGAAGGTAGGAACGTTATATTTATCTACCTATGTTACTAATTCTTTTTTTGCATTATCTACTTTAGATTCATATGCATCCATGTGGCATAACTGGCTAGGCCATATGAGTAAAAAAGGAATGTAGATATTAAAGGCTAAGGGTAAGTTATCAAATTTGAAAGATTTAGATCTTGATTTCTGTGAGCATTGTGTCTTTAGAAAGCAAAAGAGAGTGAGATTTCTCAAAGTTGGGGCAAATAAGGAGTAAAATTGGAGCTTGTACACTCAGATGTGTGGGGACCAGCTCAGGTAGCTTCTTATGGAGGATCTCAGTATTATATTACTTTCATTGATGATGCTATAATAAAGGTATGGGTTTATTGTATTAAATGTAAATCTGATGTTTTTGATACTTTTATAAGATGGAAAGCCCTTGTTGAGAATGAATCAAATTCTAAGTTGAAGTGCTTTAGATCTAACAATGGTGGTGAATATTGTAGCAAGGCTTTAAATGATTATTGTTCAGTGAATGGGATACGTAGAGAAAAAAAGGTTCGAAGAACACCACAGAAGAATGGTGTTGCAGAAAGAATGAACAGGATAATCATGGAACGTGCTAGAAGTATGAGGATACATTTCAGACTACCCTTACGATTTTGGTCAAAAAAAGTTGATACAATAGTTTATTTGATTAACCATAGGCCTTCAAGTTCAATAGATGGAGGAATACTAAAGGAAGCTTGGATTGGAAAAGAGGTAGATATTTCTTTTTTAAAATTTTTTTGGTTCATAAGATTTTGTACATGTTGATAAGGAAAATAGAAAAAATGGATGCAAAATCCAAGAGATGCACTTTCATTGGTTATGGATATGGTGATTTCGGATTCTATTTTTAGGATTTAGAGTAAAATTATTAGGAGTCGTGATGTTAAATGGAATGAAAAGAGAATGTACAGGGATCAAATTTTAGTACTCAAGGATGAACCGGTTGAGAAGTTTGTGAATGAAAATAAACTCTCAGATTTAAAAATATTACCTATAGGGTTACACAGTAACCGATGTCAGTTTACCCCTGACCGACATAGGCATAGGTCAGTAGAACCGATATCGGTTATAGAAGATCCAAACTAACATTGGTTAGAAAAACCGATGTCGGTTACAAGTGACCAACGTCGGTCACTGTCAGATTTGGATACAAATGTCCAAGAGGTCCAAATTGAGCCTCTGGTACCCCAAACTCTTATGAGAAGGTCACAAAGGGTAAGTAAACCTCCAGAAAGATTTACACCTCTATTTTATTTATTATTGACTGATAATGGTGAACCAGAGAGATTTGAAGAAGCAATGTAGGATAAGACCCACGTCCAGTGGGAGCATGGCATGGATGAGGAGATGGACTCCTTGGTATAGAACCAGACTTGGTATTTGGCTAAGTTTCCAAAGGTAAGAGGACATTGGAAAACAAGTGAGTTTACATGATTAAGGAAGAAGAGGGTGGATAGAAAAGATACAAGGAAAGGCTTGTAGTAAAAGGATTTGCACAGAAAGTAGGTATTGACTTTGGTGAAATATTTTCTCCTGTTGTTAAAATGACTTCTATTCGTACTATATTGAGTTTAGTTGCAGTAGAATATTTACATTTAAAGCAACTAGATGTGAAGACGGCTTTCCTTCATGGTGATTTGGATCAAGAGATTTATATGTAAAAGTCACTTGGGTATGAAGTCAAGGGTAAGGATAAATTAGTGTGCAAGTTGAAAAAGAGCCTATATGGGCTCAAGCAAGCTCCAAGGCAATGATACATGAGGTTTGATAGTTTTATGAATGAGCATGGTTACTTGAGATGTGAATTTGACCATTGTGTTTATTTCAAGAAGCTTGAAAATGGGAGCTATATTATTTTTTTACCGTATGTGGATGATATGCTTATTGCAGGATCTAGTATGCAAGACATTGGTGAGCTTAAGAGAAAGCTAGCTCACACATTTTCTATGAAAGATTTAGGAGTTGCAAAAAGAATCCTTTGTATGAAAATACACATAGTCAAGAAAAACAAGAAATTTTATTTGTCTCAGGAGGATTATATCTACAAGGTGTTAGAAAGGTTCAAGATGCAAAATGTAAAACCTGTTAGTACACCTATGGCTAAACACTTCAAATTAAGCAAAGATCAGTGTCCATCATCACATGAGGAGGTAAAATATATGACATGAGTGTCATATGCTTCAGCAGTTAGGAGTCTCATGTATGCTATGGTTTGTACTAGACCGAGACATACATTGTGCAAAGTGGGAGTTTTGAGTAGATATATGGCCAATCCAGGTAAAGAGCATTGGAAAGCAGTCCAATGGATACTCAAGTATTTGAAAGGGACATCTAGCAAATACTTATGCTATGGAGGTTAAGATATTTAATTATGTGGTTATGTTGATTTGGATATGGTGGAGATATGGATGGTATAAGAAGCACTACTTGATATATTTTCATAGTAGGTGGGATGACAGTTAGCTGGATTTCAAGATTGCAGAAGGTTATGGCTTTGTCTACTACAGAGGCAGAGTATGTTGCAGCCTATAGAGGCTAGAAAGGAAATGATATGGATGAGTAGGTTAATGGAAGAGTTGGGAAAGGAGAAAGATGATTATAAATTGTTTAGTGATAGTCGAGTGGAATTCACTTGGCAAAGAAATTAGCGTTTCATTCGAGAAAAACACATTCGGTTGAGGTATCACTTCATAAGGCGAGGTATTCAAGGATGGGCAGCTTGAATTTGGAATGATTCATAAGAGGGAGAACCTTGCAGATATGCTAACGAAGCCTTTAGAAAAGGAGAAGTTGGAACTACACTCCACTTCGTTGGTCTTCAAGTTTGAGATTTGAAGAGGAAAAAACAAAGCTAAGGAAGGATCTAAGAATGACGTCGTACAAGTATGGTTTAGTAATTAATCTCCAAGTGGGATATTGTTGAGTTGTGGAGCTCAATTACTTCAGATTAGCATGTAATATAAAACTTGTTGGAAAACATAGTAACCGTCATTGGTTAGGAGGGACCGGCATCGGTCACCTAGGACCGACATCGGTCAGGCAAGGAGGAACTCGACATCGGTTAGGGAGAACCGACATCGGTTACCTGTGCATGAGTGTTTTAATTAACTCTCAGAATTAGATCTATTTTTAGCATTAAATTATATCTATTGATTGTAATTGCATGGCTAAGTGCCCTAAGTCTATAAATAACTATATAAGCATGAAAGCTAGGGTTTAGAAGTAAGTATTAATAAGAATTAAGAACTTACAAAAGTTGGTAAGAGAGAGAATTCTTGGAGGAGAAGTAAAATCTTGAGAGAGAAAAAGTAATGTACATCTGAGAAGTGTGGAAGATTGTAAATCTTCAATTATATATCTTGTCAAAGCTTTGGATAATAGATTGGCTTGTTTCTTGGTGAACGTAGCCCACACTTTGGATGAACCACGTTAAATTTGGTCGCTAACTGGTGTTGATTTATATCTTTTGTTTTATGTATAACCGTGTGCTAACCCCAACACATTCACTCTCACAACATATTGCATATCTTGGTTGCACTTACTATTGCTTCCTTATACTGGTTATATGATGAAATTTACTTATTATGCTAGTCAAATACTCAGTATGTCATTATATTTATCATATACAAATGTGTGTTCAAATGGTTTCTAGTTGTGAATGTAGATTTCTTACAATTCCTTACATGCTACAATGATGCTTGGCATTGTACCTCTTACCATTCCTACTGAGGCTCCTAGGGGCATCTAGTTTTACTAATTTCACACATTACGGTGTTATCATTTCATTATTTCCTACTTCCTAGCACACTACTTTCTATTGGTACATACATAATTTGATATAATTTTTATCTTTCTAACATGCTAATGGATGCTTCACATGTAGCATTTGCTTTGCAAGAATTTATGTCACCATGGTTTTCTGTTACATCTTGCTTATCATTGTTTGTTTTTGTATACCATTTTTTGCACCCTATGCCCTATGTCTTGTTTGATCACTATTTGTATGCTTTTTTCCACTTCAGAATCTGATTGTCTTGTGACATTATGAATGATGTCCCATGTTTGAAACCCTCTTTTTACAGTCTATCTTATATGCACACTTGTTTTTGTATTGATTTTCTATGACATGCTTGCTACTTTTTCTACTAACACATGCATCTAACCACTTTTTTCATCCTGTCTTGGTTTCTACTATGCACATTCCCTACCCTTGCAAATATCAACATTATTTCATATCAACATCAAGTGCTCTCTTTTGGGATGCATGCTCCTATCGATGTCGCATGCACCCTAAATGAGGGGGCATACATTGGGTGAAAAAATCACCCCATACAACATCTCAAAGATATAACACAACACGGTAAAACATAGAATCAACATAGGTCACCGTTACAACATTGGCTCTAAATCAGACTTGGGTTAGAATCACAACATAGACACTAGCGCCAAGACTCGGAAAAAGTGCCTAGGCACTGTGTCCTCCTGGTGCTAGTGTCCCGGGGAAGATACAATCGTTTCTCATATCAATACAATTCACACAAGAATTCATTGTTGTTTTACATTTACAGAAAAGTCCTTTAGCGAAAATAATACAATTTATCTCCTACATTCAATTCAATTGATATAATTCTGAACAAAACAGGACACACCATTTGCAGTGGTGTTTATCGAGAAGAGTCGTGGATGGAGAGTAACACTAGACCTCTCTCCACAACACTTGCTCTTTGGCATGAGATCACCCACAAAACTCGTACTTGGCGTAAAATCGCAAAAAAACTCGCACTTTGTGTGAGATCGTAAAGAAAAATTTCTATTGGCATGAGACCACCCAAAAATTATCTTCATATAAGTTTCAAGACACTTTTTCTATCCTTTACACTCTTCTCAATCAGGTGCACACTTTCCTTTTTACACACTTTTACATACTTATGCAAATTTTTCATATACATGACTTTGAATACTCTTTTACTTTTATTTTGAAGGTCCATCCTTACAAGTATCAACAATCACAAGCTAAACAAACACCATACAACGCATACGCTTCACCCCTAGGGTCACTTTTCTTTCCTAGTTTCCACGCTTCACTTTACATCATTCCATACTTCACTTGTCCTCTCGTCACGCATTTCACCACACGCTCTATAGGATCACAAGGTACACATCTTTTATCTACTTTATGTTATCGAGTATTCACTAAACAACATAAAGTGGGAGAAAATGTAGACATAAAAATCACGCACTTGGGTACATTTCTAGGTCCTTAAAGAATACTAGAATTTACATGATTCCTAAGCAAGAAAACTAGTAATTAACAACTATTTTTGGCCTCTTTACTTAGTTTCTTATTTTCTCTTTAGTCTTCCACACCCTACAACCAGTCGAGTTTTACTAATTTATATTTTATGGCTCAGAGACATTAGCACCTAGCTAGGATAGAAGCACCCAAGTGCCCCTGTCCCCTACAGGTACCTCGACTCTTTTTCACCTTACTTATTTTAGTTCTCTTTTATATTTTGGGAATCTTTTTCACTTATGGGTCGACCTTCTAGTTACCAATTATGAAATTCAAATAATGGAATCATGTAAATACATAGTTATTTGTCTAAAATCAAGGATTAAGCACTAACCATTACTACTATCACAAGCTACAACAACACAAAGAGACAATGCATATGCTTCACCCCTAGGGTCACTTTCCTTTCCTAATTTCCATGCTTCACTTTGCATCATTTCATGCTTCACTTTTCCACTTGGCACACATTTCACCACACGCTCTATATGATTATAAGGTACACATCTTCTATCTACTTTATGTTATTGAGTATTCACTCAACAATATAAAGTGGGGGAAAATGTAGACACAAAATCACACACTTGGGTATATTTCTAGGTCCTAAAAACATACTAGCATTTACATAATTCCTAAGCAAGAAAACTATTAATTGACAACTATATTTGGCCGCTTTTATTTTTTTCTTATTTTCTTTTTGGTCTTACACACCCTACAACCCAATCGGAATTTTACTGATATATATTTTATGGCTCTAGACACTAATGCCCAATTAGGACTGAAGTGCTCAGGCACCCCTGTCCCCTCTGAGCACCCTTGACCCTTTTTCACCTTACTCGCTTATTTTTGGTCTCTTTTATCTTTTGGGTATCTTTTTCACTTATGGGTCAGCCTTCCAGTTGTTAATTACAAAATTCAAACAAGGGAATCATATAAATACATAGTTATGTATTCAAAATCAATAAAAAATACTAACCGTTACTATTATCACCTAATCTTGCATCCAAAAGGCACTTAAAGCACTTTAAAGCATCAATCTACCACTCATTCAAGGGAAAAGAGATTGAATTTTTGCATACATAACATAGGAAGGGGAATTTCATTTTATTCCATTCACACATGTTATACATTTCTACATTCTAGCTATAACTCACTATCAAGTGCTACTTGAGCTAGGGCATCGTAGGGCACCATTTTTACACACACTCATAAGAACTACATGGAGTCTGAGATGTAGTGCAATGCTCGGTCATAAGTTCACTCTCGAGGTGACCATCAGGGTCAGTTTGACTCCCCATATCGCATCTTTATTTTTAGGTTTGATACAGGTTTATAGGTTTATGTAGGTGAACTTCTATTTTGCAAGTTCTGAGATACCCTAAGTGATCATTGTGCAACTCTCGGGATATCAATAAGAAGTGACAAAAATGATCTTGCGACACTATAGAAATAATATTTCGAGTATTTGTATAGTCACGAGACACCTAGAAGAGGTCTCCAACACCTGTGCACCCCTATCGTGTAATGGGCTCTTGTGTCTAGCCTTATTCCTACAATTCAAAATTTATAGACAACATTTGCAACACTCTTCCCATGATTTTTATCACTTCTCCGAGTCTAGAATGGTTCCAGTGTTAAGTGTAAATCACTTAAGTCCTATTTTTCTACTTCTTTCTTAGGGTTTCAAATATTACATCTTATATTGCGTGTTTCATTTCTTTATTTCAGCATTTATACATCATTTGGTTCAGTAGTGACTCTAAAATATCTAGATTTAATACCAAATTAAATTAAACCATTACTTAGACTATATGGATCAAATAAGAAAAATCTTACCTTTTCACCTTAAATGTCTTGAAAAACCACCATACCCTGTTCCATGAGTTAAACTCAATGAAAAACCAATCATTAACTTGATTCCAAAAGATCAAAACATCAACTTTTTGTTATCTTGCCTAAAACAACCTTCTTGTGTTCTTAAGGGAAAAATTCTAGTGGTTTCATGATTGAGGACATTTGTAAGCACCCAAAATAAAATAGAGACATTTTCATACATTCTTTATGCCCCTTTAAGGTGGAGTCCAAATTTTATGACTCGGGTCCTTGTACTTTTCTTATAATCACCTTTTCTTCTTCTCTTGCTTACTTGCTCCTACTAGCCCTGCTCAGAGTCTTTTTTCTTCATAACTTTTGTTAGGAGGCTTCATTTCACAAACTAGGCACCATTTACGATACCTATTTGGCCTTTATTCTTGTGTGCAAGGTTTCAGGATATGTTTCTTTGGTAAAATTTGGTCAACTCACACCCTTCAAGGTTCCAATTAGGCCTAGGCCTGTAGCAATCTTCCTAGGAAGCAACTGTCATGCACAGTTTTAATTATCTGACTCACCACAACCTCTAACCTCCTTCAATGGTTTCTAAATACCCCTCACATGATATGCATGCAATTTTATACTTCAATTCAAAGATTCAAACTCAAAGCTCAAGTTTGGAAACAAAACTCTTCTTGTCTTTTCTCACAAAGCTTAGTTAGGACTGTCATGAATTTCTTCTAAGCGTTAATTGCTTTTGAGTTCATTCATTTTGAATTCTTTTTTAGTATCTATTAAGATAATTTCTATCCATTTTGAGATCATGAATCGAAGGATAAGGCCCCAAAATTAATTTTATATACTAAGCCCTCCTAGTGTTATGTCTAATTAAGCTAAATGTGAATTTATATGTCTAATCTGATTGCTATTGCAGCAATAAATGAATAAATAATTAAGTACATAAATTAAGACAAACAAGCTAAGAAAGAAAGTATGAAACCCTAAGTACAAAGTAGATATAACATGACTTAGATGTTTCGCAATTATCTCGGACTCGTGTCAAAGTATCGACCAAATGAACATAGAGGGAGGAGCATCGCACAAAACCCTAGAAAAGTGTGTGAGCTAATGATCCTCCTAGATTGGGGTGTGTGGATAAGGACACAAACACCTGTGGGTGTCCTAGGCCTATTTATAGGCACTTGTGTCTATGGAAATGATCATAAAACCTCCTCTAAGTGATTGTGAGTTATCACCTATTGTTTGCCTTTGGTCACTATGAGGTCGCACAATGATCATTGAATTTGTTGAAACCTACGGTGAAGGAAACAGTTGACTTGAAAAGTCCTTAAAGAGACATCAAATCCTAAAAAAGAAAGATGCAAAATGAGGGGTCGGACTGTCCTCATCTATCACAATGGTGATCTTACGATTGAGCATTGCACTACATCTCAGACTCCAATGTAGTTCTCTCTCTCTCTCTCTCTCTCTCTCTCTCTCTCTCTCTCTCTCTCTCTCTCTCTCTCTGGAATTGTGCCCTAGGTGGCTCTTGTGCATGTCACACTTAACAGCAAGAAAAGTAATTAGATGTAAAGAAATGTAATAGATGTGTGCATGGAATAGAGTGAACTTCTCTCTTATGAAGTGTATGCATAATAACCAGCCCTTGTGTCCCTTGGATGGTGCTAGATGGATACAATGGAGCTCTTAGATGCTTGATGGATGCAACCTTAGGTGGTGATAGCTAATGCTTATTGCTTGGTCCTTTATTATGATCACATAAATTTATATTTATATGATTCCCTTGCTTGAATTTTTAATTAACTCGAAAAGGTGACTACCAAAAAGATAATATGCTCAAATGACTAGTTAGGACCGAAAATATGTGAACAAAGTATACACGATAACAAGGGTGCCCAGAGGTGACAAGGGTGTTTGGCATCGATATCCTAGGTAGGTGCTTAGTTTCTAGGATGATAAATGGTATATAAAAAGGCAGACTAAGAAAGTAAGGGTGTAAGGCCAAAATTAACAACAAAAAGCAAATAAAGATGGTTAAATACATGGGTTAATTAATAATTTTATTATTTAGGAATCATATGAATAGTAGTATGTAATAATGACTAGATAATTACCCAAAGTGCGTGATTTTATGTCTACATTTTCCCCACTTTATGTTGGTGAGTAGAAAGCTCGGTAACATAAAGTAGATAGAGATGTGTACCTGATAACCATGTATATTTATGTAGACATAGTGTGTCAAGGGACAAGACAAAGAGTGGAGTGATAAAAGTGTGAAGCGAGGATGCTAAAGAGGAAAAAATGTAAAAATTGATGATGAAAATGACCCTAGGGTGGAAGCGAATGTGTAGATGTCGCTATGTGCATGTTGTTGATGTCAATTATTTGTTGTGTGTGATGTCGACTATCACTTCCCATACGAGATAAACCCGAAAAGAGAAGAATGAACAAGTAGTCAAATACACATGTATATGTGTAAAAACATGTAAAGAAGTATGTAAAATGAAAAATGTAAAAAGGAATATTTGCACTGATCTCGTGATGAGGACAGAGTGTAGTCGGATCCCGTAGATGTTGAAGAAGACCGAATTTTTTGGGCAATCTCAAGTCAATCGTGTGCCGGCCACGAGTTTTGGGGTGATCTCACGCCAATGATATGGAAGAAGTGTAGAGAGAAAAGTATGGTGTTATCCTCCAACCTTTAACTTCTTCCCGCAATGTAGAACACCACTGCAAATGGTGTGTAAAATTTGAACAATTTGATCCAATGTGAAAGTGTGTAGTGCATGCATGCCGAATGCTAAGGACTGTGTTCCTTGTAAAATCCATTGTGTGGAGTTTATGTAGACTATGTTGAACTACCAAATATTGTGTAACTACCCCTGGTCACAGGAATCCAAGAAGGGTCAGAGGGTACAAAGCGCGCTACTATCTTGGTCTAGGCACTAGTGTTTGTTTTTGCTAAGGACCCAAGTTTGATTCAAAGCCATGTCCGATACTTGAAAACTATGTTGTATCGGTATTGTGTTATGTTGTGTGATGATTGTATAACATTGTATGGGGTGACATGATTCACCCAAATGATGCCCTACCTCATTTGGGGTGCATGTAACGTCTTCAAGGAGGAGTATACGGCCCAAAAGAGGACCAACCTCCATGCTAAAATTGTGCCCTACAGGGGAAGAAAATGTGCTTGATAAAAACTAAGGAAAACACAAACAAAGTGGATGTGAGATAACTGTTAGTACAAGAAAATACAAACATGCATGTAGAAGACAAGTGCAGACAATGTGTAAGCTAAGACACAAGAAGATAATGTAAGCATACAAGAAGACAATGTAGACCACAAAAAGTGGGTTACAAACATGGGACATCATTCACAATGTCATAAGAAAACGAAGGCTAACGAAGCCAAAAGCGAGATAGTGTGCACATAGGAAAAGGGAAAAGCCCGCAAATGGTAGAAAACAATTACAAGCAATGTAATAGACAACCATGGAAGCAAATAGCCATGTATAATAAATGTTACACATGAAGCACCCGTTAGCATGTTATGAAAATAAAAAAGTATGTCAAAATGTGTATAATCCGATAATAGTGTGTTCGGAAATGAAACAATAGTGTTTATAGTGTATGATAGTGGATGCCCTCAAGAGCCTCTGTGGGAATGGTAATAGGTATTATGCTAAACATTCATGTTTGCATGTATGGATCTATAGAATCTGTGATCAAAATTAGAAAGACAAGTGAACGTGCATGTGTTGATGATAAAGCTAAAGACATACAAGATATCTCTCTAGTATGTGTAGTAAAGTGTACATGTAAAAGCATAAATAAGCAAGAGTAAATGCAACCAATATATACAATATGTCGTGGATGAGATGAAATGGAATTGAAAGTGAATGATAGGATCAGCGTGCCCCCCGAGTGGATTTGTATGCATGCAATGAGTTTCATTTATTTATACCCCTTCAATAGTCAAGAATGAACCATAAACAAGTGTGGTCATGGGAAATGATTTGAATTGTATGTATTCAAAAGATGTGATCGTCAAAGTGTAAAGTGTAGAGTGTTTGAGTGAGTGAGTGAACGTGTGAGTGTGGTGAGGTCTATTTGAGATGTAGACCCTTAATAGTCAAGTATGGACCGTGGAACTAGAGTGCGTCATAGGGTCATGACCATAACGTGTAGAAGTAGATATCCAGAAAGATATGTCATGAATGTGTAGAGTAGATGTTGCATAGAAAGAGATGAATATGTGAGATGTGAAGTGTGTAATGTGATGTGTAGTGTGTAGTGTGTTATGTGTTGTGGGTGAGTTTCATGTGTATAGGATTCCGTCAATTGGTCAAGTATGAACCAAAGCACAAGAGCTGTCATTGGGAAATGATGATACAAGTGTATCAAGATGTATATAGTGTATGCTTAAGTCTAGATGTGAAATGATGTGAATATAAGATGCATTTCAATACTAGGGGAGAAATAAGTGTGATGCCCCCTAAGTGTGTGATGATAAGGAGGATCAAGTGCCACTGTCTAGAAGATCATCATTGTCCTAATCGAAGTTGACTGGAGTTGCGTTGGAGACTTGATAGGAAATAGTATGAGGTGGATCATATAAAGAGAGCCATTGTGATGCAAGGTGTACACGGTCATTGCATATTATTCATTGGTGAAAGGTGTTGGCGGACACCCATGTGCATACCAATGAGTAAGATTTTGAGAATGGCCAAGAGATGAATCATTACCAATAGAAACACTATCAAATGGCATAGGAAAAGTTATAGAAGTGTGATTGGAGTCTAAAGTGCCCCAATTATAATCCGAAAAGATTTCCGAGTGTCGGTGGAGAATCACGTAGGGTGCGTGTAACAAATACTATTAAATGAAAAACACGAAGACCATAGGCGGTTGTAATGTGAAAATATCCATGATAGAGATTAGGTGAGTGAGGTGGTGGGAGGATATCATTAAGTGTCAATCCAAGCCTAGTCAAGCCATCGTATGTGTAAATAATATCAGAGAAAGTACGATCTAATAAAATATGGTGCCAATAAAATTTGTTAATGAAAAGCATGCAAGTGAAAGGAAATGATATAGGCACATGATGACTATTCAAGAGAGAGTAAAACAATGTCCAAGGTGTGGACATGCCCCCGATAAAGTACCATAACATTAGTATAAGGAGGGGTCTTAAATTTTTATTCACTAGTATTGTCTCCACAAAATTATCATTAAAATCGAGTCATCTATATCAATAGGAGTAAAGTTAAGATTTCACAATTTTTCATCAGTAAGTTCAATAGTATCTGTTAGAGTAGGTATTTACCTTAGCTCATGTTCACCTAGGTACTTTATTTACCTTTATTGTATTTATCCTCACCCACTTATGTGTGTGGATATTTCTTTTATCTTATTTAGATATTAGGAGATATTATCTAGTTGTTAGGTATATTTCTTTCCTTGATCTATAGTATTGACTAGTTCTTTCCTTGATCTATGGTATTGACTAGATCCTTGATGTCTAGTTCTCTCCTGAATCTATGGTCTTGACTAGTTCTTTGATGACTAGTTATTTCCTTGATTTATGGCTTGATCTACGACCTTGATTGGTTCTTAGATTGTTATTCCTTGCCTATTTAAGCAAGGCCCATTCTCAATGTATTGCATTGAGTTCCATAATAATATATGATATTGTTGTTTATTTGTTTGCAAAGGTTTTATGAAAAATCTATTCTGGTGAATTGCTTTCATCTTATTGATCGTGGTGTTTGATTAGCATCTGTGTTCTTGGCTTGGTATGATCTGGTTATCGTTCCTTTCAGACTTCGAAATCGTCATTAAAATCCTCGAATCATTTATGTTGGCATTGTCATGTTGTATAGATGTGTCGAAGATGTTGGTAGGAGGACTAGATATAGGAGCGGGAGTAGCCTCAACTAACAGAACAATAGTCTTGAGAGAAGCATACATGGTGGGTGAAATGATGGTTGTAGTATGAGTAGAAATAACCAGAGTGCTTGGAGTGGTGGAAGAAGATTGTGAAGCGCTTGATTGACCAATGTCATATGTATCTATATTATTATATGGAATATGATGTGATGGAGGAATAGGAATAGCAGTAATAGGGTCTATGTGACATAATTTGAATGGTTCAGGGTCCGATATAATGGTATGTTCATACCCATCATGTAGGAATTTAACACATTGATGAACAATGGATGGAACTCGATCGCATTACATGAATCCAAGATCTTCCTAGTAAAATATTGAATTGAAATGAAGTATCGAGAATGAAGAATTCCATAGGGACAACTTGGATGTGTAATGTGATAATCCCTAGCCATGTACGATTAGTTGAATCATATCCCCTGAATAAGAGTGGAATTCTTACAAATTAGATTATCATTAATGCCCAATTGTTTGAGAAGGGAATGGGCACATAGGTTGACGATCGATCCATTATCAATAAGTACACATTTAATGCAAGTGGTGCCAATAATAGTGGTGATAAGTAAAGGTGCACATGGATTTTCATTAGCAAATGGTGATATGTCCTCATTAGTGAATGATATAGCATGTGGAAATTTTTTGAGAGACTGAATGAGGTGTGTGAAGGCTACCAAAGAATTATCACTTTCTATATGAATAGAATGAAGGGTGGCCTCTAATGTTTGAATGCAATCAAGCACACTATACAATAGGTCATAGAAAGAGATTTTGGCCGTGTATTCTTAAGTTTTTCAATGATATCATAACTCTTAGAAGCAGTAGGAGGATCCGAAGAAGTGATAGGTGGTGGAATAGAGACGGGTGGATCCAATGGAGGATGATTGTGGTGAGTAGTTACTACATTAATAGAAGGATCAAACCTAGGTGTAATAAAGTGAGAAGGATGTTGAGTATGAACTTGCATGAAATCAGCAATGGTAGTAACCATGCCTGAAACCTTAGTGGGTGCGAAAGAAGGATAAGACGATTGAGTCATGACTTGATAAGGTGAAGGCATACTTAGAAGAAAATCGTTTAATCGATCGGGTTCACAAAAATGATTAAGCTAAATGTGAATTTATATGCCTAATCTAATTATTATTAGCGGTAAATGAATAAATAATTAAGAACAAAAACTAAGTCAAGCATGTTAAGCAAGAAAGTATGAAAACCTAAGTGCAAAGAAGATATAAGATGACTGAGCTATTTCAAAATTGTCCCTGGGACTGTCTGGAAGGCACGACTAGATGAATAGAGAGGGAGGAGCATCGCACACAACCCCAAAAATGTGTGCGAGCTAATGATATGCCTAGATTAGGGTGCTTAAAGAGGGATAGGGCGCCTGCAGGCACCCTAGGCCTATTTTTGGGCTCTTGTGTATGCGGAAATTCTCCTTAAAAATCCTCTAATTGGTCGTGAGGTATTAATTTATTCACCTTCGGTCTCTATGAGGTCTGAATGATTCTTGCCAAGTCACTTTGAAACCGCAATGAAACAATGACCTCGCAAAACCTTCAAAGAGACATCAAATCCTAAAAAGAAAGATGCATAATGAGGGTTCAAATTGTCCTTAATCACAATGGTGATCTTACTAATGAGCGCTACATTACATATCAAACCAAATGTATTTATGTGTGTGTGTGTGGATTTTTTCCATGTGGCTCTTTGTCTGTGTCACACTTGATAGCGAGCAAAGTAGCTAGATATAAAGAAATGTAATAGATGTTTACATGGAATAGAATGAACTTACCTCCTATGAAGTTTATGTAGAATAACCAAACATTACATCTCTTGGATGGTTCTAGATGGATGCAATGGAGCTCTCATATGCTTGATGGATGCAACCTTAGGTGGTGATAGCTAATTCTTAGTGCTTGGTCTTTTATTATGACCACATAACTTTATAGTTATATGATTCCCTTGCATGAATTTCCTAATTAACCTTGAAAAGGCCGAATACCAAAAATATAAGATGCTCAAATTGATATAAATGACCCAAAAGATGTGAGCATAATATATTGAGGTTAGGGGCGCCTAGAGGGGACGAGGCGCCCTGGCATTGGCGTTGGCGTCTTGGCTGGGCACTAGTGTCCAGGATGATAAATGTCGGGATATAAAAAGGAAGATTGAACAAGTAAGGGTGTAAGGAAAAAGTGGAAACAGAAAGCAAAGAAAGGTGGCTAGAGACATGGGTTAGTTAGTACTTTTCTTGCTTATGAATCATATGAATAGTAGTATGTAATAAGGACTAGATAATTACCCAAAGTGCGTGATTTTGTGTCTACACTTTGTCCCACAGTTAACCTCCAACTATATTGTCACAAGCTTATTAAGGGGTTCTAATGAATTCTTTATGTTTTAAACCATACAAAATAGTATTATCATGAACTTTAGGTGTTATTGGAAGATTTTCAATGTTTTATTTTGATTACAAAGGCTTCACACTTGAATTTGCAACAAGCCCTAAGTCTAAACCCTAAGACATCCCGTAAGTCTTTCAATGACCTAAAAATGTAAAACAAACAATTTCAAGGCTCCAAATTCTCTTTGTAGATGAATTTCATGATCACCATACACTAACTATAAGTGGATATCTCAAAGTAAAAGTGTTTCATAGAAGGGTTCAAATTTAGATCGTGACAATATAAAGGAGGCGAAAGCATATGGCTCTACAAAAATATCATGCATACAACTCTTTTAAAAATAATCTATGGCCTGAAAATCGACACAAAAATGCGTGAAGGTATGAATATTATACTTGTTAAACCAAGGATAAAAATGTATCATGAAGATAAAAAATTAGTTTAAAACAAAATGTGCACTAAACATAGATTGTAGAAAGGTAAAAAATAGTTACTTTATTTCTCTAAGAGGTGGAATAAACACAAAGAATCATTCATGACCCTTTCCTTCTTATCCAGAATACTAAATTACTCCAAAGCCATGAACGAAGAGGAAAAGATTAAGTTTTTACAAAGTATTCTAGAATTTTTATAGAAAATATGAGACAGATGAAAGAAGGAAAAGTCCAAACATGCAAGTCTAACTTGTAAAAATAGAAAAAAAATGTGTGGTTTATTTCCTTGCTCCAAAAATAAATCTTTTTGAGTGAAGGGCATGCATTCTGCTTTATTTGCTTTCTTTTTCTAAAAATAGTCTCCATACTTTTTTCAGCCTAGTTCTATGCCCAAAATAAAATATGCATCCTCAAAACAGAAAAACAACATTTTCTCTACATTTTCATGATTTGTTCTATTTTCAAACCTTGAATGATGGAACAAACCACCCTTGCATGATTTCATATATTTTTAACTCTCTCGCACTTTTTGTTGAAAAACTGTGCTAAGAATAACATCATGCATCTTGGGAAAAAGCAAAAACGTTTTCATGATTAGAATAGCTTTCCCATTTCCACAATTTTCAATAATTTTCCTCATTTTTTTTACAAAATTTCCTATTTCCACCCCTTCCAAGCCCGCATAACATTGTTTCTCCTTACTTTTTGATATTTTTTCCTCAAATCCAAAATTTTTTATGTATGCAACCTGAACAAGTGATCTAAATAAGAATGAGAGCTTATTTGGATAATAGGTACTACATTTCTTTTAAAACCACTTTAATTTCAGGGTGTTATCATTGTTAGGATATTTAGATTTTACATTAGGTAATTATTATATACTAAGTGGTAAATAAGTTTGTAATATTGGTTATATTGTTATGTCGTGTGTATATATATATATATGAAATTGGATATGTAATGCATTTCTTTTAAAACCACTTTAATTTCGTGGTGTTATCATTGTTAGGAAATTTAGAGTTTACATTAGGTAATTATTATTTACTAAGTGGTAAATAAGTTTGTAATATTGGTTATATTGTTATGTCGTATATATATATATATATATATATATATATATATATATATACGACATAACAATATAACTAATATTACAAACTTATTTACCACTTAGTAAATAATAATTACCTAATGTAAACTCTAAATTTCCTAACATTCCCCCCTTAGAGTTTACATGGGAAGAAGCACATCGAAAAACTGGAAACAAAATCGTATGCCTCTGCATACTTTTAGGTCTGCATACTGTTGGCTTGGATCTTGTTGTCTGGATCTTGTTGCACATGATCACCTCTCTGGTTCACCAGCTGATCATGATCACCTCTCCATGTGAATCTATTCACCGGATGATCGTATTCTAATGAATTACGACAATGAGGACTATACGACGAGTCGGAGGATCACTACAGTCAGTTGCTCTCCTATATAACTATTCACATATTCTAAAATGCACATCCTCTATGTTTCAATCATAGCAAGGGAATGAAACCACACACCACTCAAAGAAAACAACTGAAATCTAGAAAAAAAAATTCACATCATTCTATAAGAATTACAATGTTCTTAATTGTATCCATTGTCGTCGATCACTACCACTCGATCTCAAACAACATAGAAACTTGCCACTGGAAGCTGCCCTTGACTTTAGTTGTTTTAGGCATAGAATGGAAATGGAACATTGGTGTTATGTTCCCCCATAATGTGAAATTTCCATTTATTCACACAACCAGAACACAAAAAGCAAATCAAATCAAACTGAAAAAGAGATGCCACCATACCAAAATGTGGCCCCATCATTGGTGACTGATGAGAGGCGTTGATTGCCCTCCTTCCTCTATTTCCTCCGACCTCCAATTTGAAGTTGCTAACTCAGACGGAATGTGATCATGTTGCTCAATGATTTCCTATGGACGTCGGGTAACACCGAAAATGCGTTTGTGAGGTAATTTTTATAATTTTATACATTGACATGATGAGGCTAAAAAAGAGGGTATTTTTCAAAATTGATATTTTCTTCCAAAATTATAACCAATGCAACGAGAATGAAAAAATAAGCACTTTTGCAAAAAACGATGCTCGATTTCGAGTTACCGTGCAAAAGTTATTGAGGATACAATTTCCCATAAAACAACCTAATTTAATTAAAATTGACACAACGATTAAAAATTTTCTCAAAATGGCGAGAAAATTAATCGTGTGACCACTCGTTGGAATCGGGAGGAAATGAGGATTCCAAAAATACCAAAATTTTAGAGAACTGGCACTGAAAAATATTAATTTGGAAAAAATGTATTAATTGCCCTCAATTTGCAATTATTTAAGCAAAAACTATAGAATTTTTTTTTCCAAACTATAGTTTTGCAAAAATATAAAATAATCAGCCAATCAGAAATAGTTGTGAGAAGGCAAGTAACTCACGATTGATTTTGAGTTGAAGTGACCTCAATGATTTGTTCATAACTTGAGAACCAGAGCTCCGATTTGCAAACCGTTTAATGCATCGGAAAGCTTATTTCCAGAGCTTTGCAATGGTACTAATTTTGTTTGATTTGATTGCATTATCTAAAATCTGTTCTTGACTGATTTTGACACCCACACTAGCTAAAAAATCATGTTTTATTTTCTTCTGATAGCTGCAAGAATTTATACGTGGCTAAATTCTTCTCTTGACTGCTGGAGATATGAACACACAACACTAAATATGTGGCCAAGATATAGGAGACAAAGTGCAGGAAACAAAACTATTCCAAAATCATTTAATAGAAATTGCATACACATGAGCAAGAACAACATTGCTCCCTTGGTTACACTCAAAAAACCATCACGGAGAGAGGATTAGAACGCTCTGATACCAAATCTAAAAGACACACCAGTTTTGTACAGTAGAAAAAAATATCTTCGTTCTGCTCATTCTAAATCATATTCACATGTTACATATATATAGGAGTTGTATCTCCTAAAATATAGGATCTCCTATAACAACTCCTAACAAAATGCCCAATAATAAATTATTTGTAAATATATATTGTTATAAAATCAATATATATATATATATATATATATATATGACATAACAATAAAACCAATATTACAAATGTATTTACCACTTAGTAAAAATTGTGGGGGAATATAACACAAATATTCCATTTCCATTCTACGCCTAAAATGGCTAAAGTCAGCGGCAGCTTCAAAGTGGCGAGTTTCTATGTTGTTTGAGATCGAGTGGCGTGATCGACGACAATGGATGCTCTACAATTAAGAACATTGCGATTCTTATAGAATGAGATGTGAAATTTTGTTCTAGATTTCCATTTTTTCTTGAGTGGTGTGTGATTTCAATCATATCAAGGTAATGAAACCACACACCACTCGAAGAAAACAATGAAATCTAGAAAAAAAATTCACATCTCATTCTATAAGAATCACAATGTTCTTAATTGTAGCCATTGTCATCGATCATTGCCACTCAATCTCAAACAAAATAGGAAAGCGCCTTTGAAGTCGCCCTTGACTTTAGCCATTTTAGATGTAAAATGGAAATGGAACATTGGTTATATGTTCCCCCATAATGTGAAATTTCCTTCTATTCACACAACCAAGAACATAGATAAGCAAATCAAATCAAACTAAAAAAGAGATGCCACCATTCCAAAATCCGGCCCCATCGTTAGTGACTGACAAGAGGCATCGATCGCTCTCCTTCCTTCATTTCCTCTGAACTTCAATTTGAAGTTGCTAACTTAGCAGAATGTGATCATGTTGCTCAATGATTTCCTAACTCAACCGATTATCGCAAGCTTATTTGGATAACAAGTACTACATTTCTTTTAAAACCACTTTAATTTCAGGGTGTTATCATTTGGTAATCCTTATATTGATTAAAATATGTGTAAGAAGTTTTTATTGAAAGGCCTCATTTGTCTCAATTTTCACAAGTAAATTGTCTTATGTTTTCAAACCATAGGTCACTTAATGTTTCATTCCTTCAAGCTTCTTATTTTGGCTCTGTTATAAAATTTTGTTGGCATGTTGGATGTAAGAATTGTATTGTTATTTAAGGTTATATCATGGTTGGCTAAGTTCACAATGGATAATCACTAAAAATACCATCATATGCCTCATCATATGGATCCTTCGTTAACCACCTCTCATGTCAATAACAATTCCACAATTCCTCAAGGTTTTTATAGATACCATCCCTCTCAGGAGGTTCGTGAATCTACTCAACCAAAAGGAAAGGTGCCCCCCTAAACGGTTAATGATTATATTTTCAATCTACAAACTCTATATGTAGTAAAATGTCTTAGATTATTTCCTAAAAATTATTCCAGCATGAAATACTAACTTTAAAAATAAAAATCAAGTTATGAGTTTAGAAATATTATCACTCGAATATGAGGTTTCATATCTAAGGAATCCAAAACATAAATATGTCAACCATATCTCTACACAATATTTTGGGCCTCAAATGGGTTCATCTTAAATATGGGTTTAGAAGAAAGATCAATATATGCCCAATACTTCTACAAATTCACTTAGGTATATTATATATTTAAGGGAAATCTTTCAACATATGTGGCCTCCTAAATCCACACCTATTTTACTTATCACAAACTTGTGGAACATAATATCAAAATTTGGCGAGATTTGTGACATATTATACAAGGACTTGTCGATAGTGGTAATTTTCAATTGGATACATCTACTATGACATAGGTAAATTACATGTCACCTTCTACACTTAGAAAAAACCTAAAATCAAGGATCCAATCATCTAAGATACAAGGTCAAACAAAAGCATTATATCAAGCATAATTACAAAGGGAATATGAAAAGAATGATATGGAATAAGAAATATTAAAAAATAATCAATCGAAAATGAAAATATCATAAAATGAACAAAATGAAAAGGGAATAACAAAAAATAAAAGGGTATAGAGAACAAATTGAAAAGGACAAGTTACAAAAGGAAAAATTGCAACAAGAGTGGTTGAAAAGTTACAAAATATAAGTTAACCAAAAATAATTACTAAAATAAAATTTGTGTAAACAAGTGGAAGATAAGAAAAAAAACATTTTTAAAAAGGGTTTCTCAAAAGGGAAGCACAGAAGAAAGATATACCTAAAAGGGATACCAAATCAATATAGGAATAACACATTTTCAAATGTATGGCTGATGAATATCAAGCTTCACAAAAATCCACACATGACATCTAAGAAGATAATAAGCATGCAATACACCCAACAATGTTTCACATTGTTATAAAGAAAGTACATCACACACAAGAAACAATTTTGATTCCGATTTGGTTATAAAAACTATTGGGACAATTTGAACAATGTTTTTTCATATAATCAACAACTTCTCATTCCAATTACTTATATAAATTACGAAGGAACCACATGGGCCCATACATATAATTAGGTCAATGGTTATCTCCTTGTCTCTCCTCTCAAAATTTCAAATATTTCAAAAATTCAAAAAAAAATAAAAAAATAACTAGGACTTCATAATGACTCATGTTAGTAGTTTCTACTTTGCATATGTTATTTACGACATGATTTATATATATGATACTCTATTTTTTCTAAACACATATTCATTTCATGTGGTATTTGATCATGATTTAAGATATACATGATCATGTATGGCTTTTCGATGCAATACTTTCCCTCTTTTGCAGTTGTTCTTACCTTATTGTGGGAATATTTCTATACATATAATACCATATAAGGTTATATATTTCTATATTATTTCACATTTCTTTCTATTTCTAACACATTTCTTTCTCATGTTATGGCTTTCATTTTAGTATGTTTCTACTAAGATTTGATACTAACACATATGGATTGTATAGACTAGTGTTTCTTAGTTGATGTTTACTTTCTTATACAATAGATGTGTTATTATTTATATTTGGTGTATGACCTTGGTATTGTCTTTTTACACTCTTGTGTCCCTTATTTACAACCTTAGTATTGTTTCCTACATGGTCCTTTGGTTCATAATTTTTTAAAACACTATTGTGCCCCTTGTATACAACCTTTTGGCCTTCTATGTTGAATTGTGTGTGACTTGTGCATGTTGAGATTACATGGTTGTTACAATTTGGTTCCATGATTTATATCATGCAATATTTTTATGTGATGATGATGATGTTTTTGTTGATGATGATGATGATGATGATGTGTGTGTGTGTAATTGGAAATTTATAGTTACTCACCACATTTGTGTCTTATCTTACACCATGTTATCTTTCTCTACATAACATGGTACAATTCATCTTTCTTTTGAGATGAGTTGTCTATAATATATATACCTCACCTAAAAAGGGGGAATTGAGTGGGCTCATCACATAAACATAGGACAAAAAGATAGAACATAAGGTATATAATACAATGAAAAAGTGTATAGGTAAAGGATATTATAAAAAAATTAAAATATAGAATTTAATGATTGGAAAATCCTTTAAACGTGAACTATATCAAATTTTGATTTTATCTAATACAACTTGAATTTGTTAATTTCATAATTTTCCAAAAATTATAGAATGTATCATGGTTTAGAAAATGAATTAGGTAAAGTGATACAAACTTTTATATAGCTACACTACATTTTATTACAAATACAGGGGTGTGACCTATTAGTTCATGTTTTAATTCAATATACATATATGGTTTACGAATATTCTATGGTATATTTTGTTCCTTTATCAATTATGTGAAATTCAATTTATCATTTATTCAGAACAAGCATATTTTCTCCCATTTTGAACATTCCATGTTATCAAATTATTGTGAGTACGACGTGGGCTTGAATATACTTCATTTCATTTTGATAATGTAAACTTGGAATTTAGATTCACTTACAGTGGTTTGGTTCAGCTATAATGAGAAATGTACATTAGGTTTAGTGAGACCCATTGACCTATACATAATTTCTAGAAAACCCATGGTGGTTCCCCCTTTTTTAATGGTATATTGTGTATTTCTCCTCAAATCATGATTTTTGGACCTACTTCACCCCAACCTTATTGCCTACATTTGGTTTTACAAATTAGGGATTGATCACCCCCAATTATCCATTGCTATCCAAGAATATCCTACTCGAGATGCCTTTACTAGGGACCACAATCTATTTCAAATGCTTCATTAGGAAGCCTCAATCTTCACGAGAGAATTTTTTTCCACACATATAGGTGTAAACTTTTCAAGTACTCTTTATTTCAATTTTCATAACATGAACTCTAACTAAACTCTTGTTTTACAAGTTTTTCTTTGGACACCTCTTGATCACTCAAGTGTTCAAACTATAGACACCTAAAATTGGTTACCCAATTTAGTGTCCCCCGCATTCGTTTACCTTCTCGAGTAACCTAGGGCACCTTTATATCACCACTTTTCCTTTAGGGTATTAATTAAATATCTAATTAAACATCTATCCTAAGTTTATTATACCCCATTGTATTTTACCCATGGATAATTAAATATTAACTATTTAATTATACTTTTTACATGTATCTTAACCACTTATCTACCCCATATCAATTCCTAACCTCCCATATCAATTCTATCCATCTATCCCCCTATTTCTCCTCTCCCCAAACCATGCAGTGGGATATTTCCGTATTTGAGTCGGAAGGATAATACTCTTATCTTTCCAATTCATCCTTTTTGGCCATTTTGGGAATCTATTCCCTGATCGGCGCCAACTGGTACTCGGTCGACGCCGATTTTTTGAAACGGCACCGATTGTACCTCGGTTGGCGCTGATTATAAATACAGGGCCAGAATTAAGTTCTGGTTAGACAAAAGAGAGATAGAAAGCTTAAGCCTTGAGCCTTCGAATGTCAATCGGAAGAAGAGAGAATTCTATCCAAATCAATCCCTGAGAGGTGTACCATTACTCTACCCTCGCAACATCAACATCATGAGGATTCATTGACCTCTTGGTGACTTTGTTCCTGCATCTAGCTAAGGTGAAACTCTGTCCGCATCTTTGCAGCTCCTGCAGGTGTTCACGATCTAGTCCTCATCAATCATCCATCAAGCTTTCTGCAACTTGCCTCGGTCGACGCTAACCCATTCCAGTCGATGCCGATTTACCCTAATCGGTGCCACTTAAAGAAATCGACACCGATCACAATCTGGTCGACGCCGATCAACCTGCAGATAGGTGCCAAGTACAGGTAACATAAGTCTAGCATTGTTTTCACAGTTTCTATTTGTTGTTTATATTCTGTCTATTGTTTACATTCTGTCTTTTATTTTTAATCAGAAAATCTAAACATTTACCTACATCTTTTATCATGTATGCTTATTTCCTTAATTGAAAACATGGACTGACATCCGCTGAGGAAGCTCATCGCTTCCCGGACCCGCTTTTCAGGCAGTCCACCCAAATATCTTTTAACGTTGTCTTTTTCTGCCAAGGATTTGTGCATCACAGGTTTCTCGGATCTACTTTAGGATTGCTCGTGTGTGCCCATCTTGTCTACATTGGCTTTCCTCCCATCTACGTCTTCGGATCCGTCTTAACTATCAGGTATCGATTTCATTTGAGTTTTTAGGACTTTTGTGTTTAGTTTGGTGCATTAACTTGGACAAGTAACAAGCGTGGAAATTCTTGATCTACATTCTAGCACGCCCGGTGGGACTGACCAAAGTCCCCTATTGGTAAGTTCATTTCTTTTCCAGTTTTGAGATTTTGTTCTTCACTGATTATCATCAGTTTTCCTTAAGCATTTCCTTTTTTCATTTTGGTCTTGTTTCTTTCGTTTATAATTTGCAAAATCAAAATTATTTCTTTCTTGCATATCTAGATTCTCATTTCTATTTCTAAAATTAGTAAACCTTTCATTTGATTTCAAAGCTACACTTTTTGATTTATCTCTTTGTGCAAAATTGTCATTTTCTTGAAAGTTTTCTAGTTTCTTAAATAGAAAGTTCTCTTCTACTAGTATCTAGTTATCTGGATTTGTTTGCGTGTTTGCTTAACCTTGTCTTGCGGAGAAATTTGCTTGTTTACGAGATTGTTCGAGGGGAAGATCTCAACAATGCGCTTTTTGAAGTCCACACACCTTGGAGAGCTAAATCTATAGGTATTTCTCTTTTGCGGTGTTTTCCCTTTTTTAAAAAACTTAAAAAGAACTTGTTTGTTTGTTTTTATCACACTCAAACACTTTGGTTTGGGGCTTAAAAAGAATTAATCGCATTGGGAAAGAACTTGTTTGACTTGTCTTCATTGAAATCAAACACTTCGGTTTTATTGCTTTAAAAGAACTTTTTCTTTGTCATTTCTGTTGTATGTTCTTCATCTAGTTTTCTAAATAGGTTGGAAAATTGATCAAAATCGGTAGTGACACTATTTGATTTTTATTTTTCACCCTTGCACACAAAGCCAAAATCACTAGGTATAAAGCATTTAAACAAAACTCCTTCCTGGCCTCGCCTACTTGGAAGTGACATCCAAGAGGAAGAGCCTACGCAGATTACTCAAAGCCGTCTTTATAAATTCACGAATTCGGTACATATTGACAAAGCACCCGACTCCCTTATCGCATCGCGGCGGTGTGTGAAGTGAGGGGGTAGGCCCCTATATCAAGCCACGTACCAGTCATTTTTATGAAGTGCCTTCGGGACTCCTCACCAAAACATTCCCCAAACCATCCTTAGTTTGGCCAATTGAGTAGTCCCCATTCTAAAAAGCCTTCCCAAACATTTTCTTTCTTAAAAAGCATGAAAATTTAAAAGAGATAATCACCTACACTGCTTGAATTGTTTGTGCATTAATTAGGTCAATCTTTTTCTGTGTTTTTTCTTGTTTATGACGGTCATCACCCGGTCACAATCTAGAAAAATGGCTCAACTAGCCTCTTCTTCATCCGAGATCACCACTAATGTGGATGTTTGGCACCCCTCGGGTCTTCTTCGGGACCATTTGTTAGTTGGTTCCCCATCTTGGTCATATAATCCTTTCTATCATCCTAAAGTGATCCCATCATGACCAGCTTCCCCCAGTCCTTCAGAGGTGTCATCCGCTTCTGATATAGAGTATGTTCCTCGTGGAGATCCTAAATTTTAGTGCTCCTTGACCACAACCCAGTAGCCCTTATGGACTACCTAGTGCATAAGTTTGTTTGAATATCTGATCAGGGACCACCGATCCAACAAGTTTATGATTATTCTCATGAACCATCCCAAGATTTTATAGAGTAGTTAGCATGCTTTTTCTCACCTCGAACCATAAAAGAGGGTGGCGCATCTATGCCTCCTTTTTCTCTTCCACGACCATGTCGACTGGTTCTCAAATGACCTTGCCTATCCCTAGTGCCACGGCTACCTCGGCTACTCCACAACCTACTTTTGAGAGGCCCTATTCTTTAGCTATGATGAGTGTGTCTATGCTCCCACAAATTACTTAATTCTTCTATGTCGTCTATCGTCTCGTGGTCGGTATCTCTCGTGAACCAACCCCCTTAAGGGTCGGGTCGGTTCCTCCTTCTCGTCCTCCAGCTGGTCTTTCTTTTAATGCTCCAACGACAGTGACCTTTACTCATCATTTGGCATCGGCACCCTAATAACCAATCCGGCAGTCAAAAGCCTCATTCAGAGTTTGTTCCCCACCATATCAAATCAAATCAACACCCACATTCCTCAATCCATTCCGATTCAATCGGTAAGTGTAGGAACCCACCAATCACAGGCTCTGTCTTTCATTCAACCACCTTTCTCTCAACCACTTATCATCTCACAACTGTTTATACGCAGGCTCCTTCATAACAAATACCTCACCAGGCGTCACCCAGAATGCCTGGTTATTCCTCTTATCATCCTGTTAATCAGCAGATGAATCCCCCATTAACGCCTCAACAAAACCTACCATTTGCTTCTTATGCGGGACATACCAACATGCCCCCTCCTCAATCTGACGTCGTCCAACTTCTTTTCAAGAAAATCGTAGACCTAGAAGCCTCCACCAAAGGGGCTCGCCCATCATACTCTTTTGAAGAAGTATGTAATGAACTGATTCATCCATCGGTGGCTTTTAAGCCTTATCCTCCCCAATGGGAACTTCCTAAGTTCTCAAAATTTCATAGCCGGGAGGATCCTCAACAACACCTGCAAGCATTCAAGCATGCTTGCTACCTTATAGTCTAGGATCAGGAGCTTATGCTCCGTACCTTTCCTATGTCTTTAGCAGGCTCGCTTTAGACTGGTACAATAACATACCCCAACATTCTTTGTTTTCTTTCTCTCAATTAGCTCAGATGTTTGTTGAAAACTTCTCAATAAACATCGCACATAAGATCTTGATTACAGATCTTTATAACATTTGTCAATTCGATGACGAGTCTATTGCAGACTTTGTCACTCGTTAGAGAGGTATAATAAATCAATTGTCTTTCTCCCTCCCTCAATCTCAATAGATCAAGTTGTTCACTCGATCTTGCGCCAATCATATTTCCTCCACTTTAAGGATTCAAACCTTTCATACATTTGAAGAAGCCTTTACAATGGCACGAAAACTTGAGTCTCATGTCATTGAACAAGGGAAGCTAAAACTTCATTCTAAGTCTAAACCAGATTTTTCTCGGTTTACAAAATCAAACCCTTTTCGCTTCTAAGAAAGACAAGAATCAGGGGTCCACCAACGCTATCGTATTAAAAACTTCACGAGCTGATAACAATTCTAATCAAACACCTCGAAGAGATTCTTCATCTTCCCGAAAAGGACCCTCATCATCTTGATCTTTTACTTCATTAGGGGAATCATACGCTTCTATCTTAGAAAAAATGTTGGAAGTTCACATGATCAAACTTCCTCCTATTAGAAATTTTGATGAGAGCCAGGAATGGCCATTTTGGTATAGGGAAAATGACTTCTGTCATTATCATAGAAGCAAAGGCCGTGACATTGAACAATGTCAGACCTTCAAAAACCTCATCCAAAAATTCATTGACAAAGGTGAGCTCATTCTGGATAACCCAAATGCTCCCCAAATCAGTGGTACTTGATGTTTTTAATGACCTTTTCCAAATCATTCCCGAACAACGACGCCTGGGACTCAAAAACCAAACACTCATACTATCAGCTTCATTTCTACTAATGATTCTTCTTCTAAATCGGGATCAACCACAAACATGTCGACTGAATCGGGACTCTCCCCGCTCCTTAAAATTCGAGATCCCGCCATCCTCACATGGTCCATCTTCGAGTCTTCCTTTATTAGAAGCAGAGTCATCTCCCTCTGCCTCGCCATCCGATCTTCCACCTATACCTGAGACAGTGTCATCTTCATCTGTCTCGACGTCAAATATTCTTTCAATGCTTGAGTCATTTACATCCCTTCAAATTTCCACTACGGATACTTCTACTTCTGTCGCTCCCATTTTCACCGCGACCATGCCTTTGGTTAATGTGCCCATAGTTGTACCAAACTTCTATACCTTCAGAAGCATCCTCAATCTTAACCCTTCCCGTCACTTTTTCTACAGTAATTACACCCACAATTACTGCATCTAAAGTACCTTCCTCACAAGAGGCTGCCTCTTCATTACCTATATCTTCCACCATCAGTGCTTCCTTGCCTATTAAGGAAACATCTAAAGAGTTAGCATCGACACCTGTACTTTTGACACCTAGACTCAGACATAAACAATTGGAGTTTAAACCTAAGGTTACATCATCAGTATCATCTCCTTTACTTCCTCCAAAATGGTTACAATCACCTTATGCGGTCGAAGTTATCACCATCCCTGAAAAGGGAAAACCAATATTTCGGACCATCAAGACTCTTGGTGCTTTCCCTCAAAAATCCCTCTCTGCACCTCATAAAAGATTGGATTTATCCACTAAAAAGGCATCTTATTCTACAACACCATCTTCATCGATGCCTCATAAAGTGGATTTACCCACTAGAAAGGTGTCACCTCTTTTATCAGAACCATCATCTTCGTCACCAAAATCCAAGGCACCCTTTTTGCTTCCTATCAGATCTATTTTGGGAGCTCCTCCCCATCTAAATCAGTCTTACCTAGATCGTAAATCTATTCCATTAAGCCAAGCCTTGACCTTCTTCATTTTCGAAGACCAAAACACTTGTCACATCTTCGTCATCTTCAAAATCTATCTTAGAGCTCCTCCTCCACCAAAATCAATCTTGCCTCACTTGCTTTTGTCTCAAGCCCCTAAGGTTACTTTTCCCAATGTCCAGAAAAGTAAAACAATCCCTAAAATCTTTGTCACAAACTAGATATGCAGATTTTTTTACCTCGGCAATCTATTAAAGCTAAAGAGGTACCTTCATCATCTCTCTGTCCTCATCTTTGTCTACAGATTCTATCTTTGAAATTCTTCGCCAACTTATCCAATCTTCATCTATATCTCTTCCTCCGATCAAACCCTATAATCCCAAAGGAGTAAAACCTTCTTGGTTCAACTTTGATTTGATTAGTGCTTACCACCGCACTCCAGGTCATGACACCGAGGGATGTAAAGCCCTTCAATGGTTAATGACCTCTTGGAAGAAAGTGATCTTCTGCTAGAAGAGGAGGAGGAACAAGTGTCTCCTGTCATCCTAACCACATCTCGAGTGCTCGAATGGTCTATTCAGGCCTCTAATTCCATTAATTATACTCGGATGATCTTCCCCTTCTCGGATCGACACGGTTTATATCACAACTAGAGCACAACATTATGATAATCCATCATCTTCTACTGACCTCTCGAAAGTGGGTCATGATTTCTACGGCCCCCGAAGGATTTCCTCCTTCCTCATCAACCCCAAGACCTCGAATCTCTATTCATTATTCACCTCAAGCTCAGATTCCCGTGTCAGTTAAGGAGAGTGTTATGAAACAACTCACCCATGCTCTGGTCAAAATGTCTCTTTTTGACCTCATTTAGTCATCTCCCCAGCATCACCAAGCTCTGATCGATAATCTGTGCCATATCGCAGTGAATTCAGATGAGCCCCGGCCTTTTGAGATGGTTGTTGGATTGAATAGAATGTCAACTGCCATTTACTTCGAGGATTCTAAAATTCCTCCCCTTTCTTCTGAGGATTTAGAGGCTCCTCTCTTTATCATAGTTCAAATCAATAACACTACATTAAAACGCACTATGATCGACAGTGGTGCTACACTCAACGTCATTTCCTCCCACACATTTGAGCAACTTAAGTTACCAAAGAACGTAGTGTCACCACCACCTTTCGCCCTTCGATCATTTAATGATCAGTTGGTAGTTACTTTAGGAACTGTGGTCCTGCCCATTCGGGTAGGCAAGAAACTGCTTCATGAGATTTTTTACATTGTTGAAGGGAAATTCCACTACAATATGATCCTCGGATGCTCCTGGATTCATACAATGCACTATGTCCCATCAACCCTCCATCGATGCATAAAATATTAGTATGAGGGAAAAATATATACTCATCCAAGAGATCCTTTCCCTTCCACACAATGTGACATGACCACAGGGTATGCCCCTCCAAAGGAGAATGCTTGTTCTCCTGATGAGGCTTCATCCTCTTCCATACCTGCAACAAAATTACCAGATTTACAAAATCTAGAAGAAACGTTGCAGTATTTTTCATTAGGAGAGCTTCCTCTTCTTTCTTTTGACGCCCATCTCAAACCTAACGAGTATGGTAGGCCAAACAAACAACTTGAATATCAAAGGTCTTGGTCGCATCGTCACCATTGGTTTGCCCAATCAGTAGACTAACTTCATCTACGGCGGTCTTGATACACCTCACTATCATCCAGATTCTCCTCCTAGGGCCAAACCCTATTCAGCAGGGTTTGATTGTCTACAAAATCCCGCGTTCACAAAAACTTATCTATATCGATGCGCGTGGAAAGGCTTTGGCCTGGGAAAGTATGAACAGGGTGTGCATGACCTCGCGTCCATTCCAACTCTTAAACCACATCAAAAATTTGGTTTAGGGTTTAAACCTCTCTCGAAAGCCACCGTCACCATTCTCGATGAGCCTCTTTCCATTAAGGAACCATCTTCTCCCATCAGGTCAGAAGCATCACTTAATGTGGATGACACCATTTCCATCCTACCTAACTTTTTTTTAGTCAATACCATTTCCTTAGGTCCACTGACCTATAAGACTAATGGAAAATCCACTTCCACACCATTAATCTTCCCTCAAATAGTTGGAGACGACTCTCCCATTATCAATACTATCCATTGTGCGGATGATGACTCTGTCCTTACCTATCTAGGGGCAGAGGATTCTTATCTTCCTAAAACCATTCCTTCTGACACATCTACACTTCTCAACGAAGCCATTGTCGACCTTAATATAGGGACTTCTAAAGACCCTCACATCATTAAGGTCAGCCAATCTCTTAATCCACAGGAGTTAGGAGACTTCACTGCCTTTCTTTCCCACCATCGCAAGCATTTGCTTGGTCATACGAAGATATGCCTAGGCCTCAATCCTAATATCATGGTCCATAATATCGTTACTCTTCCAGACATCAAACCAGTTAAACAAAAACTGCGTAAGATGCATCCTCGTGTAGCCCTCCTCGTTAAAGAAGAGTTACAGCGCTTGCTTTCCGCTAACTTCATCCAACCCATTGACTATCCACAATGGGTTTCAAATGTAGTACTAGTAACCAAAGCTACTAGGAAAATTTGAATTTGTACCAACTTCTTAGGATCTTAATCTCACTTGTCCGAAAGATGATTTTCCTCTACCTAATATTGACCAACTTGTGGATTTAACTACAGGTCACGAGATGCTTTCTCTTATGGATGGTTTCTCTGGGTATAATCAAATTCTCATCACACCAGAGGACCAGCATAAGACTTCCTTCATAACTCCTTGGGGGACTTTTTGTTATTGCATCATGCCCTTTGGTCTTAAGAACACAGGAGCAACTTATCAATTGCAATGACCTACATCTTCCATGATCTCTTACACAAAACTATGGAAGATTACGTCGATGACCTCCTCGGTAAGTCCAAACACCGTCAGGATCATCTTTTCATTCTTGCGCCTCTCTTTGAGAGACTCATTCATTTTTGTCTTTGCCTAAATCCATCTAAATGCGTGTTTGGCATTCTCACTAGTAAACTCTTAGGCTTTATCATTTCTATTAGGGGCATTGAAGTTGATCCGTAAAAATAAAGGCTATCCTTGAGATGCCTCCCCCTTCCAACTTAAAGTAGCTCCATGGTCTTCAAGGACGCCTTTAATCAGTGCATCATTTTATCTCATAGCTTTCGGACCATTGTCAACCTTTTCATCATCTCCTCCATAAAAATTTCATTTTGAATGGGATGAGCATTGCCAAAAAGCCTTTGATGATCTCAAAGCTTATCTTCTTTCTCCACCTGTGCTCATGCCTCCACACGAGGGGGAGCCATTCTATCTTTATATTTTTGTAACTAACCATGCTTTGGGAGCCATGATCTCGCATTAGGATGCTAATGGTAAAGAACAGACTACCTATTATATCAGTCGCACTCTTCATGAGTATGAAACACGCTATTCTGAAGCTGAAAAACTATGTTGTGCTCTCTTCTTCGCAACTTCTAAACTTTGTCATTACCTCCTTAATCACAAAACTTACATTGTTACAAGTGTTAATCCACTCAAGACAATGCATGCGAAACCTTATCATAATGATCGTATCACTCGTTGGCTCATGCTCATGACAGAGTTTGACCTCGAGTTCATCTCACAAAAATCTATCAAGGGTCAGGTCATTGCGGATCAATTAGCTGATACTCCTCTTCGGACACTCAAATCCCCTTGCTCAATTCCTAGATGAGTACATCTAACAAATCGATTTGGTCTGTCTCCATTTAAAGTAAAACTCTTGTTTGATGGGTCCAAATGTCGCAAGGGGAGGTGCAGGTTTCATCATGATTCCTCCTTGGGGTGCACCTATCCTTGTCGCACACAAGCTTAACTTTGAATGTACCAATAATATGGCCGAATATGAAGCTCTTGTTTTAGGTCTTCAAAATGCCATTAATCTTGGTGCTCGCCATATCGACATCTTCGGTGACTCTGAACTCATCGTTAATCAAGTCACTGGTGTCTATCAGTGCAAAAATGATATCCTTCAAAAATATCGCGATATCATTCTCTTTCAGCTTCAATATTTTGATAAATTTACTATCCAAGCTATTCCTCGCACTGCAAACCGATTCGCAGATACAATGGCTTCTTTAGCCTCGCTTATTTTGCCTTTTACCGAAGACTCGTGAATTTATGTGGTTGTTCAACGTTTAGACCAACCATCTCATCTCAGGCAATTGACTTCAATCAATGCCATCACAACCAACACTCAAGATGAGTGGTATCAAAGCACATTTTTATTATCTATCCCGTTCAGTGCTTCCTCCAGATCTGACTTCCAATGGCAAAAGATCTTTTATCCTACGTCTTGCTTCTTTATACTATTCTAGGTGCAATCCTCTACAAACATGGTTTTGATGGTATTTTTCTTCGGTGCCTCAAAACCCCTGAATCATCTAAAGCCATTCAGGAGGTCCACGATAGTATCTATGGTGGACACTTTGGTGGTTTGGCTGTAGCTAAGCGCATCCTATGTTTAGGTTATTATTGGCCTTCTCTTAATCAAGACTTGCGACTATGTCAAGAAGTGTGTCAAGTGTCAACAACACGCTAATCTCACACATATCCCTAGTCAGGCCTTACAACCCGCAAAGCAGATTTATGGCCTTTTTCACAATGGGGTCTTGATCTCGTTGGTCTCATCAATCCATGCTCTTCGCAGCGACATCACTCCATCATTACTGCCATGGAATACTTCACTAAGTGGGAGGAAGCTATTCCTCTTTCATCAACCAAAACTAAACCCATTGTTGATTTTGTCTATCAACACATCATTTGTCACTTTGGTATTCCACACAAACTCATCACAGACAATGGTAAGTCTTTCAAAAACATCAATTTCTGAACCCTCGTGACACTTTCAATATCAAACTCATCTTTTCTTCTCCATATTATTCCAAAGCTAACGGCCAAGTGAGGCTTCAATAAAACTTTGCGCAATATTCTAGCAAAGGTAACTAGTCGAGTTAGTAGGGATTGGCATTTACATATCCCTTTTTCTCTCTAGGCTTATCAAACTAACATTCATACTCCTACTGGTGCTACTCCCTTCTCTCTCGTCTATGGGTCTGAGGTTGTTCTTCCTTTGGAAGTCCAGATTCCATCTCTTTGCGTCTCTCTCAGAGAATTTATCTCTGATGAGGACTATCATCAAAACCGTCTAGCATAGCTGGAGTTGCTAGATGAGCGACGTCTCAATGCTCTTGAGCATCATCAAGTCTATCTTGAGCATGTAAAATGTGCTTATAACAAGCACTTTGCAGCACTGTGACTTCAAATTTGGTGATCTTGTTCTTAAAGAAAACCAAAATGTCACTACACTAGAACGGAGTCAGCGTGGTAAGTTTGCTCCTAACTGGATGGGTCCGTACATTGTCACTCATAAGTATGGGTCTGGGGCTTATCGCCTATCTTCCATGGATGGTGTACCTGAAATCGAACCTCTTAATGCCTTGCATCTCGAGGCCCTTCTCTTTGTTAAACTTTATCTTACATGATCTTAGTCACAAAAGCAGATCTTTCATCCATCTAAAACCCGGTCCACACATTTTGTAGTGATTCAGAACTATGTGGTACTCTGCATTATTTCTTTCTATACCTTAAATATGAACACTGTGGCTCTGCTCATAGCATTTTTTTAAAGGATTTGTTCCTTCTCATGGTAGGAATACCTTAATCACTACTTCATCTATCCTAATCGAATCCACTCGGGACATGAATACGTGCTTATATATGTTTTATTTTCCCCCCATCTGATCTATCTGGTCTAAACTCAGCTTCTTCCAAAAAAAAAAAAAGAGAGATGCTATCCTAATTCCTAAAAAGATAGGTTGATCCCTCGAAGGACAGCTATCCATGCCTTATCAAATAAATCAAAAAGTGTAGACCATTCCCTCGAAGGATGGCTACCGTCAAAATCAAAATACAGACCTCTCCCTTGAAGGATAGCTGTTTATTTCATGGAATTTTCAGGCTTCTCGCATCGATCAGCCTTTTGTAGTAACAAAATTCTCCTTTTGGCCAGTTTGTTCACTTTTTAGCATCTCAGAAAGACTTCCCATATCGATCAGTCTTTCCATATCTTGCAAACTTCCCGCTTTGATCAGTTTTCTCTTCTGTCAGAAAAATCATAAAGCTGAGGTATAAGACCTTTTCAATCATATGGAGACCCTGTCTAAGCATGTGTTCCGTCCTTCATGTATTGTGGCTCGATACATACTTGCTTCTAGTTTCATCTATCTCCTAGATCTGGTTTGCAACTAACTAGTGTCAGGTTCATTTTATCTGTATCTATGGCCCTATGTACATCATTTTTTTTTGTATACCATCAAGGTTTCTATTTATGGTCAGTGAGGAGTCTAATTTATCATTCTTTTTCTATCTAGGTGTAGTGCCTTTTTAAGAACATTACATCTCTTTCTTTATTCTAAATAGACATTTCCCATGTTTATTTGTTGTTCATCTAGTTAAATTGACATTTAACATGTTAATTTACTCAGTCAAAGTCTATCATCTAAATATCATCAAAAAGCATGTATTAAAAACACATGTGCATCCATATATTTATATCATTTTAAATTAACATCTAAAAAAACATGTTAGTTTAAAATCAACCATTTATCCATGATAAATCACATCTATAACATCTATCTCTATCCATAACATCTATCTATCAAAATCCAAATATAAGAGTCCAATCACATAACACAAAAGGATGAAACTTTATATATACATATATGTCTGTACAAAAGAGTGAATGGCTTCCAATCAAGCCATATACATCATACATCAAAAATGCCTTCAAATCGAGGCTACATCAGTATATCAATACAAAAATTACACATCTAAATCGTGAAGTCAAATAAAACACTTTGTCTCCTCCACCCTCTCTGGTTCAGAATTTTGTCTCTCCTGGCCATCTCCTCTGAGCTAAAGATGTCTACTACGTGGCCCTACCACCATCTCAATATCTCCTGTGTGCTCTCCCTCGATGCACCACTAGCCACGGTTGTCGTTGATCTCCTCCTTACCCCATAACGAGGCACATTGGGGGCATGTTGTGTTAGGGCGTCCTCATAGTATCTCACCTCAGCAATGAGAGCCTGATAAGTGCTCAGACTCACCATGCCGGGTGCTCGTAATGGCACTGTTGCTGCAGGTAGTGGCCCTCCTACTACTACACCCTGTTCCCCTGACTCTAAGGTGGTGTTTGTATCACCGTATTTTTCCCTAAGGGCCTCTCTATGTCTATGATAGTGATCTCTCTATTGTATTGTTGTATCCCACTCCTGACGAGCGGTATCTCTCTCCAGTATCAATGCATCCCTCTCCTCCGTCAGAGTCTTGATCTCCTCCAGGGATGTCTCGTGTGTGCGTAGATAAGCGGCATTCTCTCCCTCTAATCTCTATAACTCTGCAGCTATGTCATCCTCATCTGCATCTACGGATGTTGGGAGGTGTCGTGGTAGCTCTGTGTGGTACCATGCCCCGTAGCCATCATCCACTCCTACATCGTCATCACTATCTGTGGGAGGTGGGGCCTCCCTCAGTGGATTTGCCGGGATCAAAATCAATAGGTCGGTCTCTCTGATGTCCCACCTATATGGCACATATGTGGTCGGGACCGTCTGTACCAAACCAAACTGCCTCATCACCCGTATAAATGGGACTCGCTCTAAAATCTCTGGGCTGCGGCCCCTGACCCCCTGCTCCGTCTCAGCTCCACCAAGTGAGCATCCTGACCGGCCCATGTCGGGTAGACCTGGTATGGTCTCCATATAACCTACTCTAGTGTCAAAGTCCTGAATCACTCTGTATACCACTCTACATATCTCCCTGTATCTTCTGGGGCCATGTCTACCCACCATCGTCAGAATCCATACTCGAGGGCCCCCTTTGCTCCTGGCATCCATGGAAGCCCTAATGGCCTGATCACTGCTATATGCTCATATGCCCAGTAATGGAGCACAAAGCTAACATCAATACCTGTCCGTCTGCTTGTGGTGTACATCCACAACTCATGATATATCTGTGTTAATAAGGCATCTACAAATGCAAACACCTGCCTAAACTCCAGGATGTCACAGACACAGTCCAGTAAAAGCAGTGGAAATCTCCCACCTCCTGAATCTAGTAGAGTGAAGTAGGATATCGCCATCTGAATCAATGATATCAATCTGCACTGGCATCATCTTGCCTATACTGTGAGGCTATCCTCACCACCCCGGACACTATCTTTGAATCATCTGCCCTGTCTCCATATAATCATCCCAGGGCCCTCTGCTGCTGCTCTCATGGAGTGGTCTCTATCGGGTCCCCTGTAATCGGTAGCCTGAGGATCCTATAGATATCCTCGTGGGTGATGGTCATCTCACCTGTCCTAAACCAGAACGTGCACGTCCTGCTATCCCATCGTCGTATCAAGGCTCACATCAACTCCATGTCTCGGGGCACCTGTCGGTAGTAACGGAAGCCCCCGAGCCCGGCTAGCTCCAGGTGACGCCAATCATCATCTATCACATCAGGAAGAATAGTCTCCAGAAGCTTGGGAATAGCATCCCGCATGTGTAAAGCCTCTCGTGCCTACATCCACGACGTCAAAAATGGTGTTAGCTTCTCATTTATTCAAATTGAAACATCAAAAGCACATTTCTCTACTTTCTAAGTCTCATCTATCCAATCGGCACCGATTGAGTTCCAATCGACGTCGATCTAATCTAGTCGATGTCGATCGGAAACCCAATCGATGCCAATTGTACCTAATATGTGTCGATTTTGTCAATTGACGCCGATTGAGAGGCTGAGTGTCTAAGACACTTTGGCCTCCCACTTATCCCCACTTTTCCTAAAATCTAGCATCCTAGTATGCTATTGAACGATAAACACATACACAAAGCTAAAGTAGATCCACTTACCCCAGGTTGTGTCCTCTTCCACTTCTAATTGCTCTGGAAGCCCCCATTTTGCTCAAATTTGATTTTTGACTTTTTCTAAATCAATCGTCACAATGCAAATAAATCATTACCATTTCCCTTTCCCATATTTATAGGGTTTCGGGACGATCAACGCTGATTTTTCTAGTCGGTGCCGATTGGTTTAGTCGACGTCGATTTTGTCTAATCGACGCCGATTGAGGCCAATCGTCACCGATTGGTTACATTCTTGTCTTTTCACATCATATTCTTCCAACGAGAATGTCTCTTCATCTTTTTTGCCAAAGTGTTGATGCTTGGCTTGTTTATCTGATCATTATTATGACCTTAGTGTTATCTTTTGGCACATATTTTTGATGTTATCACCCATTTCAAGTCTGGTCCTTGTACATGGGTCACTTGCATTTGTGGCAGCCTAAGGATAGCGAGTCCAGTAGGCACTAATGTCATCTCCTTCGTAGGCCGTCTAGTTGTCCCTACCAATGTGTTACTCTTTGGTTGCTTACTTATTTTGAGTCCTCCTTCTACTCACGGGTCCAGTAGCCGCTAACGTCGTCTCATACAAAGACCGTCAGTCTGCGCCCCTATCAATGTGAGTTCCTTAGGTTCCTTGCTTTTTTATTGTTTTCATGCATCATCAATGATCAGATCTACTCCAGATATCTAGCTGGGGCATCCTTCGTTCTCATCTACCTTTTTCAAACTCAAGATCGGTTGGTCTTTTGAGATTCATCCCATCCCTAGTTTGAGGGGGATCGCATCATCACTTTTCTTCCTTTCTTCCAACTCCTTGTTTTTGTCTTGCAACTTTGCTTATCGCAAGTTACTCGACAAAAAGGGGCAAAATGTAGACACCTAAAATTGGTTACCCAATTTAGTGTCCCCGCATTCATTTACCTTCTCGGGTAACCTGGGGCACCTTTATATCACCACTTTTCCTTTAGGGTATTAATTAAATATCTAATTAAACATCTATCCTAAGTTTATTATACCCCATTGTATTTTACCCATGGATAATTAAATATTAACTATTTAATTATACTTTTTACATGTATCTTAACCACTTATCTACCCCATATCAATTCCTAACCTCCCATATCAATTCTATCCATCTATCCCCCTTATTTCTCCTCTCCCCAAACTATGTAGTGGGATATTTCCGTATTTGGGTCAGAAGGATAATACTCTTATCTTTCTAATTCATCCTTTTTGGCCATTTTGGGAATTTGTTCCCTGATCGGCGCCGACTGGTACTCGGTCGATGCCAATTTTTGAAACGGTGCCGATTTTACCTCGATCGGCACCGATTATAAATATAGGGCCAGAATTTAGTTCTGGTTAGACAAAAAGAGAGACAGAAAGCTTAAGCCTTGAGCCTTCGAATCGTCAATCGAAGAAGAGAGAATTTTGTCCAAATCAATCCCTGAGAGGTGTACCGTTACTCTGCCCTCGCAACATCGACATCGTGAGGATTCATCGACCTCTTGGTGACTCTGTTTTTGCATCTAGATAAGATGAACAAGTTTATGTAATAAGGACATGAACGAATGGTTGATTTTGTCCATTCGACCAATTCTTTTCCACAATACAAAGAAACCCAATTTTTGAGAAGAAACACCTACATTAATAGTCTTACATGTTTCTCCTAGTTTCAAACTCATGCCAATCACTTAAGTATAGAGACAACTAAGTGCACTATCATCTTATGATTTTATTATATTTACCATATGCCCTAATTAATCAAACATCTTACTATTTATTATATGTTTATCTATATATATGTGGTTTCACTTTTTTATGAATCCTATTTCATTCCCTTTTAGATTTAGTTTATGATTTTAAAAATAGAATTAAATGCTAAACCCTAATTGCAAAGTCGTGTATGATAAATAAATGCTAAGGTACATATTTGACACAAACAATAAGCTAGATAAGTATGAAACCCTAAGTGCAAGAGAGAGAAAGAATGACTTAGTTGATTCCGCAGTATTCTTGGAACTAATATGGGCTATAAAACCGATGAATAGGAAAGGAAGATTGTTGTAACCATACACAATAAATTACGGAGCTTTCGGATAAGCATAGTCGGGTCGGGGCACCTAAGCATTAGATTCTATTTCTAGGCACCTGTGACTACGCAAGATCTTGAAAGATAGTTTTTATAGTGTCACAAGATGGTCACTGATAGTCGTTTTTGGTTGCCAATATTTCACACTATGATCGCAAAATTTTCTTGTAACCTACAAAACCCTAAAACTACATCAAATCTCAAAAAGAAAATATGAAATATGGAGAATCAGATTGATCCGGCGGTGACCCGATTGAGTGAACTTATAACCAAGCGATGAACTATATATTCCACTCCATGTAGTTCTTGCATGTGTGTGATGGAATCATGCCCTAGGAATCCCTTGTGCAAGTGCACTTTATAATGGGAAATAGCTAGATGTACTTGATCCATAGGGATCCAAATAAACACTACTTCATCAGAATAACCAATTTCAGAAGGAGAAATTAAGTAGAATGAAGAGAAGGTTGTAAAGTTACAGAACCACCCCTCTATGTAGAGATGCGGTTATATAACCGCCCCTACACAAAATGTTGGTTACGTAACTATCGCCTCTGCAGACACCGGTGGTCCTGTCACTTATGGACAAAAATGGAGACACAAATATACGCAAAATTCAAACGTATTGTTTGTGTCTCTTCCTTGGAGGACATTTCCCATTCTCTAGTACATGGGAGGACATGGGAAGAAGGCTATTTAAGGAGGAACATAGGCAAGAATCAATTATCGAAGACAATCAAAGTTGGATGCAAGAAGTGAGAAAGAAACCATTGGAGTTGGAGTTTGTTTTGTAGAAGAAAGGTGTAGAAACAAAGAAACCAAGTATAGAAAGGGAGTGGTTACATTGTTTTACTTCCTTTCCTCTTGTTGTAATTTGTATTAATTCAAAATTGGCTAATAAAATTTTAGAAGAAAGAGCAATTTCCCTTCCCGACCAGTTTTCCCTCAACTTGGAAGTTTCTAGAATAAATTTTGGTGTTGAATTGTTCTTTCCTTTGTTGAAAAATTAGTTCTAAGTTCAATTTTACTCACAAATAATTCAAAGTCTGTCATTTTCGAAATTGAAAGTAAAAAAATAATAAGTTATGGTTTTGTAAGCTTCCAAAGTTTGAGGTTTATAGATCATTTTTATATCAGAGATGATAATAAGTATCTAGGACTGTGGTATTCATTATTGTGATTTGTATGACAATGAAAAGGTCTAAAGGTGAATAAGTTTTACCTTGCAATCTAGACATATCTACGAAGAAGTGGAAACAAAGAGTTCAAGATCAAATGGAGGAAGAGAACTTGGTCCGTAGAATTGAGATGCTAGAGACCATGATGGATAGGTTGTATAGACACCAAAAATAACTCTCAGATCTACAAAAGATGGCTTCAATTAAGCAAGATTCCATGGACTCAGTGGTTCGAGCCTTGGCTGAAAATTTTGGCATAGGGAAGAGCCACGAAGAGGAAGAATATTTGGAAGAGTGTGAAGAAGAAACTTCAATTGTAAAAGAGAAGGTAAAATTTGATCATGCTCCTTTTAAATTTGAGACTAAGGTTCAAATTCAGAGCTTTGAAGGAAAATTAGATGTAGAGTCATTAGATAAATGGTTAAAATAACTGGAAGTTTACTTTAGTGTGTATAATGTCATGGAGGCACAAAGGATTACCTTTACACGTCTCAAAATAGAAGGTCATGCTTTGGTTTGGTGGGAAACCCATCTATCCACTTGTGAAAAGAAGAAACGTCCTATTGTCAGTACTAGGGAGGGTTTTAAAGAATTGCTTAGAGCTAACTTTTATCCTATTGGCCATAAGGTGACCGAGATGATTAAATGGCGATTACCTTAGACAAGGTAATGGTCAAAGTGTGCAGGATTATACTACGGAATTTCGAGAGACAAGCCATGTTGCTCAATATGGACTTGGAGGATGAGGATATTCTGACTAAGTATTTGGGAGGAATTCACACTCACCTTCAAAGGAAGGTCATCTCCACGAAGCCCAAGGATCTCAACGAAGCATGTGTGCAAGCCTACTATATTGATGATGAGAAGAAGCAAGGAGAAACAAAGTCGAGGGAAAAGCAATCAACAAATCAGCCAAAGAAAGAGTAGGGAAAAACAAGTAACAAAGGTAAATGGAAAGGGAAAGGTACAAAAACTGCCACTACTTTGAATACTTGTAAAGATCCCAAGACTTTTGTAAGAATTGTGATATCAATGGTCATACGCGCTACATGTTGGAAGTTTCTTGTTATCTCTCGAAAGTGCACCCTGTAGAGAGATGACTACATGGGTTTTAAGCTTGCTTTGGATCTCTCTCTTTCGTAGATACAATGGAAACACCTCAGTCTGTGGGTATACCTATTGTTGAGGTGAGTCTCCAATATCAAGGTTGGTTCCTTCTTGATGTATCCTAAACTAATTTTTGGGGTTTTGAGGGTAAAAAGATGACTGTAAATGAATTGAAAAACTGGGGTGATACACCAAAATTGTTGAGGGCTTTGATTGAGTACATGCAAAAATATTTGAGAATGGATTTTGGGTGCACAAACCAATAGTTTTCAGTAGAATATTAAGGCAAAACACTTGATGTATTGAGGGAATGATTCACAACAATACTGTTAAGATAAACATGCACACTAATATTATACGAAATAACTAAATTTGCAGCAAGGTAAGATGATTAATTAGGGAATTTTACATTCACAAGAAATAATAAGGTATACACAACACTGCAAATAATTGGAAAGGTAGAAATCAATTCTCATTCAAAGGGCAAAACTAGCAAAATCTACTTCAACACTCATGTGTCCAAAAAGTCCTCCTTGTGCTTTGCCAATGCACACAATATATAGAAAAATTATTCATCCCACCCTTCCTAAAAATAGACTAAAATTGTACTCACCATGCATCCTATTTTTATCCTTTATCATGAATAAATAAAGGAATAAAAATAAACATGCTAATACAATGAGGCATTAATAGCCTTGGTTACAAAAATACAACTTAGTCAAACTGTAGTTGATTGTTCTATTTTTAATAAATTTGGATGAATAATTTGGCTAATAATAAGCTTTGCTTGATGAGAAAGTCTTATCCAATGCATGAGATCTCTTCCTTCTAGCTGATGATGTGACATCTACAACTTGACCCACTTGCAATGATAAATTTGACATTCTTTAGTTACCCCCTTGGATGCACATGCAAAATAATATCTCTATGTGTGAGTAAAATAATTTCTTTATTTGCAATACTTTGCAAAAATAATTCACCCATGCATTCATCCTAATGGGGACCACTTGCAAGCTCTGATGTTGACATCATTTTGTCTTCTTTTGTTTACATGAAGAAATTGCACTTTGTACACATAATGCTATTGTTTTCTTTATAATCTTCACCATTGTGGGGACCACCTGTGATGTGCACACTTTGTCTTCATTCTGGTTTTGACCTCCTTTTGACTAATCATTAGATGATACAAAGTTTTCATTCTTCCACTTGGTCGACAAACCTAGTTTTTCTAAAAGGCATAGTTTGATTGCTTTTGATGAAAGACCCATAACAAATAACATAAGGTTTACCTTTTGCTTGTTGGTACATAGACTATGGTTTTGCAATTTTATTCGGCCTTTTGATCATAGGTAATATAAGGTAAAGCTCACCCTTTTTGCTAATCATGTATAACAACATTTAAAAGAGGTAATAATTTACCTTTTTGCTAATGATGGTTGTCGGCATTAGTATGTTTTAGACCTTAATTAGGTCATTGGCAATATTTTTGATAATAATGAGGTTGGCCCCCTCTCCATGATGACTCGACCCATTGTAAATTTGTCGGTGGCATTTAACTCACCTTGGTTTGCATTGATTCTAGGGATAATATCTGAACGTTGATCTTCTGTCCTTTACAATCTGGACCGTTGGTGATTGCTTGGTGGTTGGCATGTGGTTTTCGTTGTGCATCATTGGATCTTGCACTATGATCATCCTCACCATTGAATTGTGTACCTTGAATGCAGTGGAGTTAGCAGTGAATGTGGTTAAGGTCTGGAGTTTGTATGGAAATTGGAGATTGAATCTTGATCATTGATCTCTGTACCTTCATGATCCTCCTTTGTTGATGTTTTAACTCTCGCTCCATTTATTTGGTTGGATTAGGTCTTCAACTTACGTCATTTGATCATGGTGATTTGATCTAGTCCGTTGATATTAACTCCAAGTGAGTTAGGTTTGTTTAAAATCTCGACGAGCTCATCATTTATCATTTCTCCTTCTCGTTTTGAGAGGCAAAGCCATGGCCATTTTTTCTTCGCCACCATTGTTATCTAATTTTTGAGCTTCATTTCCTCTCGCAAAACGATTCTACGAGGTTCGAATATCTATGTTTGGTTATATTTTACTCGTTTATAGCTTCTAAGTGAGATTTGATCGTGTTGGCCACCATTGTTGAAGCCTTCGAGCTCGGTTTATTCGTAGAGAAGAACTCTATCTTTTTGAGGCACTACGCATGTATTTTGCCATTCTATGAAGCTCTATGAGTCCGAATACTTGCATATTTTTGTCGTTTACTCTTTTCGAGTTACTGTAAGATCATTGTGGTCATGACCACTATTTTAGAAGGTGAGTTGCTTTGTTTCGACACTCGTAACTTAATGATTTCTCTTTTGTCGCTTAAGTTCTATCATAATGGATTCTTGAGTTCAAAACTTGTTTCTTTGAAACCTTGTGGGTGTTTCATTCATGAGTTGGGTCTCTCGGTATATAATGCTCTCTGTCATGCCTAACTTTGGAGTTGGAAAACATTCGCACTTGTCTTTACACTTCGTTATAATGGCATCTTTGTTTGATGATTTCGTGACCCCTTTTAGCTTTTATGATGAATTGTATTTGTGTCTCACATTATTGTTTCTGGGTATGATGAAAAGTACACCTTTTCTTTTGAGTTATTTGAGCTTGGTGATGTGCAATCTTATAGATTTTGCATCGAAATGTTTGACACATGACTAGGTCGTCATGAGTGGGTCTTGGAATTTTCGCCTCATTCGAAACTTGTATTCTACTCTTAAGGTAAGGATTTCATTTTGGGGTTAGTCGTTCTCTTTGGCTTAAGCTCGTTATGCATTATTTGTGTCCATGAACTAGTTCTAATCTCGCCTCTCATCATTTCCATTTTTGTGAATGGTTAAACTTTGTATTTCCTTTGGTTTGCATTATGATCCGAAATTGTCATTTTGTGATGGAGGGTTTTATCACCGGATATAATGTTAACTTTTCTCTGTGCACCTAAGTTGGTGGGATTTTGACATGCGTATTTTGCATTATTTTCTTTGTTTCATTGTTGTTGTTACATGAACTTTCTGGTGCGTTTGGAAACTCTAGATTTACAAAGAATCGGACTTTATTACTTGGCTCATGCTTGCATTGTTATGAGAAACTTTTTATGCCAAATAATTTACATTTGGATTTGCTTCGTATTTACTACAACTTGATTTCTTGATATCTCCATTTGGGTATATACTTTCGACGAGGTTAATGGGTCCTTTTGATGCACTTGTGTTTTATTCCATTTTGGCATAATTGCCACCATGAATATTAACATGGAGCTTGTATTTCCTCATTATTCGAAATTTGAACCTTGAATTGTTTGTTGTGATTGGCTCTTAGAGACTAGTTGTAATCTGCTTTCATATTTTCTCTGCAAAATGGTGACATTGGTGTCCCTTCTTCTAAGAATAATTGATGAATTTTTTTTATATGTACCTTTGATGAAGATATTTGTTAATCCTGAAAAAAATTGAGCACTTGATCTTGGGTCTGCTAGTTGATTTGATCCCCCACATTAAAAACACTTCTTTATTTTGTATCATCATTTTCTTAGCTGGAAAATCTATTTGTTTATGGTACTCATTGATCTATTATATGTACTCATTCCCATACCCTGCATTTGATTCATCTGAGGGTAAAACATTTGTTTACTTTCGAATTGCCACTATAGAGGGCTTTGAGATTTATGCATTTTTGATAACTGAAAAGATGGAACTCTGATTTCCTTTTCTTTGATGTTTTATTGGCTTTATAAAACAATTGTACTTGTATCATGATTGCTCCTTATTTTAAGTTGCATATGTCACTTTGTTTTACTCACTCTTTCTACAAGATTTGCAGTACCTGGATAGCTACATACAAGTATGAAAAAATGTGAAATTGGTTTGCTTTGATCATCTTGCTTGTATAGAAAACTTCATGATTGTACTTTATGGATTTGTAGGAAACTTGTACTTTGAAGATTCACTACTCTGAAAATATGTACTCAACCATTGTGTTTCTAAAAGTAGCCTTGATGCATTAGATTTTTTATTTCTTCTTGAAATTAAATCAGGCATATTTCCAAAGTGCACATGTGACCTGTATCTTGATGGTTTTTCCAAGTTGTTTGAACCAAATTGTTCCTTCATTTGACTTGAAAACTTGTACTCTTTTACATTGTAAGATTAAAAGCCTAGATTTTGAATTGTTTGTTTGTGATCATTCATCTGCAATAAGTGATATGAGAGCTTGAGGGAATTCTGAAAATTTGTAACTGAAAGAATCTTCTTCTCTTTAGCTATCTCACAATTGGATGACTGTTATTTGATCTTCTTACAGTTTGAGGTCACTTGAAAACTGAAATTTCTATTGTTTATGAATTGTCTTTTGTACTTGATCAACTTTACATGAAGAAGACACTTGCCACCATTATTAATTGGAAAAGTTGTACTTTCTCTATAATACATGGCATATTTCCTTAATTTGGCCTGAAATGAACAATAAGTTCCTGTAATGAATAGTGAAATCTGAATATTCTGTAACTCTTATGTAGCATTACTTAATAAGTTCTGCAAATTGAAAACAGTTGTAGCTCTCTTTTCTGCTCTTATAAATATGAATATGCTACATTATTCTTTGTTCAATCTGAGTTGAATTTCTGCAATACTTCTCCTTATTCATATTACTATTTGATCAATACAATAGTTTATCTTTTGTCACAACTTTCAAGCATGTATTAGTTGTGAAATAACATGATGGAAAGATGTAAAATGTCCATTTTACATGGTGAAGCCCTGTCAAAATTTTCTCAGATTTTCCTTTTCCATTATGTTTCAATTGTTTAATAAGGGATGACACCGGTGATGTAATCTCTCCGAAAATGACGGTTTGATTTTAGACCTTCACTTAATTCTCGTAATTTCGAAATAATATACCTTCTATTTTTGAAACAAATTTTTTTTTTTTTTTATGAATGACATAGCTTCCTTTCGTATAATTCTTCCCTTTCAAACATGCATTATATCTACAAACCTTCCATATCTATTGTTCATTTTTGTTATGTACTGAAGCTTCTTTTCTATCCTTGCTTGACATGATTAATTTCTTCCTTTGTTGTAATATGTACCGCACATCTTATAAAATAGTTAGAAAATATTTAGGCTATTTGGCCTCTCTTGTATTCCATAGTTTCTCTTCTTTCATCTTTCTTCAGTGATTATGAGGACCACATGTGATGTTTATGGAATAGTATTCTTTATCTGCTATGCATTTATCTTTTCTATAATCATACCTCCTGATATTAGGAGATTCATTTGCATGAAGATAGACAGTACAAGAAAATGATTTAATCATGATCTCGTGACTGATAGTCTCTTATTTGTTTGTCTTTCAGTGCATAAAGGCAATGTTGAATAGCAAGGATGAAGATGGAGCAACGAGACCAAAAAAACAAGGCAATGATGGATTCCTTCATATTATTTTGCTTTTATTTTCATGCACATTCACCTTCTATTTCAGTAGTTATGATGTTCACTTGAGTTACATCCCACGACTTGTGTGTGAAACATTTGAAATTCCTTATGAATAAAACATTGAATTCTGAAACTGAGTTTTGTACTTCCTTCTACATTTCATCTTTGTATATGGATTGTATAATGAATTAAACAACTCAATAATATAATTGAATGTATTTAATCATGAAGGAAAGAAATTTAAAATACCTATAACCTTAGTAATGAGCTTTGTTTGTTACAATCTGAACTTTGATTGTTGTTCCAAAACTTAACACTTCGTTTATTATGTATTTTCTATCTTCATCAAGATAACACATCTGTCCTTCGGGGCCTTTATGTTCTTTTGTTGGAGACAAACATGAAATTGCAGACTACGTGATTTGTTACGTTTTGTAACAACACACATAGCTGCAAATTACATGTAGTCATTAATTGATGTGAATCCAGCTGCAAGAGGTTGAAATACCTCCAAAAACACACATAAACAACTTTGCAAATAAAACCAGGAGTTTCAAAATAGCTTACTCCTCATTTTGGAATTCACACCGATCTATTACATCATTACAATCCTCCTTTTATTTCAAGACTACTCTAAAACCCTAAAATGCCAACAAACCCTAAAATGCCAAAAAACCCTAAAATACAAACCAACTCGGATTGACCCCAAAATTTGTGTGCCAAATATGCATTCATAAATTAGGGCTCACATTAAATTTGGACTTATTCTGACAAGCACAACAAAATTTATTAAAGTTCTAAGACCTAGTCAAAAGCGGAAAAAACATTTGAGCCAATTTTAGGCCATTAGATGAAGGAATCTCGAGCCTGAAAATGTGCCAAAATGGGCACAACCTTACAAGTAAAGTAGACCCTAGCATAGTACTAATGTATATCTACCACCCTGTAAAATTTCAGGGTGATCCAACGATCGGATCAAAAGTTATGGTCTCTGTAAGTTATGCTCCCACATCATTCTCCCCTGGTTGAAAAGAATTCAGCTCTTGCAAATTCTGTTGACGGAACTCATCTAATTTTGCACTGTTAATTTTCCTCAACTCCCACTTAGGAATCCAAGTATTTTCTTCTTTTTGCAAACCTTCCCACTATACCAAATATCTGTTGTAGCTCCCATGTCTAGTAGTGATTGTCTTTTGGTCCAAGACATGCATTACCCTCTCCTTTTTCTTCTTCGGCATATGTTGCTTCCAGTTTATTTCTTCCTCCTCTATAACATTTTCATCATGACCTAGAAACTTATATAAGTCAGAAACATTAAAAACTGGTGAGATAGCAAAGTTTTTAGGTAGCTCCACCTTGTAGGCATTATCACTCATTTTCTTCAGAATCCTACATGGCCCAATCTTCTTATACTTGAGTTTATTATATGTCCCTTTTGGAAACCTCTCCTTTCTAAGATGAACCATCACCATATCTCCTTCTTAAAATATACTTACTCTCCTACTTTGCATCTGCAATTGCTTTATATTGTGCATTACTCACTTTCAACTTTTCCCTCACTTCATCTTACAACTGTAGAATGTGTTCTACAAATGCTTCGCATCATCACTTGGTTTCATCTTCACCTAGTAGAACAATTAGATCTAGGACCCCTTGGGATTCCTACCATATACAATCTGGAAAGGAGACCTCCCTGTTGACCTGTTTACCGAGCTATTATATGCAAACTCAGCTTGAGGTAAAGCTAAGTCCCATTGTTTTGGATTTTCTCCAACTATACAACGTAGGATATTTCCCAAGCTTCTGTTCACTACTTCCATCTGCCCATCAGTCTGGGGGTGATATGCACTACTGAATTGTAGTTGTGTCCCCAATTTCTTCCACAGAGTCCTCCAAAAGTGACTCAAAAACTTCGTGTCCCGATCTGAAGTGATCGTTCTTGGAATTCCATGCAATCTAACCACTTCTAAAAAAACAAATCTACAATTCTAAAAGCATCATTAGTTTTTTTATAAGAAATGAAATGTGCCATCTTAGAGAATCTATCAACCATAACAAAGATAGAATCATTCCCTCATTGTGTGTTAGGAAGCCCTAACATAAAATCCATACTCAGATCAACCCATGGCCCTGTAGGGATAGGTAATGGCATATACAACCCAATATTTTGTGCATGGCCCTTAGCCATTTGACACACTCTACATCTTGCTACAACCCTACTTATGTCCCTCTTTACCTTTGGCCAATAATACTTTTCTACAACAAGAGAAATTGTCTTACTTATACCAAAGTGTCCATCCAACCCCCACTATGCAATTCTCTTATAATATTTTCTCTCATTGAACCAACAGGGATGCACAATTGTTTCCCCTAAACAAATAACCATCCTGTATCAAATAATCAAAAGAATCACTACCTACTGTAGGATCCTTAAGTTTTCTGACAACATCACCAAAATCTGGATCACCTTCATACAATTCCTTAACTACCTCAAACCCTAGTACTTTATTTTCCATTGTTGTCAAAAGGGCTACATGCCTACTCAAGGCATCAACAACTTGATTCTGCTTACCAGACTTATGCTTTAAAACAAAAGTATATTCTTGCAAAAATGAAACCCATTTTGCATGCCTACTATTTAGTTTCTTTTGTGTGTTTACATACCTCAAGGCTTCATGGTCAGTGAAGAGTACAAATTCCTTTGCTACCAAGTAATGTCTCCAGTTCCTTAATGCTTGAACAATAGTGTAAAATTCCACATCATAAGTAGAATATTTCCTCCTGACTTCATTTAGCTTTTCACTGAAGAATGCCACAGGTTGTCCTTCTTGACTCAACACAGCTCCAATCCCAACATGTGAGGCATCACAGTCAACCTCGAAGACCTTGCTAAAATCTGGAAATACCAAAACAAGTGCTTCTGACACTTTCTTCTTCAACAATTCAAAACTATCTGTTGCTTCCTTGGTCTATACAAACTCCCTCCCTTTTGTACACTCTGTTATGGGTGCAAAATGCTACTGAAATTCCTGATGAACTTCCTATAAAAGTTTCCAATCCATGAAAACTACGAACCTCTGTCACATTCCTTGGAATAGGCCATTCCAGAATTGCCTTTACTTTTTCCTCATCCATCCTCTGATATGACAAATCCCAAAAAAACAAGACTCTTCTGAAGGAATCTACACTTCTTTAAGTTTGCATATAGACTCTCTTTATGTAACAAGTCTAGCACCAATTTCAGATGTAACAAGTGTTCTTCCATTGTCTTATTGAATATCAAAATATCATCAAAATAGACAACAAAAAAACTTACCATTGTATTCTTGGAGTACTCTTTTCATCAACCTCATGAATGTATCCTGGGTGCATTAGATAGCCCAAATGGCATCATCATCCACTCGTATAATCCATCTTTTGTTTTGAAAGCGCAGTTTTCCATTTGTCCCCTTCACGGATTCGGATACGTAGTAACCACTCTGTAGGTCAATCTTACTAAAATATCAGGCTCCCACTAGCACATCCATCATATCATCCAATCGTAGAATTGGGAATTGATACTTAATTGTGATCTTGTTTATGGCTCTATTGTCTACACACATTCTCCAGTCTCCATATTTTTTGGGAGTCAATAACGCTGGAGTTGCACATGGACTCATGCTTTATCTCACTAATCCTTTTTGTATTAGATCTGTCACTTGTCTATTCAACTCTTCACTCTGTGTCAGACTCATCCGATAGGCCACCGGTTTGGAAGGGCCGATCCTGGGATCAAATCAATATGGTGTTGAATATCTCCTTTGGAGGTAACCCATCTGGTAGCTCATCTGGTATGACATCTTTGTATTCTTTTAGTATCTTTTCTACCACAACAGGTATATTAAAGTCTTCTTTCTCTAGCTTCTTTGACATTAGTGCATAACAACATCCAACTTCTTCCATTTCTGTAATAAACTCTTTTGTAGCCAATAAGCCCTCACTCTTCTCTTCTTCCTTGAAGGGTAACAAGACCACCTTTACACCATCCTTCCAAAAGGTATATGTATTTTTCCCTCCATCATGTGTAACCTTTCTATCGTATTTCCAAGGCCTACCCAATAATATATGACATGCATCCATTGGGATAACATCACACCACACCTCATCCTTGTAGGTATTCCCAATTGAAAACTTTATAAGGCATATTTTATCTATGGTTACTTCATTTCCTTTCTTGAACCATGATATATGATAGGGATATGGGTGCTTCTCACATTTTAGATACTGAGTTTATCAACCATTACAGTTGAAACCATATTTTCACAACTACCACCATCAATAATAATTTTACATACCTTTTCTCTAGAGGTGCATCTTGTTCAAAATATATTTGTTCGAAGCCACGAATCAGCTCCAACAACATCATGTTCTTTCTCCTTCCTTGGGACAATTATTGTCCTCCTTATCATGAGGGTTCACACCAAGTCTGCAATAACCTCCATTTCTTCTTCCTCTTCACCTCAACAGATTCACTTGTGGTTTTTCTCCTTGTCATCTATCTTGTGTAGGATAGTGCAAACACTCAAAAGCTCTATGCCCTCTTCACCACATCTATAACATGTATATTGCCTTTGGGGGATATTCCAGCCCCGTCCTCCATTATAACCTCTTCCCTTTAAACCCCCTACCTCTTTGGTAGTTACCATGGCTTTGACCAGAATCTTCATGCCCTTCTGTATTAAAGGATTCACCTTTTGTAGATTCAAATCTACCCCTGCCCTTCATTGGAGATGATGATGGACCTCTCTTCACACCTCTTCTAAAATTATTCCTCTTTTCTTTTCCTCTGCCTTTAATGCAAGTTGATAAGCATCATCTAGGCTATGGATCCGAAGCATACTCGGCTCATCTTGTATGGTGTAACTCAACCCATTTATGTACCGTGTAGCCTTTTTTCCTTCAAAATCTCCCTATTCCACCCGATTGATAACTTATAAAATTCATTAGTATACTCCTCAATGCCGAGATCCTTCATGTCTTAGGTTTTGGAACCTTCGAAAGAGTGTCTCGAGCATAATCTACTGAGAAGAAACTTTTCTTTCAGCTTCTTTACCATTTTATTCAGTTTCGGATCTTGCCCTTTCCATTCCTTTGTCTTTCATTTTGCAGGTGATCCCACCAGATCAATGCATGTCCGACAAACTTAGTGCATGCAAACTTAACCTTATTCTCCTCTGAAAGGGTTTTCCACTCAAAGAATTTTTCCATGCGATTTAACCAGTCAATCAACTCCTCTGGTCGTAACCCTCCACCATAATCAGGAACATTAATCTTGATGCCGTCATTCTTTCCCTCTAAAGCCTTAATCAATCTCTCCTCAAATGGTCTCTCATTCAAGGTTTCTTCGTCTCTCTCATTTTCTTCTTCATCTCCTCCTTCATTCATTAATGGAGGCTCTTCTTCAATATCACTATCTGGGTTTGCATCCCCATTTGCATGTCTCCTTCTAAGGTGGGTAACTTCTCCCGTGAGCTCAACAACTTGTCTTTGTAGCTCCTGCATATGCCTATTCATCTGGGCATAACCTCCCCTCCCACGTCTAGCCATGGTTATATAAAATAGAGGTAAAAACTACACATAAAAATGTAATATGTTACCTTAACTATTTCGCAAGATCAAAATCCAACTCTGATACCAATTGATGTGAATCCAGCTGCAAGAGGTTGAAATACCTCCAAAAACACACATAAACAGCTTTGCAAATAAAACCAGGAGTTTCAAAATAGCTTACTTCTCATTCTGGAATTCACACTGATCTATTACATCATTACAATCCTCCTTTTATTTCAAGACTACTCTAAAACCCTAAAATGCCAACAAACCCTAAAATGCCAAAAAACCTAAAATGCAAAACAACTCGGATTGACCCCAAAATTTGTGTGCCAAATATGCATTCATAAATTAGGGCTCACATAAAATTTGGACTTATTCTAACAAGCACAACAAAAGTTATTAAAGTTATAAGACCTAGTCAAAAGTGGAAAAAACATTTGGAGCCAATTTTAGGCCACTAGATGAAGGAATCGAGCCCGAAAACGTGCCAAAATGGGTACAACCTTCGCAAGATAAGTTGACCTAAGCATAGTCCTAATGTATATGTACCACCCCTGTAAAATTTCGGGATGATCCAACAAGTCGGATCAAAAGTTATGGTCTCTGCAAGTTATGCTCCTGCATCATTAATCAATCCAACAGAATAAATATTAAACTGAAAGAATCTCCCCTAGCTTAGGTTCACTTCACCAATGCCATCCATCATAATGAAGTTTTGAGTTGCCCATTTTTGCACAAGTGCAAAAATTGTCAACAATTACATCCAAAGAACCGAACCAAGGATTCAAATAAATCCATGAAAGTTGTAAATATAGATGGGGAGGTGGAAATAAAGGTTGATTCTGATGTAGATGAGAGGCTTGGATGCATGGCCACCAACATGAAAAACCAAGAGGAAGAAGAGATGAGTAAGCTATTCCAAATCAAAATCCAAATCAAGAGAACTGAGGTAAATGCTTTAGTTGATACTGGTTCTTATTCTAACTCGATTTCGATGCGGTTGTAAAGAAGCTTGGTATTGAAACTGACGAACATCCACATTCATATCATTTGGGATGGGTGAAGAAGGGTGTAGAGATTCAGGTAACAAGGATATGTAAGTTCAAGTTTTGGATAAATTATCATTATATAGATGTATTAGAAGCTGATGTAATTCCACTTGATGCATTTGATGTTTTTTTCAGGAGTCCTTACTTGTATATCAGGGATGCCATATTCATGAGAAGGGAGAACCGATACAGATGGGTCAAGGATGGAATCAATTACAACATCCGAGCACACCAAAGATAAGATAAAAATTGTTATGGTAAGTGCTAACCAAGCAAAAAGACTTATTCAAGAAAATCATAATCAATTTTGTTTACTTTTATTAAAGGATAAACAAGATGGGGTGGAAATTTTAGATGTTTCTAACCAAGGGATGAAGGATTTGGATAACATTATTCAGTATTTTTAGGAAGTATTTCAGAATCTAGCAGGTTACCATCAAAACGGGAGGTAGAGCATGCGATTTAGTTGTTTCAGTCCCCTCTACCAAACATCGGGTTATATAGGCAATCCTTATCGGAGAGTACAAAGGTAAAGAAACAACTCTAGAAGCTATTAGACCAAGAGGTAATATATCGAAGCACCTCACCATATGGTTCACTTATTGTGATGGTGTCAAAGAAGGATGCCAAAGGAGAATGTGCACCGACTACCGAGATTTGAACAAGATTACCATCAAGAATAGATATCCACTACCCCGTAGATAATCTCTTGGACCAGCTTTATCATGCAAAATTCTTCACGAAGTTGGATCTCAAGTCAAGTTATCACTAAGGCAAGATGAAATATGGAATATTTCCTTCAAGACAAAACAAGGTTTATATGAGTGGTTAGTACTTCCATTTGGTTTATGTAATGCACCCGCTACATTTATGAGATTGATGAATGATGTATTGTGGGAATTCATATATTCATGTGTCATTATATATCTGGATGATATTCTAATTTTTAGTGCCACATGGGAGGAACATATAACACATTTTCAACAAGTCTTACAAGTTCTCAAGAGATAAACAATTGCTATGCAATATGAAGAAGTGTGAATTTTCCAAATAGTCACTTGTCTATCTTGGGCATGTGATTGGAGGAGGAGAGCTACGAGTGGATACAAAGAAGGTGGAATCCATCACAACCTGGCCAATACCAATGGGAGCCACAAAGACTAGAAGTTTTGTGGGAGCATTATAATACATAAGGAAGTTCATTCTAAGATTCTCCACTATAGAAAGCACCTCTACACATAGCGACCGCAAAGAGTAAGGGTTTTGATGGGGTAAGGAACAAGATAAGGATTTTGAGTTGTTGAAATACAAGATTAGTCATGCTCCAATACTTGCTCTTCCTAATTTGCAACAACCCTTTGAAGTAGATACAAATGCCAATGATTATGTTATGGGAGCAATGTTACTACAAGGAGGTAAGCCAATATGTTATCATTCAAAAACTTTCACTTCAGCAGTTAGAAGATATTTTTTTATGATAAAGAGACGTATGTAGTAGTTTAGGAAATAAAGAAATGGAAACACAATTTGTTAGGTAAAGAAACTATTATGCACACTAAACACAAACCTCTATAGTATTTAAAAGTACTGAGTCTAAATTCTTTGTAGGAAAGGAACTACAAGTGGATGGGGTTCCTTCAGCAGTTCCATTTGGTGATCAAGTATAAGAAAGGTAGCACAAATTTTGTGGCGTAGACATGCTATCTAGGCCACCCACACAAGATAAAATCTCTTGTTTGGCCACTATCTCTCAGATTGAGCCCTTCACGAAGGAAGCTTATAGAGAGGCATATGCTCAAGACAAAGATTTTGGGGTGACATATCAGCAGTTGTAGTCTCAAGGGGCTAAAAGGATGGGTATTGAAGATTTTTATCTCAAAGATGGGTTACTCTACCAATGGGGGAAGATTTGTGTGCCAAAGGAAGAAATACTTTTGTTGATGAGGAAAGCACATGCCTCGAAATTAGTGGGACATTTTGGTGTTGGTAAAATCTTAGCCCACTTGCAAAGGTACATGTACTCGCCCAATATGAAAGAAGTATATAAATTCATAAGAGGATGTAAAATTTGTTGTACAAACAAGCCTAAAATCAGGAAGGGAGGTTTATATATGCCTTTATCGGTCCCTGCTCATCCTTGAGAAGATATTTCTATGGATTTTGTAGGAAGACTACCTATGTCTAAACATGGCCATGATTATATATATGTTGTTGTAGATAGATTCAGTAATATGTGTGCTCCTATGGCATGTAAAAAGATAATAAAAACATATGAGGTAGCTGAAATTTTCTTTGCTAATGTATGGGTGCATTTTGGCTTGCCAAAGTCTATTGTTTCTGATGAGATTCCGGGTTCTTGGGGAAGTTTTGGACTAATTTTTGGGACAATATGGACACCAAGTTACAGAGGAGCATGAAATTCCATCCACAGATAGATGGGAAAATAGAGGTGGTGAACAAGAATTTTGTGTAGCTGATTAGAGGATATAATAGAAAATATCCATGAACTTGGGATGAGTCCTTAGCCTACATTCAACATTCCTAAAACCTTGGTAGTACACACATCCACTAGACACGTAGTTAGGAATCGGGAAGAAGGGGAGATACGTGATTTAGAGGTGACCAGAGTAGAAAAATTCATTGAGAGGATCTAACAAATACATCTCAAGGTGAAAGAACAATTAGAGAAATCTCAAGTCAAGTATAAGGCTTGACACAATCAACATCAGAGAGAACACAAACTTCATGTTGTAGACAGATTTTGGCTTTACTTGAACAAGAAGAGACTATAAGGCCAAGTAAGGAAACTCAAGCCACTACGATATGGACCATTCACTATATTTGAGCAAGTTAGAGAAAATTCCTTCAGGATTGATTCGCCACCATTCATGCAGATGTACTCAGTATTAAATTGTGAGAACTTGAACCTATATGAGCCATCCATACTTGACGAAGAAGAAGAATGTCAGTTTCTACCTTCCATAAAAGATTGCATCTTGGATTCACAAGGTGAATTGGAGGAGGATGCATAGTGTTATAATAAAAGATCAAAGAGACAAGGAGAGGTCCACAGAGTCTTGGTAGGTTGGACTAAAAGGGAAGACACCAAGATAGGCCTGATGGTACTCAAAGGAACAAGTGAGGGAAATGTTTCCTCATCTACTCCCCACCGAGCTTTTGTGGGACCAAAATCTTCCCGAGAAGGGGAGGTGTGATCTATAGGGATCAAAAAACACTACTTCATCATAACAACCAGTTTCAGAAGGAAAAATTAAAAGAATGAAGAGTAGGTTGTAAAGTTACTGAGAACCACCCCTCATGTAGAGAGGAGGTTGCATAACCACCCCGTGCAGTTGCGTAACTTCCTTACATAGAATGGTGGTTGTGTAATTGTTGGTGTACTGACACCAACGGTCTTGTCACTTATGGATGAAAAATAAAAATGGAGCCATGAACGGACGTGGAATTCAAATGTCTCATTCGTGTCTCTTCCTTGAGGGATTTTCCCATTCTCTAGTGCATGGGAGGACATGGGAAGAAGGCTATTTAAGGAGGAGCATAGGCAATAATCAATCATCGAAGACAATTAGAGTTGGATGCAAGAAGTGAGAAAGAAACCATTGGATCTAGAGTTTGTTTTGTAGAAGAAAGGTGTCGAAACATAGCAACCAAATATAGAAAGGGAGTGGTTACATTGTTTTACTTCCTTTCCTCTTATTTTAATATATATTCATTCACAATTGGCCAATAAAATTTGGAAAGAAAGAGAAATTTCCCTTCCTAGATAGTTTTCTCTCAAATTGGGGTTTTCCGGGATAAATTTTGGTGTAGAATTATTCTTTCCTTTGCTGAAAAATTAGTTCTAAGTTCAGTTTTAATGACAAATAATTCAAAGTCTTTCATTTTCAAAATTAAAAGTAGAAAGATAATAAGTTGTGGTTTTGTAAGCTTCCAAAGTTTGAGGTTTACAGATTAGTACCAATGTAAATAGATGTATGGATGGAAAAATGAACTTCCCCTTCCTATGAAGTGTATGTAGAAAATGCAGTCCCTTATCCCTTGAATGAGTTCTAGATGGATTCCTTTAATGCTCTTAGATGCCTTTGGATGCAACCTTAGGTGATGATAATATATGCTTAGCGATTGGTCCTTTATTTTTGTCACATAGCTTTATATTTATATGATTCCTTTGGTTTAATTTCGTGATTGACAAACTGGAAGATCGGCCCATAAGAAAATAAGATGCCCAAAAGATAAAAGAAGCCCAAAAAGAGTGAGTAAGTTCAAAAGAGGTTGGGGGTGCCCAGAGGGGATGAGGGACCCTAGGCACTGGTGTGTTGGTTGGGTTTTGGTGTCTAGAGTCATAAAATATAAGTGAAATACCGATTGGGTTGTAGGGTGTAAAAGACTAGAAATAAGAAGAAAAGCAAAACAAAGAGGCCAAATATAGTTGTCAATTGCTAGTTTTCTCACTTAGGAATCATATGAATGCAAGTATGCTTTTAGGACCAATAAATGTACCAAAGTGCATCATTTTGTGTCTAAAGTTCATTTCTAATTATTATACATTAAAATGATGAAATAATAAAACATGTGGATATTATATAATATATATTGTGTTCAATCGCCACTACGTTTGGTCAATCAATTGTACAACTTAGTTTAAGAATTCCCAAATGTTCTATTTCTTGAGTAGGATGCATGTGTAGTCACAAAATCACGCACTTTAGACATTATTTAGTCCCGATATCATACTACTATTCATATGGTTTTTGAGTGAAGAAAGTACTAAATAACCCATGTCTTTTGGACATTTTTTTCATGTTGTCGTCACCGTTGACCTACCGCATCTATTCGCCTAGTTATTTTTGCCATTCGGTGTCATTTTATCTTTGACTGGGGTGACTAACCCCGTATTGGGGCGCCCAGAGCCTTTTTACACTTTCCCACCACTTTTTGGGCACTTTCTAGCCATTTGGGCTTTCCATATTTTTAGTGGTCAGCTTTTTTGTGGTTAATTATGAAATTATAACAAGAGAACCATATAAATATAAAGTTATGAGACCATAATTACGGACCCAACACTAAGAAATACTATCATCACCTAAGGTCGCATCCATCTAGCTCCACCACAAGGCACAAGGTTGGTTCATCGCATCACACCGTATAGGAGGGAATTTTAATCTATTCCATCCACCATTTTATTACATTTCTACACATACTTATTGTTTGTTACTTTTACGAAGTGTGACTAGCACAAGAGCAACTAGGGCATGATTGCACACACACACATAGAACTACATCGGGTTTGATATTTAGTGCAACGCTCAGTTAATAAGCCTACCATTGTGGCCGATGAGGTCAATCTGACCCCCTCATATGCATCTTTATTTTTTTAGGGATTTGATGCTCATCTTGGGGATTTGCAGGTAATTCCTTATTGCGGGTATTTACAACGACATACTGCGCAGTCCAACAAAGTTAGTGCAACAAAAAGAGAACACATGCGAACATCAAATGACAACTTGCATGAGGGTTTCAGGCTATTTCTACAAACCAAGACACCCATATCTTATAACATGGCACCCACGGCGCCCTACCCCTCTCCAGGTGCCCAAGTTGAGCCAAAGAGCTCAGGTTTGTGTTTTCTCAAGATTCTATGTGATCATTTCCTCAATCTATTTTCTTGGTTGATATCATGCGACACAGGTCCAAGACCTTCATCGAATCAACTAAGCTCTTCCTAACCCTCTTTGCTTATTAGGGTTTCATATTTTCGTAGCTTAGATTCCTTGGGTCATTTTCTTTATGCATTTATCTCTTATTTACTACTATTCTTAATATTATATTAACTTAGAAGAATTCCATATTTTTAGTTAATCATTTTGGTGAACCCCACGTTTAACACTACCTTCCCCCTAGGATCTTTTTTCTTCTTTACTATGGCTCACTCTTCTAATGATTTTATTGAGGCTCATCTTAAAGCCATCAATGACCATATCATTGAGCATCCCCAATATTTGGAGTTGATTTTTCATGCTACTCATGAGGAAGCTACCAATTTGGCAGAACTTAATGCTTATGTGGCCATCTCTACTTCCATGGTTTCCTAACCACTTGTTTCCACTCTTCTACCCATTTTTACCATTCCCATTTCTATTACTACTCCTACAAATCATTTCACACCACCTCCTCGTCTCTCCTACATGGTAGGTTTCTCTGTTGGTACTCAAGAACTCGATATCTCTCTATTAAGACCTTCAAGCATAGATTCATCGCCATTACAACAAGTTACTTCTCCCGCATCTTCATATTTAGATTCCACTTTATTATTTCATACACCATTCGCACCTACCATGTCAACATATCCACTTCCTCCTAGTTTTGTCACCCTAAGCTTCCCATTTTCAATGGGCATGGTGACCCACAAGAGCATCTTAGATCATTCCATGTAGCTTGTCTTGACTTTGTGGATGATCATATTCTTTTGGCTAAAATATTTCCGTAGTCTCCATGATTATGCAATGCGTTGGTTTTATGACCTACATGTTCATTCAATAACTTCATTTACGCATCTGGCTGATACTTTTCTTACTCATTTTTCTATCAATATCGGCTCTAAGATCTCTTATGCTCAATTAGCACAACTTAAACAAGGCTCTAATGAACACCTCGCCAATTATGTGTTGAGATATAAAAATAATCTAGCTAAGATGTCAAATGTGCTAGCGGAATTTGAGCTTCAAGATTTGTTCATTCAAAGTCTTTTACCACCACTTCAGGAGAGCATTTTCTTTAAGACCTCTCCTTCATTCGACCAACTTTTTCATACTCTTAAGCTTTGTGAAACCAAAATACTATCCATAGGCAAGCTTAAATATCAAGAACAAGCCTCTGTTAAATAGTTTTTGCCTCATCAATTATTATTGAAAATTAGATATAAGTAAATTTCTAATAAATTAAAATTATGTTTGTCACTTGGGATTCATGAGCCAAAGCATCCTTTTTACCATTGAATATCCTCCCAAAAGAATGAAACTTGGCTTCACAAATGGGATTTCGTTGATTTCCATGCAATCGTGTCGGGCTTGTAGAAAAATTAATGCACCGAACCTAACTATTTTCTTGAGGGCCCTCTTCCACATTTTCTTCACAAATTCCACAATTAGAATTGGCAAAAAATATGTTTCTTCAACATAGAGTAAGTAGATCGGAGATCAGAAAACAAGGAATCTCTTTCACACTTGGACATTACATGGATAAGGAAAAATTCTTCCTTGTAAATTAGAGAGCAATTTGCATTCAACAAGTCAAAGAAATTATATGCAGTCTCAATGTAAACGTTCATATGACCAACTCTGTTAGAAGCAGTGTGATTATCAATGATTGTTCATTCATCACTTATTTTTCTACAATCACTCAAGCTTAAAATTGAAAAGGGAGGCTACAAAGTACTACAATAAGAAAGTATTGATGTTAATTTTTGAACTTAGAACCTATTGGATTTTCCCCACATTTTTATTTTATCCCCTTTGAACACAAAATGCACTCAAGTGAATAATACAAGTAAGACCGAGATGTTAATGTTGCGTACATATAGTAGATATTATTTGGGTAGGAACAATCTGAGTCGTGAAATAGGTGTGAGACATGCATATATTTAATTCGCGCCCTTTTCTTCCCAACTTTGAATTCATTTCTTCACCTTATCTAATAAAATAAACACCATCCAAGATAAAACCTTAACACCGTAAAAAGTATAATAAAAAATAGCAAACCCCTTTTTCCCATATTTTCTCAAAAAATTATGTTTCTTTCACTTGTGTAAGGGCCATTTTGACACCCTAGAACCAATAGATAGGTTAATGTCGGTGACTTAGTGACCCCTCCATATATAGCTGCAAAAAGACATAGTACAAAAATTACTCTTAATTTTATTTTTTATCAAGTGCACTTAGGTTACTTAATACATATTTCATCATATCCACCGCTGAATAATTCTTCCTTTATTTTGTCATCCATATGGAAAATATTTTAAGTAGACCTTCTAGATATATTTCAAAATATCTTCCCAAATTTGTCACCTCTCAAAACTGATATTTTTATAAAACTAAACCAACTCATCAAAGTTAGAATATTAAAAAGTTTCATAGTTCTACCCATCAGTAAATCATGGAGAGGCCATCATTATCCATCTGCATATAAATTTCCTCTTTTGGAGAAGAATTATGAATCCCTTTAGCTACAATGAAAAATGAAATTCTTGGCATTAATACATTTCCCACATTTAGCTTTTTTATCATTGCCATCTCATATTCCTAACTTATGAAAATAATTTCCTATTTGGTGTTACATATATAGAACTTATGAAACACTTCATTATTACATTTGTAAAATAACACTAATATTGTGTTATACAAGTTCAAACATCATTTCTCATCCCCAAAATATTGCAATGAATAGACCCACTATAACGTTATTGTTGATGTTGACTCGCAAACCAAAAAAACCTTTCAAGAAAATAAAAATAAAATTTTCTTGCTTTGGGTATTCCTTTTCAATTAAGAAAATGACGATTTATGATGTCCTAAGCTTACTCAACAAATGGATTTCCGCTAAACAAACATTTTCAATTCCAATGTAAAAAGATGGAAAAGGTAAGTCTAATTATTCATTATAACTAGCAATCACACTTGAGATGTAAAATGGAGACGCTAATATGGAGGTGTAGAAGAAGTTAAAGATGAAGCATTGGATTGAGAAGAGGCATGATTTAGAGAGGGATTGAGAAAGGAAAATTCTAGGTTGGAGAATTTGTTGGAGGGAACACATATTATTCTTTTTTCCTTTCTACAAGTCACATAAGGACCACATGTCATTATTTCTTACCATCATGGTATCATCTATTTAATGCAATGTTTGTTGAACATTGAAATTATCTTAATATCCAACAACTTGAAAATCCCTTCCTTTTATTGGATCTGCAAATTTTAGGGATTACTACAATCACATTGTTATGTGTTTTAATAATGTAAGCGTGGAAGGTAAAAAAAAATAAGGTGAACATAAATGAAGAGGGGTCATGATTATGATTTTTGGTGGTCGAGTTCTCAATTACACTTTCCATTGGAAATGTTAGCGAGTGAGCTAGGGGAACAACTTGGCCCAAAACTCTCCTTCACGCAAGATCATTTGACTCAAGGGCCTAGACATCCACAACTCCAATGACATTGTTGATTGATTTTGTTGATGTTTTATTGTCTTTTAATGGAAAATATAAGCTAGAAAATGATGATGAGCCGAAGGACGTGACGGGAAAGGGTCACACTTAGATATATACAAGCTTCCTATTCAGAAGGCGGTGACCAAGGAGCCTTCATGAAGCCTTTGAGGGTAGGGTGAGTGCACATGTTAGGGTCAATTACTTGACATTTACCCCATTAGGAACAAGTCATAATGGTCCTCGATATATTACGAAGAGCTCAGATTTAGAATCGAGCAAGACATTTCAAAACCATGTTGCCTCCTTTACTAACCATGTGCATTTTGTGAATGGTTATGCTTTCCAGTGGGAATGTTGGTAAACTAATTTGTGACATCTCATTAGAAGGATATAGACACCTCTTAGATTCTAAGTACATTGTTATCATGGTGAATATAAACATACTCGTGCTTTAGTTGGGCCAAATGTTAGCATTATAGATGATTTTTTGATGATTTGGGCTTCTTCACGAGAGAGGATGCAAGCTTGTAGGGCTTCCGTTTAAAGCATGAAAAATATTCACCATATCACACTCCCTATTTTTCACAATTCGGATGCAAGTGTTTAACTCCCACCTTTTCGCTTCCAACATTTTATTCATGAATACCTCTTATCCATCAAATTAAATGTCGTCCAATCAAAAACCTTGATGCTATGAAATAAAAAATTAGCACAACTTGATTGATCGCGATAAAATCGCTTTTTGCTCATATGACCAACTACTTGAGAGGCTTGATTATCGATGATTGTTTACGCACCTCCTATTTTCCCACAATTGCTTGAGCTTACAAATGGAAAGGGAGGCATTTTTTTATTTTCCCTCTTTACGAGATTGAGACGATAAAGTGGAGTGCATATATATATATATATATATATATATATATATATATATATAACGATAAACGATAAGTTGGAAATAAAATATGGGATTAAATACCTATATGTCCCACACCTATCTGCACAAAGGCAAATTGTTCCTAACCAATATATATAATCTGTTGCAATAGGTGTGGGACATATAGGTATTTAATCCCATATTTTTATTTCCAACTTATCGCTTATGTTTAAATATTATCTATGAAATTAAACACCGTCCAATTGAAAACCTTGATGCCATGGAATAAAAAAATAATAGAACTTGATTGTAAATAAAAAAATTGTCACTCATATGCCCAATCACCATCAATTTTTTCCCTACAATTACTTAACTTTACAATTGGAAATGGAGGCTACAAAGTGTTACAAGAAGAAAACATTCCGATTGGGTTTTGAACCCGAAAAATTTAGGATTTTCCTATTTTTTATTCTAGCCTCTTTAAGCGCAAATTGCATTCATGTGTAAAATGCAAGCGAGATCAAGATGATAAGAGGAGCACATGAATATATGCATAGAGTTTTACATAGAATAGTTCATGCCTATTATTAAAATGCTTAAACACACACACACACACACACACACACACACACACACACACACACACACGATTTTTACTCTCCCAAAAACAAGGAAAAAGAGTTATTCAAACCTCAAATATTTCTCAACTTCTCCCTCAAATCTCTCACACTAACTAATATCAGTCTATATCCATGAGTGTTTAAAATGACTTCACTCACATACTAAATTAATACATTATTATCGGATATAATGTGAGCACCGATAACTTATATTTATAACATTCCCCTTAGTGTGAACATAAGGAGTAAGCACACCACCGGTGCTAGAAATAGAAACATGTGTTCTTATAAGATGCAATATTTAGGTTTGTAGTTCTCCTAATTTGAATATATATTGCACATGATCACCTACATACAAAAACTCAATATTTTCTACTTTCACTCGAGTGAACTCTTTCACAGTGACCACACTTCCATTGATTCACATACATACACGAACTCAACAATTCTCGCTTTCACTTCCAGTGAGATTTCCACCAACCTATCGGTGAAGAAGTATGACGATCAAAAATATTTGTATTTGGATACTCTCATATTCATTTGTTTGAATTCATCATACTATGTGTAAAAAATAAAAAAATAAAGGTTGAGGATGTAGTCCTCATTTTCGTGTATGTGGCCATTGTTGTAGATCTCTTCCACTTTGATCAAGAATAGCATAAGACGGTCACCTTCGTTTCTTGGAGATCGGTCTTGAATTTATCCATTTTGGTATTGATTGATTTACCACTACTAGCTAGATATGTGGCCCCATCGTTAACGATGATGAGAAGTTACTTATTGTCCTCTAACCTCCGGGTGCTTCTATCCTCTAATTGACATGTTGCTTATTCAAAAATGTGATCTTGAAGCACACCGATTTCAAAATTGTGCTTATTTTAATATTCCCTTCACAATGATTTTTATTATTTTCAAAACACTAAGTTCACTGGATAGTGCGTTGTTACTTTTATAACTATAGACACACGTACAATTTATTTATTGACTTTTAAGACAGACAAGATGGGAAAGTGCATGGAGATGGGGGACCAAAAAGCGGCCAATTTTTTTGATATAAAGTGAAATGCAAGCACATTTTGTAAAACACATTTGTGTTATGAATTACTAGGATTGGTAATTACCAAGCCTAAAATGTGAGCGTGTTATAACACGCTTGTGTTCCTATTTGCAATGTTGTATATGTGCTTTTAGGAGGGATATATTTACTAAAATAAACGATTAATAAATAAAAAGTATACTTCAAATTTATTTTAGTCAATATCGAAATTAGGGCCACTCTACACCTTATAGAACTAGTCTCACAACTCCATTAGTCACGGTTTGGAAGATAGTTTTTCATATTCTAATATGGTCAGTACATAGGTATTTTTCAGAGTTTTAGCATTTAACCTAAAGATTTTAGGGTTTAAATTCTAAAATTGATGTCTATTTTGGGAAAGAATATAGTCATTGTTTAGGTTTTAGGGCCTTTTGGATTGTTTATTGACATTTGTAGGAGTGTTAGATGTGTCGAAATTAGAATTTACAAACCTCACAACTCATAAAGGTAGCGACAATTGATCAAATATATGGAATCGTGCAATTCCATATAACACATAAAAAATCAAAACAAATATGTAAGTTTTTATCGATTCAAATAATCAAGGGAATGGTCATCATGAGGTATGAGAAGGATCTCAAACATCATGAGGTCTGTGAAGGATCTGAAACATCAAGAGATTCATCGAGATTCAAATCATCAAGGGAATGGTCATTAGGAGAATGATAAGATAATATCACCAAGAGTGATGGTGGCAATCACCTTAGGCTCACAAACAACACATATTTTATGAGAGTGTTTTTAAACACTTAATTAGTGCTTGGTAATGAACTTGCATCTTGCAAGTCAGGGAGGTGGAATTTGTAGTGTTTTAGTATAGTGTGGAGGTCAAGAACATGAAATTAATTCTCATACATTCCTCCAAGTTTCATTTAGGGATAAATCCTTCTATCATGAGGAGGAAACCTATCTCCATGAGGAGCAATTGAGAAAGAGGGTGTCCAGACATCATAATCATGCTTCCACTCATGTGACATCTTGGGTAGGGAGGTGAATTGTGATATTAAGAAGAGATCATCATGTTCAAAGGTGAAATGTGAGGCTTAAGGAGTGAATTGATGATCATCATATCCTGACTCTACCATTGTGTCCAAATCTCTTCAAGAAACAAAATCAAAATGAGCTAGTTAGGCTATTGAGGCATCTAAGACCATCATGTGTGAAGGATCAAGAAGTCACCTATTCTCATGAGAGGGATATGAGAAAGAAGTGTATGAACATCCTAAATATGATTCCATTCAAGGAGGATTTTGAATCCTGGAAGGGTAAGATGATGATCTTCATATGGAGATGTTGTCATGTGAATTGAATAACCCAAAAATGCAAAACTTAAACCATGAAAACCAAGCCACAATGTGAAATATTACTCCCAAATCTTCTTGAATCCCTCTCTGGGCCAACTCGCCTTTTTGTGTCATGATCACCTTGTCCTGAAGGTATTACTAATGCATTGGGTGAACATGTATAATTTTACAAAAAGTCTAACATGGTCCATTATTCCATTCATTGAAGTGCGGTAAAAGAATAATTCTTCTAAGAAGCTTAGAAAGGCCAATTTTGGCCATTTCGGAGCCTATGTGCATCCTCCGGGAGGGTTATGAAAAGTTATTAAGTATCCAAAGGTGGTATTTGAAATACTTGAAGGTTTTGGAAGTAGTTTAGGAATATATAGGAAAATTTTGGTCATTCAAAGATAGTCTGTTCAACAATGGGTTTTAACGTGCAAGGAATGAGCAATCAAATTGTGAACCTTGACTTCTCCAGCTGACTCGAGAGCTCCATAAGGAGTTAGGAGGAAAAAAATTAGGCACCAGAAATCTTGAATAATCCTTTACATTGTGGGAGCATCCATTTTGATCTAAGGCCACCGAAGGTGATGCTAGTAATCATATCATACTCTCAAGCAATGCATACTTCCCAAGAGTGTTTCTAAACACTTAATTAGAGGTTGGTAATGAGCTCAATACATTGATGAAGTTGGTAACATGTGATTCACCTTCAAGTTCTAATTCCATGTGGATAAAATTGATCAAAAGGGTGTTCTTCGCAATGATATCAGAGTCTTATCCGCAATGGTGTGACTCAAGAAGACTCCTAAGTTTTATAACCCAGTTCTAGGTAGATTTATCTTCTAAGAATCCTTATCAACTGATATATTAATATTTTATTGTTGAAACCCCAAAATAGAGTTATAGATAACCGATAGGGATAAAATTTAGATTTCTTATCATACACATCTTCTCGACTCATGTACCTATTTGAACAAGCTTTAGGAGGATTAAATTCAAGTTTCTTCTTTTATAACCTAGATCTTTGGATGCCTGATATGCTCCCAACATTAAGCTTTAGGTGAGAAAAACAGTGAGAATTAACAAAAAAATCAAGGTTGGAAGCAAATTCTAGATGTCATGAACTACTAATGTATCTTTGTAATGAAATTATTTAGATAGATTTGAATATCAGCAATATTAATACACCAAGAACAAAAAATGTATATAAATTATCACAATATGCAAGTATAAGTTCCTCATAGACATCAATATGTGGTGCATCATTCCTCGACTCACGACTCACCTTCTTTAAATTCACCTTAACCCCGGCTTAGAGGAAATTCCTAACAAGGTTTTAAAGTTTTTTAGTGTACAAGGATGATTACCCAAGGTGATAAATTAATTTAGTAAGATTCAGTGAAAGATAACTTCCTCTAAAGGCCTAAAAAGGCTATTTTTGGCCATTTTGTAGCTAGTAAACACACTTCCGGAATGTTCAAGGAAATTTTAAAGCATATGAGGGTAATTTAGGAGAGAATTAAAGGTTTCTAATGTAATTTAGGAGAATTTAGAAAAGAAAATATCATTTAGGATCCATCTATTCAATAACGAGTATTCAGGGTATAGGGAATGAGAGCTTCAATGGTGAATTTTGTCTTCTATGGAAGATTACGAGAGTTCCTAAATGAGTTAAAAGGAAAAAAATATGCATTGAAATGTGTAATATACAATCACTTGGACAACAATTGCAATTAGGAGAATCGTGAGGTCTCGTGAAGGATCCGAAACATCGAGAACCTCATGAAATTAAATTCATCAAGGGAATGATCAAAGGATCACAATGAGTGGTAATGGTAGTCATCTTGAGCTCACATATGATGCATGTCTCTTGAGATTGTTTCTAAACAATTAATCAACACTTGGCGATGTATTCACATATTGCAATTTAGGGAGTGGATTTCATAGTGATTTAATGCATTGGAGTTCAAGAAGATGGAGCTCACCCTCAAACATTCCTTCAAGTCTCATTCAGGGATTAATCCTTCCATATAGAGGAGGAAACCTATTTCCACGAGGATAAATCAAGCGAAGATGTGTCTAGATATTATAAGCATGTTTCCATTCATGTGACATCTTAATATGGCAAGTGAATTGTGAATTTAAAAAGGGTGTCATCATGTTCAAAGGTGAAATGGGTATCTCATGGAGTAAGTCAAGGATCACAATATCTTAACTCCACCATCATGTTCAAACCTCTTCAAGGAACAAGCCAAGATAATCTAGTCAAGCTACCGAGGCATTTAGGACCATCATGTGTGAAGGATCAAGACATCATCTATCTTCATGAGAGGCATATGAGTAAAGAGGTGTATGAGTATCCTGAAGTTGATTCCATTTGAGGAGAATTCTTGAGCAAGGAGGGGTAAGAGGATTATATTCATATAGAGCACCATGTATGTAAGAATGAGAAATCGTCGAGTTTCACTTGATGTCACTCACTTGGTAGTGTTCTTAAACACTCATTCAAACCTTGTAGTGTGATCACACTTCAAAGGAGGAAGGACATTGCAACCACCTCATTTAATTCCAACAGGTGGCCACATGACAAGAATATCATTCAGTGAGAAATCCTTACATATACATGGCGAATACCTATTTCAGTAAGTGATAGATAATCAAAAAATGGTTTACACATCTTGGAGTTGATTTTTGATCGCTAGGGTTAATTGTGGAGGCCTAGAAAAGTAAGAGAGTGATCCTCGCTCTTACCTTGTAATTGAAAGAGAGCATCCTATTCCCATCACAATGCAAATCTCATAACACTATTTCTAAACAATTAACTCATCACTTGAGGTTTTAGAAACATGATTTTAACTCATGGTAACTCATTTTTTACCAATTTTTCATGTTAGAAGTTTTGTCACTCAAAACAAACCTGGGGTGTTAGGAAGGTGTTTTCAACTCATAAAATTTGGCCCCATCCTCATGAGATCCTCACCCATGGTAAATAATAGTCTATTTATGATAGTACCCATTCCGAGAGGTACTTATCAAAATTTACAAATATTCACCTATCACTATGTGGTGACCATCTCTCTAGAGATTACAAATTTAGGGCCATTTTTGTTTGGAACTGAAAGGGGCAGCTGCAATGTTTTGAAATTCTTTATGAAACCTTCAGGACTTAGAGAAAAATAGATTTTACCAACATGTATAGGATTCACATATCATTATATTGCCTTTTTTTTTCTCCTAACTCCTTACAAAGCTCCCAAAATCATCTGGAGAACTCAGATTTCACCATTAGAGTGTTTGTTCCCTGCACCTAGAAAACCTGTTGTTGAGCAGATTGTCCTTGAATGATCAAACCTTTCCTAAATCTTCCTAAATTTCCTCCAAAACTTCCAAGATTCCTTAAAATCACCTTTGGATGATTAATATATTTCTTGAACTCTCCCAGAGGGTGTTTGATTAGTTTATAATGGCCTTTTTAGGCCTCTCGGAGGAAGTTATCTTCCATCAAGTCACAATGAACTCATCAATCATCATATTCAATCATCCCGCACATTGAAAAAAACTTTAAAACATTGTTAAGAATTTCTTCTAAGCTAGGTTGAGAGTGGGACTGAGGTAGGTTGGCAGAGGAAGGATGCACCAGTGACTAGGAAGTGAAAGATTCAACTGTGGGCTTAGTTGTCATGCTCAAAGTTTCAATTTTTCATGCCATACATTTTGCATGACAACACCCTCTTACCACTTTCACCAAATTCCTTTTTTATGCACGAAATTATTTCATTGGTGTCTTGTCCATTTATGAAATTATTTCAAGGGTTTCTTGGAAACAACACAAAAGGATATTTGAAAAGAATTTTTCTTAATGTTGATGTAGATTTGATTGCTTATGAAGTATGTGGCACTTGAATCAACCTTCCTACTCCTACACTAGGGTGAGAATGTAACTAATTTACTTAGTATAAATCTTGATGAAAGTCTTGAGTTTCTTTCTCCATAGAAAGTAAATGAATGTGTGTAAGATTTGGCATGTTTTCACTTACTCTTACCCTAAATTTTTTTGAGTGTTATAAATATATCGATGTGATGTAATATTTTAGATTCTAACTCTTCAAGTTACGTCTTATTCTTCTATTGAACAAATGAAGATATTATGGGGTCCTTAGATAGATCATCTTATTTCCCACACCTTACTATTGTTAATCTATATTATAAGGATCAAAGGATTATATACATGCCAACATGGGAACCGAGGTCACTCCTGTTGTTGATTGAGAGGATTTCTCGAGTGCTCCTCTTAAAGATGCATACCCTAAGCTTATAAAGTAGATACTCATCCATATATGATTCTACCATATTATAAGATGAAATTAGGGATTCAACTCCATGCTCATGGAAAAATTCATGATTCCATATATTCAATCAATTGTGAGGTTTGTAAATTCTAATTTTGACACATATTACACTCTTACAAATGTTAGTAAACAATCCAAAAGGACCAAAACCTAAACAATGACTATATTATTTCCCAAAATAGAAATTGATCGTAGAATTTAAACCCTAAAATCTTTTGGTTGAATGTTGAAATCCTGAAAAATACCTATGTATTGACCAAATTAGAATATGAAAAACTATCTTCTAAACCATGACGGTTGGAGTCATGTGAGACTAGTTCCATAAGGTGTAGAGTGACCCTAATTTATTATCAGAGACACCTAAATTCCGCTTTTGTAATCTTATTTCCAAATGCACACAAATGAATCTCATTCTCACCAATTCTATTATAATTAGTGATTTCCACTAATTAACTAATGTTTCTTACCACTTTGGTCAATTAACAACACTTCGTTGATCACCAAATCTCTTTTCGCATTCAGGATGCCACTTTACAACGAATCGTAAGTCAAAATCCTCTTCAAAATAGACAATTAGCATTTATTAGCTAATTAAGCCTATTTTGCCCTTGTTTTGGTCAATATACCCTAATATTGGCTTAAACCCCTCTTCCAACCACTCAAAATCACCCCACTTTCCTCCACAACATCTCAACAAGCTTCAAAAGCTTATCCTAGCCTCCTAGTTGACCCTAAGCGGTTGATTAAGGCTTCATACCTCTTAATCACTTGGTAATTCACTAATTATGATTAGCAAGGCCTAATCATGATTAGAAATTCTAATCTAATTTGGGGCTTTTAGTCCCACATGCACCAAAATACAAGTTTCTCCCAAAAGGAAAACTATAAAAAGAGTTCACCTCTTACCTTAATACTTTACACCATGCTTTGATTTGCATCTCATATAATAAATATGATTTATAGCCAAGCTCAATCCTTGCCTAAAGCCTTCAACAAGGTTAGTAGATGGATATCCAAAATGACCATGTAGTCATTTGGAGAGGCCATTTCACCTTGTTTGGAGTAGCAACCATCCCAATTTGATTGCCCTCTTAGGTCTATTTAGGCCCATGTTAGGTAATTGAACATATTAGTAGGCATGTTTAGTTAGATTTTGAATTATATTCATGTTAGTTAAGCATTCCTTTAAGCTTCTATCTTAATGTTACATTCCTAGACTTAGAGCCTTGACTAGAGGTGGCAATGGTGTTAGCCTTTCTTAGTTAGTCATGCAATTTCCTTAGTTAGTCTTCACGCTTCGCTTTGCAATCACTCCATGCTTCACTTGTCCACTCCTGGCACGCTATTCGCCACACATTCTACAAGATTATAAGGTACACAAATATTATTTACTTTATGTTATTGAGTATTCACTCAACAACATAAAGTGGGGGAAATGTAGACACAAAATCACACACTTGTGTACATTTCTAGGTCCTAAAAACATGCTAGCATTTATATGATTCCTAAGTAAGAAAACTAGTGGTTGAAAACTATCTTTGGTCTCTTTTCTTTAACTCTTGCTTTCTCTTTAGTCTCCCACGCCCTATTGCCCAATTAAAACTTAACTAATTTATATTTTATGACTTTAGACATCAGCGCCCAAACACTCCTATCCCTCATGGGTGCCCCTGACCCTTTTTTACCTTACTCGCTCTTTTTGGGTATCTTTTATATTTTGGGCATCTTTTTCACTTATGGGTCAAACTTTCTATTGTCAATTACAAAATTCAAACAAGGGAAACATATAAATACATAGTTATGTTTTCAAAATCAAGGACCAAGTAGTAAGCATTACATACTACCACCTAAGCTTGCATTCAAAACACACAAGAGCACATCAAAGGAAATCATACAAGCAAATCCATTCACACAGCAAGGGATGCATACTTCTACATACAAAACATAGGAAGGGGAAGTTTTTTCTATTCAATCCACACATACTATACATCTGCTACATGTCTAGATCTAGCTTCATATTGCTATACAACTCACACAAAGGCATCATAGGGCATCATTTATACACACACAAGAACTACATGGAGTATGAGATGTAGTGAAGTGCTCGGTCATAAGTTCATTCTTTAGGTGACCTCCGGTGGTGAGTCCGACTCCCCATTTTGCATTTTCCTTTTAGGTTTGATGTGGTTTATGAGTATGTGTAGGTGAACTTCTTTCAGTAGGTTACAAGTACCTTCGGCGATCAAATAGTGAATATCGTGTGATCAATAAGCCAACAACGAAGACACCTGTGACACCAAAGAAAGTAGTTTATGAGCATTTATATAGTCACCAAAGCGCCAAGTATAGTCATAAAGACTAAGCATCTTTGCCCTATTACTAGGCACCCCTATCCGGCTCTTTCCGAGTTCCGGAATTTACAAAGTGAGTAGTTACGATACTTTTGTTTTGAATTTATTTAGCACTTTACCTTGCCCAGATCACTTCCTGCTCACACGAAAATCTACTATTCCTTCTATCTCACTCTCTTACTTAGGGTTTGACATCATACATGCTTATTTGCTTATTTATTACCGTATTTTAGCATTTACATATTTGTATATCAGTTATTACAATAATTACTTTTCAATATTAGATTTAATTAAATTAAATTAAATTAAATCAATCCCTCTCAAAAGCACATATACACATTCAAACAGAATGCGCTCACATTATAATGCGACCGTGTTTCATCTTCTTTGGGTTTGAAATTCCCAATCCATAGGCTTGGATTTGCCTTGGATATCCAAACCTAAGGTTTGGACTGTGTAATCTGTGAATAAATTTGTGTTTTACAAAAACATCAAAATCTCACGTGTACACCCCGATATCTCATGCGTTATAACATAATATTCCAAAAAAATTATACTACGACATCAAGCTCAGTTTTACCTTGGTGACAATATACTTCTTTCTAAAATCTGATTAGTTTAAGGCTTTCATCCATAATTTATTTTACTAGTGCCTTCTTTTCTTGCTAAAACGTATGCATATGTTTTTGTACACAATTTATGATTTTTTCATCCAAATTAAAAAAATGCCTCGTCTAAACTCCATTCTACATGCATTAAAAAAATTGACTATTTTTCTCAAAGTTACAGGGGTGTACACACAAATATTTCATTTTTGGGATGTGTGCACTTTGAAAATTAATAAAAAATTATATATTCATCTAAAAATTATGAAAAATTAGTGGGACCTCATACATGGTCTTAGCTAAATTTCTACTAAAGGGATTTGAAAAATAATTTATAGAACTCAAAAATGAGGGGGTGCACACACAATAGGTTGTTATCTTTTTGACACAAAAATAGACATACTTTGTGTGCACACCACATTTGACCTTCTTAATCTCCACCATTTTAAAAAAATAGTAGTTTAGAAACTAGATTCGAGCACTATGATACTTATTCTTATCACATTGTCAAATTTTGAGCATATGCATGCCAAATTATTATATGAAGTTTAGGTTTTGCTGATTTCAGGAAAAATGTGTCCACTTTTGACCCCCTTTTGGTCCCCCATTTCCATGCACTTACCCAGACATAATGACAATTACTACCACACTTACAATTTTAGAATACAATCTTCTTTAACAATATAACATATTCCTTTGGTGAATAATACATCCTTTATAAAGAAGGTGAAACCTTAAGACAACAATGGTAAACTTGACATAACTATGACATATTTGCAATATACTTAAACAAAGAAATGACGGACAATATACAAACTAGATTGCATGACTAGATGGAATTAACAAAAAAGTATTAATTTTTCAAAAAATACCAACCTCTAAATAAAATTAAACAAGTATATTGATTACACCCATAAAATATAAATACTGAGACCCCGAGTCGACTCAAAAACAAATCATTTATGAATTTAATGATCAATAAAAATCCATGAACCACAAAGATCTTGGATGAATTTGATAGGCGTACATGGGCACCTACATACATGACAAGAATCAAATTGTCGGAGTAACCAGATGGTTCAAGGATATGTGTTTCATATTTTTCTTATAGTTTGGTCTATTTTTGCTAAACCATAGATATTCAGGTTTCCCTTCTATTTATTTTTATGACATAGAGTCGTAGTCCGATCATTATTAGAAGGATGTATGGTTAAAGTCTCTAAATATGTAAATGGTAGGAACCATTTTCTCGCTATTCCAAATTAAATTTGGAACTTTACATCTTGTCATGCTTGGTTGAATCTATTTTTCACAAATCCATATAACTCTTGAGGCTTGAGTGATGAAAAACACACACAAATATCGATGAACAATAAAGTGGGGAACATATAGATGATATTATTAGGATAGGAACAATCGAGCTATGGAATTGTTGTGAGACATGCAGGTATTTAATTCTCACCTTTTTATTTCTAGATTTTCATTCTATCTTCAACTTATCTAACAAATTAAATACCATCTAATCAAAAATCTTGATGCCATACTTTTTTAATAAATAACACGGCTTAATTGGATGATAAAATCTACCCTTGGCTCATATGACCAACCATTGAGGGGATCCTACTTTCTTGCAATTACTCAAGTTTGAAATTTAAAGGATGATATAATTTTCTATAAGAAGCAAGCAATGTGGTTGGGTTTCGAACCTGGAACCTATTGATTTTCCCATTTTTAATTTTGGCCCCTTTAAGCTCAAATTGCACTAACGTGATTAATACGAGCTCCAATACAAGTAAGTTTAAATTCTTTGGCATGTTTGAAAAAACAAGGTATCTTGACCCCATGGAAATATATTTAGTTGTCGGATAAGATAATATTATTGAATGTTTGAAAAAAATCTTCTTTATGTTTCTAAAAAAACCCATAAAACTTAAAGCTGTGGTGACATACATAATTCCACCAAATAGCCCAAAGATGTTCACAAAAACCGGAAATCCCACATTTGGCACGTTGCTTAGCATATTTGAGTTTATTGTCGATCTTAGGGTTTTAACAAGATCTCGAAAGCATATTAATGCACTTGGGCACTCTATAACTAGGTACCTTTGTCAATTTTGTACTATGTTATTCTCGTTTCAGAGCCATGTCTTTGCTATAAGGGTGATTTTTTTACCCAATAGTTGCCCCCTTGTTTAGGGTGCATGTGACGAATGTAGGAAGATGCGGCCCAAATGATAAGACCTGAAATTGATATGTATATCGTGGATTGAATGCCCGTAGGTGGTAGGGGACGTGCATGGTAGAAACCAAGGCACATGCAAGAAATATAGGATAGAAACAAGTGTTAGTGTAGAAGAGCTAGCATGCAATGGAAGACAATGTATCAAACAACTATGAAGACATGACACCACAAAAAGTGGGTTTCATACATGGCACATCGCTCACAATGTCACAAGACAATCAAAGCCAAAGCAGCCATAATCAAACAATGTTCAAGCAAGACATATGGCATAGCTTGTAAACAATAGAAAATAATAAAAAAACAAGAAGTGATAGATAACCATGGCTGTAGAGAATCCTACAAAGAAAATTCTACACATGAAGCACTCATTAATATGTTAGAAAGAAAAATAGTATGTCGAGCATGTATATATCGGTGAAAAGTAAGTGCTAGTAACAAGAAGTAGCAAATGTTGTAATGATAGGACCTACGAGTGTGGAGTATGAGAATAGAAAAGATAAATGCCCCCAAGAGCCTCGGTGGGACTAGTAAAGAGCAATGTCGAGCATCATGCATCATGTAAGAATATGTAAAAGTCCTACATTCACCTCAAGATACCATGTGAACGTGCATGTGTGTATAGAAAAAGATAATGAAATACTAAGTATCCGGCTAACATAGGAAACAAAGTACAACATGTAAGTAATATAAGATTAACAAGAGTAAAGACAACCAAGATGTGGAGATGTTGTGTAAATGTGATGGTGTGCTGCGATATGCAAGATGAATAAATGAGAGGGGTCATGTCACCCCTAGTGGATGTGTGTGACGTGAGGTTCATTTAATAATTGCTCCCTCAACAGTCAAGTATGAACCATAGAAAAAGAGTGCGTCATTGGGTAACAAAGGCATTAGAGGTGATTGAGATTGGATGTTACGAAAGATTTATCATAAAGCAAAGAGTGTGAAGTGTAGTAGATAAGTGATGAGTAGATGAGAAAGACAACCAATAGTGATGGAGAGGGGGAGAAAGTGTAATACCCTCAAGTGTGCGAGTAAGGTTCATTTAATGCCCTCAACAATCATGTATGAACCTTGAGAACATGAATGTTCATCGGGTAGCAAGGTAGAGTATTTAGTAGCAACATTGTGTTGTATAGATAGGAAGAAGTAATGGTATAAGAAACAAGTGAGGGGGCAAGTATGATGCCCCCAAGTGTGTATATTAGGAGTTGCTGGCAAATAAATGTGATCATTGTGAGCAAGAATAGCCAAAGTATGTATAGTGAACAAAAGGATGTATACCATATATATAAAGTAGTATGTGTATCATGAATAGAAGGATCCATAAGTAAGCATGAGGAGAAAAGCATGTATAGAGTGGAATATGAGCGAAAAGGGAAGCCATAAGCATATATAGATGTAGTAAGGTGTGATCATAGTGTAGATAAGAGAAAGTGTTGCTAGAAAGATTAACTTGAAGTGCAAAGCAACAGTAAGGTATAGGTGTGTATGTGAGTAGTATGGATAGGAAACAACTACTTATAGGTAAGTGCAACAAGTTGGGGGCCAAAAGTGGACATGAAAACCCAAAATTCAAGTATCGTGATTGCGGTTTTAAAACCGTGATCGCGGGTTGTTTTCTATAGGTTCGGGAATTTTCGAACCTAAAACCATGATTGCGGTCCTCTGAGATAAAAATAACAGACCTGCGACCCCTCATTTTCCCCATTTTCCCCTTAAAACCGTGATTTCTCCCCCACTATTGGCACTCATGCTTTGAATGCCCCTTGAAATTGCTCTTCGGACTTCTGGATCATGAAATTTTCAACGATGCCGCCAAGACAAAGAGGTAAGCCCTTAATTTTGATCAAATTTCTTGCATTTTAGGTTTTTTTGTGATTTTCATGGGTTTTTCAATTTTTTGTTTATGTATACAATTTATTTGTTTTGTCAGTTGTTTAGAAAGCTCATAATCCTCCAAACTGTCCAAATATTCCTCAAAACCCTCCTCTCGAACGTAGATCTACCTTCGTGGCTCCTTCCGTCCCAATGAAACTATTAGGAACACAAGCTAATATTGTTGGAAGAATCTGACAAAATAAAAATTTTATTGAGAACCTTATTCATACAATAAGACAAAATCATGCCATAAATTTGTCCCACATGACTTTAGCCAATACATTACAAACATTGATTTGCGAAGTCGACTCCACAACCAACCAAATAGACATATGGAATACCTTTAGAGTTGATTGTAGGTGGTGGTATGTAGATAAATTATCCCATGCGGTCGTAAAAGACAAAAAAATTGTAAAAGACCACATTTGTGCATTATTTACTGACCCAAGAACCAATGCCCCCGTGACTACTTGCAAACAGTTCCCAATCCATTGGTGCCATGACAACCAAATCAAGAACAATTTTTGGGACCGATCTTTGGATGGTTTTGATTATCCACCATGCAATAACAATGAGGCTCTTCTCTATTTTTGAAGAAATGGTATTGCAAGTTTGTGCTTAGTGAGGTCCCAAATTATTTTGACTTTTCTGAGTTTTACGGCCGAGGAGGTGGCTCTGCACAGAGCAGACCAAGTGCACGCGTTGGTCAACTTAGGATCCCTAATGCTCCAAAACCCCCACTACCTTCAGTTATCCCTCCTACAGTGAAGGAGGTTGTGGAGATTGACACACTACATGCATTGCGGGAGCTCACCGACACTCTAACCCAACATAGTGGTATGATTACATCTGGTGATGTTGGTGGAGGCATCAGTTCTAGCGCACCACACCACTATGGATCATGTGGCACCATATGCACTGTGGGTGATACATCATTTATTGGATCACATAATTTATTTTCTCTATATGAGATGATGGCAGATGTTTTTGGAATTGGTGCAAATGATCTTGGTCTTTCATAGGTAAATTTCAAATAAATATAATATATATACAATAGTTTATTTCATTTGAGATTTTAATATATATGTATTTGATTACATCATACATACATGTAAAAATTATTTTTTATTTTATTTTAAACAACAATAGTCAATGAAGGACACATTTGACGCATTCGACATGCTATTCTATGCAGTACTAGGCATGTTACAAACGTAAGTTTCAAGTTACTTACATTTCAAAGTTCATTTGATTGCATGTTTATTATTAAATACACATTAATGTTCATGTATAGTGTTTCATGTGTACATGTACATATTAATATGTTTTTCTTTTATACACATGAGCCTAATGGGTCATCATCTACTTTGGGCACTGAGGCTACTGGCACGCCTCACATGACTTTTAAGCAAAGTTAGTTTATCTTGACGTGTATTTTCTAATTGTGGAATTCTCTAGTAGTTTGCAATCCCATAACTCTAGCCAGTATAATTTGATCATAACATTAAGCTCTTATGATGCAAGGGTTAAGTAAACACTCTCCTAGATATACAAACTCTCCTTTTATCATGATCATGGACACTTACCTCTATGCTAGACATGTTTCTAGAGCACTCCATCTCTAATGATTTCTCCATCATCCCTTGCCTCTGAGGATCTCTTTTAGCTTCTTAGGATGTATGCATAACTGACCTTGCCAACATTGTTAGTTCTATGCATTCTTTATTAACCCTCTTCTCTCTAAACAACAAAGAGATGACAATATGGGATAAGTTACCTACACTTCTAAATATATCATGGGTCCCTTGGTTCATGTTTATCACCAATACTCCCTATGCAATTCTATACACCCAATCTCATATTATATTTGTTATTCATCAAGTTTCTCTATATTTGCATTCTCATGTACAATGGATATAGCTTGGTGAGGCCTAGAACCAAGTTCTACATACCAAATACATTCCACATCTTTAATAAATTACTTCTTAAATATTAATGTAGGGGTTATGCTTGAACTTGGGCTTTAATTTTTTTTCTTTAAAGGTTTACTATTCACAATGGTTGTTTCATAATATCAAAGAGCTTAAACTTGCTCAAATGACCAAGCTATACCTACCCCTGCCTAAAGGATCTCCTTTTGAGGTTCAATAGCACCATTTGTTGCTCCAAACACCTGAGGTCCTAACGAGACCTAATACATGCTCATAACAACTAGAGGTCTTTCTTAATATCAATGATTGGGGGGTGATCATCACCGAGCCAATGTCTAATAGATGTACAAGTCTCCTATATTCACATGAAGCACTATTTCTAGCTATAAAGTCCACTTCTGAGGTTCTTAGAAAACATACCTCTCTTTATAACGGATTCCTTCTTCATATGCAGTCACAAGACCTCTTCCACCTAGTTAAGGTGTTCAAGACATCAAATTTAAACCTTTAGACTCCTTGATGAATATTTAAACAATGAACTTCAATGATGTATTCTTGTAATTCTGCCCTTAGGTATCTCAAGGTTCTTAAATGCCTAATTCAATGTCTTTGATGGAATTATAAGGCTTACAGGGCATACCAACTTTTCAACAGACCTTTCTCATCATGATTCAACTGTTCATGATCGTTCATGTGTTGTTTTATAGTTAAATTTGCCAACTCAACTTTCTAATAACCCTTTTTGTGACTTAATATTGTCTTGTATAGTTAGATTTCATTCAATTGATGCCATTTTCTTTATTCCTACACCCATAAGATCATTCAAACATCTCATTCATACTTGATACCACCTTCATACCTAGTCTAAGATCATGATTTATCAAATTATAGTGAGAAGCCTGACTTTTGCCTTAATTTCTATACACTGTACTTTTACCATGTTGCTCGAAATAACTATTAGAGATAACTTTCACTACACTGTATCAATCACCATGAAATATTGGGGTATTCTAATTCATACACAAACAAATATAATTTGAAACTTCTAGCAAGATTCACCGTATAATCAAAAGTTACACAAATCCCTAAATAGAGCTAGAGAGCCTATAATTTGCTTTAAAACCAAATTATGAAATTTCAAGACATAGAAAAAATCATGACTGTGATCTACATCACCTGTAAGACCTTTCCATATTAACAAGTCATGAGATATTATACAAATAAATAGGACTAATTATCCTTTTCTACTTTATCATAAGGTGTTTAGACTCTTTGGTTATGTCATACACTTGTTATCTTACATAACTCTTTGTTTTAGGTCTTATTGCGCTAGTCCTCTTCTCATGCTAATACTCATTGCTACAATTTTCAATTAATGTTGATCTACATGTTTTTTGTACAATTTATGACTCACAGAGAGAATTCCTCCCTATATGCAGTGGAGGCTACTTGTAGATGTTGTCAAAGATCTCGCAGATCCACTAACTCAGTACAATTTTTTAAATTTGTTAAATTTTGGATGAATGTTTTCTTACTACTTATCTACAATATCAAATTGTACATGAAATATTTAATTTGAACTATTTATTTGTATGTAGCCTACCCCTCGTGAGTCTATCATTGACCCTGTAATGCGTTGACAACAAATTGATAGGGATTATGAGATTGTGGTAAGATTTCACATGCATTAAAAATTCTAAGTTTCTAAATTTTGAATGTATTTTAAAATTTTGGGTGTTAAAAACTTGATGTTTATGAATGTAAAAGCTAAGTCAGCAGCCAGCTTAGAGATGCCTAAGACCACACAGATGAAATCTGTAGCAACATCTCCCTCCACTACATCCACAAGTCGTGGACATGCTTCTTCTAGCAGGGCGAAGAGAGGGAAGATGTTTCATGATTAGATTCATAGGACCCATGTATAGATATATATGTCATCTGGTCCTAGTTCATGATTCTTCATAGTCCATGTATACAGCCTTATGTGACCGCATGTGGTCCTATATGTATGACACACTTAGTTTGATACATTATTCTTATATTTTCGAGACACGTGGCACACTTAGTTTGATACATTATATCCATGTTGGTTTTCATAACCATATTACTTCTATGTTTGATTTGATTTGATGGCCTCGATTATGTGACCATTATCCATATGATATATGATATATGATTTATGTTATTCTTATGATATATGATATATGATGTTATGTTATATAATGGTTTTGAAGGTTCTTGGGTGCAAGATCATTTTTTGTTTAATGATTCAAGTGTGGAGTTATATCAATTTTTTTATTTTAAGCACGTACTTAACACGCTCCAAAATGGGACAAAATGTACACAATTAAAAATGGTATTGAGGGATTTATTACAAGTCATTTTATATGTTTTTAGTGTACTTAATATTTATTTGTTAAGTATTAGTCCAAATTATGTCTTTATTGATGTGTGTAATGTTAAGGTCCTAGTTTGAATTCACTTGTTTGAAAAAATACATAAACATTGTAGTTTATTTGGAACAATATATGCAAAAATATTCTTAACACTCTATTATGTATTTACATGCTTTAAAAAGATATCAAACAATCATTAGAGTATTTACATGGTAATGTGTTTACCTTGTTGCAATCTCATTGATGCGAGATGAGTAGTGAAAATTCATGCACCGGGACGTCGTGGGAGCGAATTGCCATAGCCAACGCATCCGGTTGGGGGGTATATACCTTTGGGTGCTATGGCGGGCTCCAGGGAGGCTCGATTCAGAGTCAAACCACCCGATCCGGAGCCAAGAACCCCTTTCCTATTCATCCCAATTCACGTTTTAACGGAAACTTATGACGATCACAACTTGGCGCTCGGTCATCCAAACCGAGAACCATCTGAGCCAAAACTTGAGTGAAGGAGGCCTCTAATCGCACCCAAGAATTCAGGGTCATGGCATTCCTTGAGCCTTCGTGGCATAATTATTTGCAAACTGCTTTTCTAAGAAGTCCTAAGAAATGAATGGAGCCAAGTAGTGAGAAGTCATGCCTCAAGACATTATGGCACCAAACCGACAAAGTGCCAACATGTTTGGGTGGCCAGGTAAACGCTAGAGGAGGCATCATTTCGGTCATGCGGGATAATGGCCCCTTCCGGCTATTTCGTTCAGGTGTAGTCCCTTAAGAGCCCTGAGACCAAAAAACTGTACAACTTTGACAAGTGATTACTTGGTCTCCATGGCACCTAGAGACATATTTTTGGATCCTACACCTCAGTGTAAGGACCCTATACAATAGTCTATCTCAATTTTTTCATCTCAAATAGGTGCTCTCGCTGCCCTATTGTTTGTAAACGTGCCAAATAGTGCAATTTGAGCTAGTGTAAGGTTGTCAAATGCTATATTTTGAAAACGGTGGATCATGGCACGAAATGGACCGCATGAAAAATGTCTAGGTGACCAGGTAAATACTAGGGAGGTGTTGTTTTGGTGCGGGACAATGTCGTTGCTTACTTCGATTAGACGTAATCCCTTAAGAGCTATTGTCCTCTCAATTTTCCCCACCTTTTCAAATCTAAATTCATGAAAATTGGAGCCCTGCCATGTTAGAAATTTGTGTTTTAAACTCCTCATGACGCTTGTTCTCATTTCCACGGGTTTTTAATCATTTTCCTTAGTCTACTGCCGTTAAAATGTTTTACCTATTTTCAGTAGGTGGGAAATGATTTTGGTTCTCCTTTGATGAGTTGGAATGCATGGGAACTTGCATCTTTTGTTTCTAACCTTTTACAGAGAAAGAAATCCTTCATCGGGAGTAGAAATGGCATTTTCTGTTTCCTACAACTTTCTACGTTCTTTTCCCCATCAAATTCTTGCTCGGGAAGGCGAGGCTACACGTTTGTTTCCCATTGGATGCGGTCGGGTGGGTTTCTTTGTGAACTTATTACTTTTGGTGATTTTGGAAAAATGCCAAATTTTCCCCACATCCCCGCCGGTCCCTGATTGGCTGGAGCAGTTTTGGCGGAGGTTCGGGCCGGTAGATCCATTTTATTTTCTAAGGCATTATGGCGAAAGGAAATTTTTAAGTTGAGGCCCACAACCAATCAGAGAGGGACACGTGTCTACGTTGAAAATTCAATGGCGGGGACATGGACTTCGGGGGGAAAGTTGGAATTTCTCCTTTTCCAAAACAGTTAAAAAGCAAGGCACATCCCCACAACCAATCAGGTGGCTCCACATGTCACCAATCAGAGAGGGACACGTGGCTATTTCTCAATTCATAGGTGCCTTGGCAGATCGACGGGAGACTTTGAGAATTTTAGCCTTGTTTCCACAAAAGGCAAAGAGTTCTAAAAAAATGGCCCGTGCCCCCGAGCGAAAGGATAAATTTTCAAGTTAAGGCCCGCACCAATCAAAGAAGGACACATGTTCATGTTGAAAAGTCAATGGCGGGGCACAGACTTTCGAGGAAAAGTTAGAATTCTTCCCTTTTCTCAAAATAGATAAAGTCTAAAGCAGAAGTGCATCCCCGCAACCAATCACATGGTGCCACGTGTCATGTTGAAAAGTCAAAGTGGGTCGTGGAGATTTTTGAGAATTTGAGCCTTTTTGTTAAAAAATTTCAAATGGCAGTTTTGACCCGCATTTCCTCAGCCACTCAGATGATGCCACGTGTCCAACCTTTGGCGAAGCTGTGGCGAGGGGAACAAATTGAGAAAATGCGCTTTTTCTCCCAAATGTCAGAAATGCAGATTTCTTCCCTAGGGCCATCGTTGCTTGGATCTTGCCACGTGTAGGGTCCAAATTTGAAGGTAAAAGGGGGAAAAGATAGCCAAATGCCCTCTTCTAGTTTTTATCGCCATTAATGAACCAGAGCTCTATAAAACATGAAAAATGGCTCATTCTTCATTCTTTTCCCTATATTCCTTGTTGGTCCTTCATGAGATGTGTTTTGGATTGGTTTTGGAGCCAAATTGATAAGTTTAAAGAGGTGTAAAGTTTAATCATCAGAAAATATTTTATTGGGCATACGCGATAAAATGGGATAAAACTTATCAATAAGCACTTGAGTGCTATGAAAGTGGTTAAAAGGTGGAAATGGCAGGACCACGTGAAGGAGAAAATCATGAGATGTCCCCTGCTAAAATAATCATGCTCAAACTGACGAGATATTCACCTTTTTGAACCTCCTGTTTTCATGAGTGTTTGTTTCATGTCACTTTCCAAAAGTGGATCTGCAACAAACATTATCCCTTTCGGATATTCTTTTCTTGGGGACAAAGTATGGATGTAAACAAATTGTTATAAATATATGGCTTTGGCCATGGGAAAAAGGGGATTCTGGTTTTTTTGGGAAAGTTGTAAATTCTGAAGTAATTCAATACAAAAGTTCTTTCTTTCTTATTTTCCTCTGTTATACCTTTCTCTCTCCTTGCTCGATTCAATGGATCTTTTATTTTACATTCAATAGAAACTTTGTGTTCTGGTTTGTGTGAATCTTTAGAACTTTGTGTCTAGCAGATTTGTGCAGGTGGTGAAGTAATTGATCCTTTCTATATTTTCTTGGTTCAATGTGAGTAGGGAGATACTCTGCTATCTATATTTCCCAAAAGCATTGTTGTTTTCTTCCTTCTCCCATCTCTATATTCTTCCATTCCTTCTGATTGATAATCTTTTAAGTATGAAAATGTTCCAAGATATCAGGGTCCAAACATTGAGAGTTGTATATATGTACATTTTTTTTTCCTGCTTTCAATAAGGGAACCTCTCCCATTAAAGAGGAGGGACTTGTTGTCCCTTGACTGTGGTTTCAACCCATGTTCCATTCTGAAACCCAACATTTTTTTGGTGACTCCTACTGGGAATTCATTGCAAATGGATTCCAAGTTTTAATAACAACTTCTTGATCATCTTTGATCTGGTGACTCCAAGATACACTTGGGGTAGAAGAACCCTTGGGGAAGAAGACCCTCATTTCCAAATTTTGGATCATCAAGGTTTCTCCCTCCCTTCTTCATCAAGAAAAAGAAGAGGAACAAGATCTGTAAGCACTCCTCCTACTAGAGACAAAACTTCTAGGAGTGACATCCCTCAAGATCAAATCAGTCCTACTTTGCATGCTTTGACTCTCACTGGTGTTTTAGTTCCTCTCCAAACAATCTTTCCAAGGATGGTAGCTCATCTGCCTTGGGGCCAAAGGGTTGGGCCTCTTGCTCTTCCCTAGCCATTGCATGAATTGCCTAGAGGCAATAGAAAGAATTTCCCTAAATTCAGAGGTGATGGGAAGGTTCATCCAGATGAACATATTGCAACCTTCATTGTTGCTTGTGGTGTTCTTGGGGTTGAACATGAGGATATCTCTGTTAGACTTTTTGTGGAGACATTACAAGATAATGTTGCTGATTGGTTTTATCATCTCCCTACTAGATCCATCACTAATTGGGACACCATGACAACCCAGTTTGAGTAAAAGCGTTTCAAACATGCTGAGGATGTGCATGCCCTCTTGGCCCAGATTTCTCAAATCAAGAAAGAGTCACATGAGCCCATGAGGGAATTTGTGGCCAAATTCAACAGGCTGGTTAACAAGATCCCACTAAACACACACCTGTGGATCAGATTCAGAGATGTTTCTTCCTTAATGCCCAATTACCTAAAGTGAGCTATGCACTTAGGAGAGCCAATCTTGCCACTTGATGTTGATCAAATATTTGTTGTTAGTGTTGAAGATGATCTAATAATGTCTGGCAAGCTAAGGAGAGATTCATCCAAATCTAAAGCATCCACTTCTTCCACATCTTCTCCTGGGGCTAGTGCAGATCAGTTGGTACAGAAACTTGCTAATGATCTTATTTCCCTCAAGAAGCAGTTCACCCAACATGCTCCTTATCAAGATGTTCCTAGGAAGAATTTTCAACCCAGAAATTAGTTGCCCTCTACTCAGACCAGACTGGCAATTGAAGGTCCACCTGTTAAAGTTCCAGTCAATGTAACATGTGAAGTGTTGGAGCCTGATGATGAGGAAGAGGATGGAATATGTGAAGAACATGAAGAGGAAGCTGATGAAGAATTAGAAGAGTTGAATGGATCTCATGTCCATTTTCTCACCACTGAAGGTATAGATGAAGAGGATGATTATGAAGAAAGAGTCACAGAGATGAACAATGAATCATATGTTGTCATGACTCATGAGCAAGCCAACAAGAAGGAGAAAGTGGTGCAGCCTGCTAAAAGATCTAAGGAGCCTCCTATGGTCATTCCAGTGATTGCAAAGAGAGGAGCTCCTATTCCAACTTCTTCCACATCCAAGGTAAGTTTTGTTGTCCCTTCCTCCTCTATTTCTGCTCCTAAAGCTTCTTGCCCTTCAAATGATAGAGTTGATAAGTCAAAAGTTTCATCTACTCCTATCAATGATGCTCCATCTACCTCTGGTTCTTTTGACATTATTGACCATCTTAAGAAAACTAAGATCCAGATCTCAAAGGCTGAATTCTACCAAACCCATCCCAAGGCCTTTGCTAAGATGGTAGACTTTGTGAACTCCAAATCCAAGCCTTCATCCTCTAGTTCCAAAGGTCTCTTGTCCCACTCCATCTCCTTCACCTCAACCTAGCCTTGTGGCAAGCAGTCACTTCATCTGATGGGAAGATCGAACCATTTTATGTCACCCTCCTCATAGCTGGCCACAAACTCAACAATTGTGTTATTGATTTTGGTGCTTCAGACAATGTGATGCCTGCTAAGGTAGCTCATGCCCTAGGCTTATCCCTTACCCATGCTTTTGGCTCATGTTACTCAATGGAAAGTAGAGAAGTACCATTGGTTGGGAGGATCAAGGATGCAAAAGTAGCCTTTGTTGCTTTTCCAGAGAAGAGAGTTTTAGCCACCATCTTGGTAGCTGATATCCCCCTTCTTCCGCAACATGTTGCTAAGTAGAAATTTTTGTAAAAATGTGGGAGGAGAAATCATGATGGATTGGTCACATGCTCTTATTCCAGTGAATGGGAAAATGAAGAAGCTACTGCCTAAGAAACAAACTGAATATATTGTGCAAAAATAGATGACCCAAAGGCACAAATACTTTATGTAGACATTGGTCATGGTAACTACATGATCATGTCACAAGATGAGGCTAACCATCCTAAGGAGGTGTTTCTTGATCCTAATGGCGTTTGGACCTTGGAATTTGATGGAAGCTGCTCCTCAGCTGGTTCTGGAGCTGGTGTGGTGCTTATTTCTCCTGAAGGGAAAATTCACCCTTTCTCTTTCAAGCTCCAATTCGAAAACACAAATAATACAAACTGAGTATGAAGCTCTCATCCTCGGTTTAAGCATGGAAAAAGAGATGGGGATCAAGAATCTCCTTGCTCATGGAGATAGAGCTGATTGTAAAACAAGTCAGAGATCTCTATCAAGTGAAGAATAGAAGGTTGAAGCATTACAGAACTGGTTTGGGATTCCATTGAGTTCCTTGATGCCTTTTCAATTGAAGCCATGCCAAGGGAAAGGAACACCAGGGCTGATTCCTTGGTTGTCTCGAGGTCTCTACTGATCCCTCATCTAGATTTCTCCCAAGATAAATTCACCATTGAGATGATTCATAGGCCTAGTGTGCCTGACAATGCAAACAACTGGCAGGTCTTTAATGATGATCAACACTTGCTTTCCTTCCTTGAACTCAGAGATAATTTTGACCAGCTGTACTTTGAAGGAGGTGGGAATCTGCCTAGAGAGTGTGTGCCTCCAAATGAAGGAGATATCAAAGAAGAAATGGATCATGATGGTTGTATAAAACTAAAAGGTAACAAGATACCTAAAGGACTGGTAAGTTTGGAAGAGTTATTTGATAAACATGATGGGTACATCAAGTCCAAAGCTTCCAAAGGAGCTCAACAAATATATCGACTATGAAAAGATAAACATAGGAGTCTTAACAAACCTATGTTGGTAAACATTGGAAAGTGTTGCACACAAGAGGAGAGGAAGAAAGCAATAAAATCATTGAAAAGGTATGTTGATGTTCTTACATATTCTTATGATGATCTTAAAGCTTTTCAACCAAAAGAGATGCAACATTTCATTCCTCTAAAGCTTGGGATCAAGCCCTTCCGACAAAAGCAGAGGCAATATAACCCTAAAATTGCTGATACAATTTTTCAAGAGATCCAAAAGTTATTGAAGGCTAAGATCATTTTCCCCATTCACCATTCAACGTGGATTGCTAATATTGTGCACAGAAGAAGAATGGTGAGATCCGGATTTGTGTTGATTTTAGGAACTTGAATCAAACCTCTTTGAAGGATAATTATCCTCTCCCGTAATGGATCAAGTGTTGCAGGTGTTACAGGTTCAGAAATGTTGTTCATGCTTGATGGGTTCTCAAGATATAATCAAGTAGAAGTAAGTGTTGCAAATCAACATAAGACCGCCTTTACCACTCCTTGGGGACCTTTGCTTACAGGAGAATACCTTTTGGCCTTATCAATGCTGGTGCCACCTTTCAGAGGGTAATGGACCTGGCCTTTGGCAGTCTCAAGAAAGAAAATGCATAGTTTTATATCTTGATGATCTGATTGTGTTTTCAAAAACCAGAGCTGATCATTTCCAACACCTTGAAACTGTTCTCCAAAAGTGTAGAGAGCATGGCATCTCCTTGAATCCCAAGAAATATGTCTTTTGTGTCACGAGGGAAAATTATTGGGACACATTGTCTCCAATGAGGGAATCAAAATTGATCCAGAAAGAGTCCAGATGATTCAAAGAAATCCCTCTCCCCACAAGCAAGAAGGGTGTACACTCTTTCTTTGGCAAGATCAACTTCTTAAGAAGATTCATACCTGATTTTTCTAAACTTACTTTGAACATATCCCACATGATGAAAGGGAAGCAGACTTTTGGTTGGTCCTCTGAAGGAAAGGTTACATTTGAAGACATCAAGAAAGCTATAGCAAAGACTCCAATCTTGGCATGCCCTGATTATAACAAAGACTTCATTATCTATTGTTATGCCACTGAAAGTACTCTAGCTGCTGTGTTAACCCAGGAGAATGCTGAAAGTCATGAACTCCCCATAACATTCATGAGTTATATTTTGAAATCCCATGAGATGAAGTACACCATGATGGAGAAACATGCTTTTGTAGTGGTCAAAGCTATGAAGCAGTTTCATTTTTACATCCTCAACTCTCATTCTATTGTGCTTGTGCCTGATACAACTATTAAATCCATTCTTACACAACAAGAATTTGGAACCAAGAGAGGCAATTGGGTAGCCAAAGTTCAAGAGTATGATCTTGACATCAAACCCACCAAGCTAGTTCGAGGAAAGGGCTTATGTGAACTCATCTTGAAGGAGCGATATGCCAAATTGTCTAAGGAGGAAGTTGATATCCCTGTTGTTCTTTTCCTCAGCTCAACTGATGAATGGTATGATGACATTGCACACTTTCTTACTTATGGAGAATGTCCATCCCATTTGAGTGCCAAGGAAAAGAGAGCCATCAAATTAAGGTCTGCCCAATATGTGTTGTGGGAAAATGCATTGTTCAAACGAGGCATAGATGGAAGGTTTTTAAAATGTGTTGACAAAGAGCAAAAAGGAAGTTGTTCTCAACTTTTCATGACCAGGCCTGTGGAGGTCATTTCTCTTCTATGTCATAGCCCACAAAATCCTCTCGTGCTAGATATTATTGGCCTACCTTGTTCAAAGATGCATCAAAGTGGGTAGGCAAGTGTGAAGCATGTCAAACCTTTGTTGGAAGACCCAAATTGGCTGCTTTACCTCTCAAACAAGAGTGATTGAGGAACCTTTTCAACAATGGGGTTTGGACTTCATTAGGACACTCAATCCATCTTCAAGTGTAGGGCATACCCATGTTTTGACTGCCACTAATTATTTCACCAAGTGGGTGGAAGCCATTCTAGTTAAAAGTACTACTTTTGAAGTAGTATGCAACTTCATCAAGGAGCACATCTTGATAAGGTTTGGGATACCAAACAAGATTGTCACTGACAATGCTTCCAACTTTTCTTCTACTGAGATGATGGATTTCTACTATGGCTATGGCATTTCCCTTGCTCACTCTTCAGATTACTATCCCCAAGGGAATGGGCAAGCAGAATCAACTAACAAGAACTTGGTCACCATTGTTCGAAAGCTTGTTAATGACTCTCAGAGAAATTGGCATAAGAAACTATATGATGCTTTATGGGCTAGATAGGATTACACCTAAGAGAGCCATTGGAATGTCTCCTTTTCAAGTGGTATATGGAGTTGAAGCTCACATTGCGACATTGGAACTTCTAGCCTTGCATTTGATGAAGGCCATTGAGGATGCCAGCTTTACCAATTCATTAGACAAAAGAATTATGTACCTCCAGAAGTTGAATGAAGACAAATTGCAAGTGGTTGACATGATATCAGCTCATCAACTCAAGGTAAAAGCTCTGTTTGACAAAAAGGCTAAACCCAAAACTTTTCAAGTGGGAGACAATGTTCTTCTTTGGGACAAAAGACATGAACCTCGAGGTAGCCATGGTAAATTTGATTCCCTTTGGCTCGGTCCTTTCAAAATCAGACATTTTTCTGGTGAGAATTATTTTTACCTGGACTACATGGATGGATCTCCTCTCCCACTTCCTTATAGTGGGCAATTTCTGAAGTTGTTCAAAACCTAGTAGTTTTGGTGGTCCCTCTGTACATTTTGTATAGCATTTTTCTTTCCTTGTTTTTGTTTTGGTTGTTTCCCTTTCTGCGTTCTCTTCTGTGTTGGTTTTGCTTCTTTTTGACTCCGTTACCCAATGGCTAAGACACTGATCCAATCTGATTACCCAAAATTCTCTAAGGTTCTTGATTTTTCCTCTTTCCTCTGCCAAATCATCCCCAGAAGGAGCCAGCTTGTTGTCCTCTCAATTTTCCCCACCTTTTCAAATCTAAATTCATGAAAATTGGAGCCCTGCCATGTTAGAAATTTGTGTTTTAAACTCCTCATGACGTTTGTTCTCATTTCCACGGGTTTTTAATCATTTTACTCAAAGATATCTGTCCGTTGAAATGTTTTACCTATTTTCGGTGGGTGGGAAATGATTTTGTTCCTCCTTTGATGAGTTGGAATGTGTGGGAACTTGCATCTTTTGTTTCTAACCTTTTGCAAAGAAAACAATCCTTCATCGGGGGCAGAAATGGTGTTTTCCCTGTTTCCGCAACTTTCTACGTTCTTTTCCCCGTCAAATTCTTTGCTCTGGGAAAGCGAGGCTACGCATTTATTTCCTATGGATGCAAACAAAGCGAGTTTCTTTTTGAACTTATTACTTTTGGTGATTTTGGAAAAAATGTTAGATTCTCCCCGCATCCCTGCCGATCTCCGATCGGGCCGGAGAGCTTTTGGCGGAGGTTCGGGCCAATGGATCCATTTTATTTTCTAAGGCATTATGGCAAAAGGAAAATTCTAAGTTGAGGCTTGTAACCAATCATAGGGTGCCACGTGTCTACGTTGAAAAGTCAATGGCAGGGACATGGACTTGGGGAAAGTTGGAATTTTTCCTTTTCCAAAATAGATAAAAAGCGAGGCACATCCCCACAACCAATCAGGTGGCTCCACGTGTCACCAATCAAAGAGGGACACGTGGTTGTTTCTCAATTCATAGTGCACTTGGCGGACCGGCGGGAGACTTTGAGAATTTTAGCCTTGTTTCCACAAAAGGCAAAGAGTTCTAAAATGGCCCGCGGCCCCGCCCGAGCGAAAGGATAAATTTTCAAGCTGAGGCCCACACCAATCAGAGAAGGACACGTGTTCATGTTGAAAAGTCAATGGTGGGGGCATGGACTTTTGGGGAAAATTTGGAATTCTTCCCTTTTCTCAAAATAGATAAAGTCTAAAGCAGAAGCGCATCCTCGAACCAATCACATGGTGCCACGTGTCCACGTTGAAAATTCAAAGCGGGTTGGCGAAGATTTTTGAGAATTTGAGCCTTTTTGTTAAAAAAGTTCAAATGGCAGTTTTGACCCGCATTTCCTTAGCCACTCAGATGATGCCACGTGTCCGGCCTTTGGCGGAGCTGCAGGGGGGTGGAGCAAATCGAGAAAATGCGCTTTTTCTCCCCAAATGTCAGAAATGCGATTTCTACCCTGTGGTCGTCCGCTTGGATCTTGCCACATGTAGGGTCCAAATTTGAAGGTGAAAGGGGGAAAAGATAGCCAAATGCCCTCTTCTGGTTTTTATCGCCATTAACGAACCAGAGCTATAAAACATGAAAAATGGCTCATTCTTCATTCTTTTCCTTGTATTCCTTGTCAGTCCTTCATGAGATGTGTTTTGGATTGGTTTTGGAGCCAAATTGATAAGTTTAAAGAGGTATAAATTTTAATCATTAGAAAATAGATTTTATCGGGCATACACGATAAAATGAGATAAAACTTATCAACAAACACTTGAGTGCTATGAAAGTGGTTAAAAGGTGGAAATGATAGGACCACGTGAAGAAGAAAATCATGAGATGTCCCCTGCTAAAATAATCATGCTCAAACTGACGAGATATTCACCTTTTTAAACCTCCTATTTTCATGAGTGTTTGTTTCATGTCACTTTCCAAAAGCGGATCTGCAACAAACATTATCCCTTTCGGATATTCTTTTCTTGGGGACAAAGTATGAATGTAAAAAAATTGTTATAAATATATGGCTTTGGCCACGAGAAAAAGGGGATTGGTTTTTCTAGGAAAGTTGTAAATTCTGAAGTAAGTCAATACAAAAGTTCTTTCTTTCTTATTTTCCTATGTTATACCTTTCTCTCTCCTTGCTCGATTCAATGGATCTTTTATTTTGCATTCAATAGAAACTTTGTGTTCTGGTTTGTGTGAATCTTTAGAACTTTGTGTCTGCAGATTTGTGCAGGTGGTGAAGTAATTGATCCTTTCTATATTTTCTTGGTTCAATGTGAGCAGGAGATACTCGCTATCTATATTTATCAAAAGCATTGTTGTTTTCTTCCTTCTCCCATCTCTATATTCTTCCATCCCTTCTGATTGATAATCTTTAGTATGAAAACGTTCCAAGATATCAGGGTCCAAACATTGAGAGTTGTATATCTGTACATTTGTTTTTCCTGCTTTCAATAAGGGAACCTCTCCCATTAAAGAGGAGGGACTTGTTGTCCCCGACCGTGGTTTTAATCCATGTTCCATTCTAAAACCCAACAAGAGCCCTAAGACAAAAAACCGTACAACTTCGATGGATGATTACTTAATCTACGTGGCACATAGAGATGTCTCATTAGATCCTACACCTTGGCATAAGAACCCTCTACAATATCTTGTCTCAGTTTTTATGTCTCCAATCGGTGCTCTCATTGTCGATTAATTGCAAATGTGCCAAATAGTGGAGTTTGAGCCAATATAAGGTTGTCAAACGCTATATTTTGAAAACGGTAGGTCATGACACCAAACAGATCGTGCAAACACATATGGTGGATAGGTAAGCACTAAGGGAGGTGGTATTTTGGTGCAGAACAATGTCCTTGCTTTTGGGCTACTTCGTTCGGGCGTAGTCCCTTAAGAGCCCTGAGACCAAAAAATCGTAGAACTTCGACTAGTAATCACTAGGTATCCATGACACCTAGAGACATATCGTTAGATATTACACCTCTATTTAGGGACCCTCTACAATAGTCTATCTCAGTTATTTTTTGTCCAATCGGTGCTCTCATTGCCCTATTGTTTGCAAACGCACCAAATAGTGTAGTTTGAGCCACTATAAGGTTGTCAAACGCTATATTTTGAAAACGGTGGGTCGTGGCACCAAATGGACCACCCCAAAATGTCTCGATGGCTAGGTAAACACTATGGGAGGAATCACTTTTGTGTGATACAATGTTGTTGCTTTTGGGCTACTTCGTTCGGGCGTAGTCCCTTAAGAGCCTTGAGACCAAAAAATTGTAGAACTTCGACGGGTGATTACTCGGTCTCTGGCACCTAAAGATGTCTTGTTAGATCTTACACCTCTACGTATGGACCCTATACAATATCCTATCTCAGTTTTTTTAGTCTCTAATTGCTGCTCTCATTGCCATATTGTTTGCAAACACGCTAAATAGTGCAATTTGAGTCAGTGTAAGGTCACAAACACTATATTTTGAAAATGGTGGGTTGTGGCACCAAACGGACCATGTCAACACGTCTGGGTGGCCAGATAAACTCTAGGGGAGGTGTTGTTTTGGTGCGGGAAAATGTCATTGCTTATAGGCTACTTTGTTCGAGCGTAGTCCCTTAAGAGCACTGAAACTAAAAACCGTAGAACTTCAACGGGTCATTACTCGGTCTCTGTGGCACCTAGAGATATCTTATCAGATCCTACACCTCTATGTAGGGACCCTCTACAATATTCTATATTAGTTTTTATGTCTCCAATCGGTGCTCTTGTTGCTCTATTGTTTGCAAACAAAGTAAATAGTGCAGTTTGAGTTAGTGTAAGGTTGTCAAACACTATATTTTACAAACAAAAGCTTGTGGGAACAAACCAACCGCACAAACACGTCTAAGTGGCTAGGTAAATGATAGGAGAGGTATCATTTTTGTGTGGGACATTGTCGTTGCTTCCTGTGCTACTTCGTGCTCAGGCGTAGTCCCTTAAGAGCCTTGAGATCAAAAAATTGTAGAACTTCGACGGGTAATTACTTAGTATTTGTGGCACTTAGAGACGTCTCGTCAAATCCTACACCTTCATGTAAGGACCCTCTATATTATCCTATCTCAATATTTTCCATCTCTAATCGGTGCTCTCGCTGCCCTATTGTTTGCAAACACTCTAAATAGTGCAGTTTGAGTCGATATAAGGTCACAAACACTATGTTTTTCAAAAGGAAGCTCATGGGACCAAACCGATTGTGTAAACATGTATGGGTGTTTAGGTAAACACTAGAGGAGGTGTCATTTCAAGTATGGGACAATGTCGTTGCTTGGTGCTTACTTCGTTCGGCTAGTCCCTTCAGAGCCCTAAGACAAAAAAATTATATAACTTCGACGGGTGATTACTCTATCTCCATGGCACCAAGAGTAGATCATACACCTCCACATAGGGACCCTTTACAATAGCCTATTTCAATTTTTTGTCATCTCCAATCGGTGCTCTCACTGCCCTATTGTTTGCAAACACGCTAAATAGTTCAGAGTTGAGTCGTAAGGTGTAAGGTTGTCAAACGCTATAGTTTGCAAACGGAAGCTTGTGGGACCAAACCGGTAGTGTTAGCATGTTTGGATATTTAAGTAAATGCTAGAAGAGGTATTGTTTTGGTGTAGGACAATGTCATTGCCGGCTACTTCGTTCGGGCGTAGTCCCTTAAGAGCCTTGAGACCAAAAAACCGTATAACTTCGACGTGTGATTACTCGGTCTCCATGGCACCTAGAGACGTCTTGTTAGATCCTATACCTACACGTAGGGACCATGTACAATAGCTTATCTCGCTTTTTCCGTCTCCAATCGGCGTTGCCGCCTCTATTATTTGCAAATGCACTAAATAATGCGGTTTGAGTCGGTGTAAGGTCACAAACGCTATATTTTGCTTCTCTTAGCTTCGAGAACATAAATGTTTTTACTAACAGTGCCAAACACGTGAAGGTGGAATATTTTTTCGGCACCACTAACGTGCATCAAAGTGTTAGTCAAAGAAATTTAAGTTGAATCAAAACTATACTATATATACAAAATACACAAATTTAATAAAATATATGAACTTAAATGTAGTTGACAAATTTAAACAATTTAAAGAAATTATATATACCAGATAAGCATGTAAATTCATTCCAATGAACCATCATAACGTGAAAGTGGAAGCTTTTTTGGCACCACTAACCTACATAAAAGTGTTAGTCAAAGAAATTTAAGTTGAATCAAAACTGGATACTAGATATATACAAAATACACAAATTTAATAAAATATATGAACTTGAATGATCTAGTTGAAAAATTTAAACATTTCAAAGAAATTATATATACTAGACGAGCATGTAAATTCATTCCAATGAACCATTAGGACATGAAGGTGGAAGCTTTTCTGGCACCACTAACCTGTATAAAAGTGTTAGTCAAAGAAATTTAAGTTGACTCAAAACCATACTAGATATATACAAAATACACAAATTTAATAAAATATTTGAACTTGAATCTAGTTGAAAAATTTAAACACTTCAAAGAAATTATATATATTAGATGAACATGTAAATGCATTCCAATGAACCATCAGGATCAGATCTACTCTGAATAGTAGACAATATTGCTTCATGATCTGACTCTTGAACCTTCCAAAGAATCTTGTTATTAGGCCTTCCTCGATATCTATACAACTGAACATTTGTCGCTAGAACTAGATGCAAATATAAGAGTATTTTCCTATGTGTCTCAAAGTCCTGGAAACACCCAAAGAAAGGAATTTTTTAAAGGATACCATCAAAGCTAAGTTCCAAAGAACTACCACCGATCCCGTAGGGTACTCAATATCTTTGCCATTTATAACAGGAGAATTCAACTTCTTTGTTTCCTCGATGCAATGACATAAGAAATAGTATGTTCCTTCTTCATTGTCTTACTCGTCAGTAATAACTGTAAACACATGTCCAACAAAAACATAAAGGCTTCAACTCAAATTTAAATTACATATTAATTTTAATGGACATAACTCAATACAAAAATTGTAAAAACCATTTACCTTATCGCACCAAAATCGAAATGTCGCCAAAGTCCTTAGATGTTGTAACTTAATCTAAAGAAACAAGTCTTAATGCTTATGGAGGTTGATAACTTTGAAGCAAAGTTAGAGTCCTAAAATTCATCTATCCACCCATTCTTGTGAATCAAACTCAACGATGACAAATTCGATACAAGATGCACAAAAACACGCCACTTTTCTTGTCCATGTGGCCCATGAAGTAGCGTCGAGCTACAAAATGAGTGCAGATCACTGACCCCCGTGAGTGTCATATAATCCTCGTAGTTAGAAATTTTTGTTCCTATATCAACCAAAACTATCTACGAACCGTGGAATTTTCTTGAGAACCTCGGACCATTTGTCAATACACCATTCCATTATGCTCTTTGCATCTTCAATTTAGAACCATCTTTGTACTTCAACTCTTCTCAAGAGCTCTTTTCACACATGCCCTCGCACCGTCATGTTCTCCTTTTCCATGTCTAGCCTCGGTGAAACTCCAAATATATTGCACACCCATCTTGACATGCATCATGCCCATCCAATAAAACATTCGTGAATTCTTAAACTGAGACGTGTAATTATCTAACCATATATAATGTTAATTGAAGTGGATGTCCCTAGCAGACAAGTTTCCATAAAATAACTAGAAACACCCTTGCAAAAATTCAATAGAATGAGTACGATCATCACTAATATAAAAGTGATACTCTTTTAAATTATTTTGATCATTCTCTGTACTATCAAGAGAATGTATAAATGCTATATGTACAAAAATGGCAACATGTACTGAGTTGTAATATTGCGATTGAACCTCCATTTATGGTCAACATGTAATTATCTACAAAATCGACCACCTTTGAAATAATAGTATGAATAAGAAATGTGTCCTTACATATCTTGAATTGTTCATCCAACCATCGAGCTTTGTGTGTATGCCTAAACATACTCATAAACAATTTCATTCTTAAATTTTCTCATAAATTGAAAAATAGACATATGTTTTGTAACTAGTTCACACCATTTACACTCCTTTCCATATTTCAATTGGTATGGTACTGATTTATATTTATCAAACTCAAATAAATTATGTCCTATGCACCTCCAATTTGCTCATTGATACAACTTTCCAATTTAGGTAATCCATTTTTGCACGTACCACAACTTCCATCTAAACAATTTTGACTATAAAAAAATGTCTAAATTCTCTTTCACAAAATATCGTAGGAATGAAATCCCTGGAAGATATTGGTGGAGCTTAAACACCACATTTTGGTAACATAGTTTCAAAATGAAAATCCGAACGAATACGTAAAAATTTAGAATAATGCATTGCAAATTCAACATGTTGCCTACAACAACAAGTGGTGCGAGCGTGGTTGATTTTCACATAGAATGGTTTCAACATTTCGTAAAAAAATGTTGATAATTTTAATTTCGGGATACTCATGTTCAAAATTACGAAAAAATTGAGTTTGAGTCATATCTAATAAATGCTTCGGATGTGGTTCGCGATTAGTATAACCAACTCTTTATTTTACAACATCTCTTGTATTAGGTGAAACTCTAGTGTTATCATGCCAAAACTGAATAACAACTTCTCTTATAACATCAGATATATCTTTGTCTTTACGCGGTTGTTTAGCGAGAAAATACCCAAAAATTAGTATTATTGAGCGATTGAAGGATATTACGCATTTCAATTGCTTTCATTAGAGTTTTTCGATTAACTTTCAACATTCGACTTGTTTGCCTAATCAAATGTTGTTTTTTGTTGATTCACTTACAACACTAGTAGTAAGTACACGACGCACACACATTATTATCCCTTGTGCGTCTTTAGACACCAACAAAGTGTGATATTCATCATGAAGGTTTTCTACAATTGTAGAGGTTTGACTACGTGTATTAGATGTTGTCACTCATAAAGTGTTTAATATATGTCTCATTTTATTCAATTTCATCAAACTAACTAACAACTAACATATTTGGGAATCATTTTAAATTTCAAAATATTTATCCCAAATTTCAAAGTGGCTTTTCTTCTCGCTTTGTCGTTTATAATTTTTTTCAAACATTGGTTTCAAAATGTTCTCATCAATTTCAATTAAATAATTAGGTTTCTTATGTAAAATCCTAGGAGGTGTTTTGTCAAAAAAATGTCTACGGTTTCAACTGAATTTATTGATTCACATTTTCATTGTTTTCATCAATTTCAACATCAACTACATCACGAGTACTTAATTCATCTTCAATGTTGGTAAAAACATCTTCATCACGAGTATTCAATTCATATTCAATATCGACAATAAAACATTACACGGTTCCTCATTGCTTAAAATAGTAGGGGTTAAAGATGAACCTCTTCGATTCACGAAGTTTTCGCATTCGCTTAGAATCTTGAAATATTTGTGTGTCTAATTTGTTTGGTTTTTTTAGTTATTGATTTCTTTTTTTGACTTTGTTTCTTGTCTCCCATGATATTTTGCTTTCGATGATAAGAAAAACGCGCAAAAAATGACAAAATTTCACATTAATTCATACAATAAGGCCAGATAGTAAAAATCACATGGTAAATCAAACATTGGGATTTGTGTAAATATGATTTAATAATCGTGATTGTGGTTTATAAAGCACAATCACGATATCGTTATTTAAACCGTGATCGCGGTTCTTTTTGTATCATTAAATCCAACCCTCAAGGGTCGGGAAATCTTTGTTTTTCCCAAACCAGAGCTTTGGGAGGTCATTTTGGTGTGTGAAAGGCCAAAAGTTAAAATTTTCTCTTCCATGGACTTGAACCATGTCGAAAAATTAAAAAACATGTCACAAAAATGGCACCATCACATAGGGGAGACTGTTAGCTTTGTAGAAATATTGATTTTAAAGTGAATAGAATAAGATAAATATCATTTTATAATTTTTTACTAATACAGTAGGTCTTTAAGACACTTTTTCCCGTGAATGTTCATGTCTACGTTTAAGACTGCAACTTTTGTTTCACTTATCAGAATGTGATAAAACCTATACCATCCCAAGCATGGCAAAATTCTATACATGTTCATAAAAAAGTATTTGATTTCGATATATTTTGATGTAGTTATGGTGGGCAAACGGAAAGTGCTTTGTTTTCTAAAAAAATTTAGACCACTTTCACTGAAAAAAAAAAAAATTACTCAAAAAAATACAAAATAAAATCCATCCCAAGATAGACAATGACATCTAACTTTTTACCAAAGAAAAAAAAAAGTTTTGGTCATCCAAATCGCGGGCAAATGGACTACAATCTTATATGTATTTTCAAATTAAAAAAACCAAGTCATAGAATTTTGAGTGTTTAATATAGCTAAACTTGTCTGTTTTTAAAAAAATTAGTAGTTTAGAAACTAGATTCCAGATGCTATGATTCATATTTATATAAGTTTTTATAATTTTGAGTGCGTGTATTGCTAATGATCCCTACAAGTTGAGGTTTATTTGTTTTTTACAATATGACGTCCACTTATGACCCCTTTTTAGTCCCCCAACTTGGTGCACTTACCCTAGAACATGTGACTACAGGGGAGATTTCAACTCCCCGACGTGTGCAAGTGATGGTGATCTATCCGATGATGGGAGAGAAACCATGCCATGGTGGTGGATGTGGCAATGTGTAAGGAAGATCAGATTCGACAAAGTAAGTTGTAACATTGAGAATGGATGGGAAACATTTTTGTGATGGTAAGGGGGAAATGGTCATAAGTTCCCATGTATTATAATAGAGCATCATCAATAAGGAATGTATCCAATTCAAGATAAGTGGGAGAAGCAGGATCACCAATAAGCTCAAGGTATAGTAGAGGAAGATTATGAGTATGTGAAGTAGTGTAAACCTTAGGAGAAGATGTGGCGGGAATAAAAGGAGCAAGCAGAGGGAGATAGCTGATGTCGAGTTTGGTGGATTGTGTGGGAATGGAAAGAGGCTCTGTGACTCCCTTTCCATATTTTCCTAATCCAGTGCTAGTGAAACCGTAATGAAGCATATATTGATACCCAGGACCATACTTTGTGAAATTAGGAGGAGATGTGGCAGAAGTAGGGGCTTCAGGTGAATGATCAATAATGTTGCAAAAGGAAAAAGGGGAGGGATTTGCTTAAGGCCTCATGTAGACAACACCTTGGTATAGGAATTTAAGATGCACGTGAAGGGTCAAGGATTTGCGTACGCATGACATGGATCCAAGGTTGTTTGAGAATAATATTATAATCAAGATTATTAGGCATTAAATGGCACGGGACAGTCAAAATGCATGGCCCAACAAGAATCGGAATTGTGTGGTTGTACTTAAGAAAATTATCAAAGCCACAAATACAAATAGATGAGGGAGTTAAGGAGGCTTCAAAAAGGCCAATTTGCTAAAGGAATGATAAAGTACAAATGTTAAGACCGGATCCATTATCAACTAAAGCTCGTGTAACCCCTATATTATGGATGCAAACTTGAATATAAAGGGGTGTATCATTATCTAAAACAAATTGAGAAGACATTTCAACATATGTAAAGGTAATATGCAAGACTAAGATCTAGTGTTTGAATAAGGATTTGAGTGGTCGATCACAAGTTGGGGTTCACCAAATGATTTAATATAATTTGAATTTAATCTTATTTCAAAGTAACATATTGTAAAAAATGATATTCAAGTGATTACATACAATAATGTAAAACCCTAAGCAAGTGAAGGGAAGAAGACTCAATTGATTCTGTGATCCGGGTGATCAGGATTGTGTATATGTTGGAACAAGTTGGGAACAACATTGTAATGGCTTATGAAGATTCAAAAGTACAAAAATATGTAGGACAATAGCGTTCACAAGAGGACATGAGTGTCTCAGGTGCTAGTGACAAATTTGGGGTGCTAGTGTACGCTTAGATGCTTAGGTTATAAATTTTTCTGGGTTGGAAGGTCTTCGCTCCAATATTCTTTGTCTCTCTGATCGCACTATTAGGGTTCGATCACACTTGTTGTCTCGCATATTGCTTAACGAAAACCACATGATAAAAGGGGAAAATGTAGACACCAAATTTTGGTATGCTTGTCCACCATCTCGTGTCTGCTCCCTTTCGTTTTCATCTTGTGCGTACACATCCCTCTTCCTAGATTCAAATTCATGTTTCTCTCCTACATCCCATTTATTTCATCTAATTTCCCACTTTCCTATCTTAATCTTATCTTTATCCTATCATTATTTTATCTCTTAATTCATCCCTAATCACATTTAATTATCCCTAAACCCATCCATTACCCTAATCACATCCCTAAACACCCCATTTATCATCCCTAGACTCTCATCTACCCTCATTTAATGCCTTTCCACCCTCCAACCACCTTTTATCATCCCTATGCAACCCTAACCCACCTAAATAACTCAAAACCATAATTCTACCCCCTTAGGCCCCGTGTCTCGAGTTGAGCATCATCTCCATCGCCCAAATCAACTAAGCAGCCGTAGTGGGACGACGACCCTATAAGTATACCACTACCCCCTCCTCCTCAAGATGATGATATTTGGGATTTTTCAGCCTTCTTGCGAGTTTGCTTCATTTCCTTCTCTTTTTTATGAGCAATTATCATCAATTTGGAGCCATCTTGGATCCCTTGCATGTCGCGTGGGGATATGAAGGTTAGAGTTGTTTGGATTTATGGTCATTGTTTCATCATCTTTTTATATCAGTTTTACAGTGTTTGTTCATTGCCTCTGAGGTCTACCATCATCTCGCCATCACCGATTCTTCTTCACAATTCTTTTGCCATCCATTTATCCCTATCAAGCCCTAATTCTTCCTTAGTCGTCATCGATCCAACCCAGCCACCGTCAACTGATCTACATCAACTTTGTTTCTTGCATTCTACGATCGTCATGTGTTTTCCAACCTCCTTCAACATTAAGATCTTTATGTTTCGTGATCCACCCTTCCGACAACCTAAATCTCACTTTTTGGCCCCGATCGCCGTCGACTATTCCAAATCGCCCCTGGTCATCATCGACTGATTTACATTTATCATACTTTCTTATGATCTACATCCTTCTTACATCCTTTATGTTTCCTATTTTTCTCGCATCGATCGGGGACATCCTCAACATCTCAACATGAGATCCAAAGCCTCCTTAGTGTTTGAGAGTCTATTTTAGATATGTTTTTCGCACTTTTTTGATTTGCCCTAATGTAGTCGCCGCGTCGACCGCCTCTCGTCGCCCTAGGTCGCCATCAACCCGATCAGGTTTGATTTTTCTTATCTTAATTTATCGTTTATCATATCTTTCTCTTTGTATATATAGCATATATCTACTTTATTTTACCAAATCTACATCTTGTTTATCCATCATCTTTTATCAATATTTTAATAAAAGTGGGTTGACATCCTCCCTAGGAAGTTATCACTTCCGAGACTGAATTTGTCAGGCAACCCACCATCTTATCTACTAATCTTTTTCTTGTGTAGTTGTCTCTTTGTTGTGTAGGTTATCAAGTTCACTGCGGAGAGGATCTTTGTGCTCGTATCTTCATCTTAATCGTTATCATACATCAAGAGGCAGGCTTAAACCCTCCCATAATTTGGATTTTCTTATTTTCTTGCACACCATTCCATTAACTTGAAATAAGAGTGGGAAAATTCATCAAACATCCAGGACTCTAAGATTTTATTTATCTTGTAATATGGTTATTATTTCCAAAATGATGGGATGGATTCTATCTTTGAATAATTGTATTATTTACCTCTTGAAAGGAGAAAAATGAAAATAGAACAAAAGTTGGTTTATCATGTGTGCATTGAAATAGACATGTTGCATACTTATGATTTAGAGGTATTAAACAACCATTTACCATGTTAATTGTCGTATTTTCATTCGAACACTTAGAATGTTTGGATGAAACTTATGTTTCCTTAGCCATCTAATCGAAATGTGTCTCTAATCTTATCGTGTTAAGAAAAGACTTAAACCTATTACAAGTTGTTTTCTTGTTTTGTACTTGGGAAAATCCTTACAAGTCCATGTTGATAGCTTAGGTATGTTGTGTGAGGAAATGGCTACACTATGTGTACCTTGTCATATTAGGTGTGAGTACGATTGTCATTCCTGGACGTCATAGTTCTAGTCTCCTCATGAACAAGTTACCATTCATGTGTGTATTGTCCTTAGTACTCTAGCAGGTAGCCGAATCCTTGCGAAGATAGTTGGGTGTTTTCACCTGCGATTGATCTCGTTGAGAGATCTAATTAACGTGAGCGGAGTCTATGTGCCAGTTTACCTATGCATTAAACTCTTGCGGTTGAACACTTTTGTCCCTCATAAATAAAAGTGTTTCTCTTGTCGGAAATAATATCATAATGTTTCAAGTTGCTCGATGGTTTTGCGAGATAAGGATATTTGACCTCTCTAGTATTATCTTGTGGTAGGGTATAGTTCCCCCTTGAGTGCTATTGAAATTAATAAATTGTGGGACTTCTCTTGAGGTTATTCAGAAGAAACTCGATGCATATTTACCCAACAATTGAAATAGTGCCTTAGAAGGAACTTGAATGCATAAAATTGTATCAATGTCTCACTTGTAATATGTGTGTAATACTTGAGTTGCCTAAGGACGGTAAAAGGAATCATACGTGTGGAATCACACTCTCTGGAGTCTGGAATTCGTAAGTGTAGAGTAAGTGTCATATGAATTACAATTGTTCTAAAATGATGCCAACAATGAGACCAAAGTATAAACGTAAATGTAATTAAAACAAGGGTAAATGAGATTAAACTACGAAATGATTGTTACAAAAAATTTGTATGCACCTTGAACAATGTCAAACCACCAAAATGCCTAATGTGATCATAAAATGAATGAAAATAAAGGAGAACATCACTGGTGATAAAACATTTTTTCAAAATGGAAAATGCAACTTTGAGGCATGAGCACATGCTTCATACACATAAATGTGGTTTAAACAACGATGTTAAATGAAATAATGAACATGTAGCTTTGAGAATGAAATATATGCTTATATGTTAAATGCTCTTCAAATCTATAAGGTTAAACAATGGAACTTAATTAGCACAAAGATGTAACCATGAAAATGATGTGTTGTGGAATATGGCTAACCTTAAAGTTCTCGTGTGGGGTTAAGTCTTTGTAGCATGTTCATCCTTTTGAGTAAGTTTGACAATAGTGTGCTCGGAGTTACCTCGTTGTCTACGCTGGTCTATGCTTGGATAAGTGTCTCAAGTGATGTTGACTTATTCCATTTGAGCCCAAGTGGTGTCGTGTAACAAGTAATAGAAAAAACATTATTCTGGTAATTTTATTGTTGCTTTTGGGTATGTAAATCGTGGGCATGATAGATTCCAATTGGGATACCATCTCCCTTTGGCTTCGCCTATTATCTTCCTTTTGAATCCACTTGCATTTGCATTCCTCTCGCTTGTGTGTGGCAAAGTTTTTTTGAAATATACTCCATCGAGCAATTTCTCAAGCCTTTCAATGACAATTTTTTGCCTTTTATTATCAATACCCAAAAAGTTATCGCTTCTTCGATGGATCAACATAATTGCGAGAACTAAAAGTGGCGAAAAATCAAAGAATTATGTTAGTGTTTTTCTAAATCCTCTTATTCTTTCGTTTCTCATGAAAAACAATCCATTGATGACATTTTAAGCTCTGGGAAAAATTCTCAACACGAGGAAGGTGAAGAGGTTTGCCTACTTTCCTTCCAAAATTTTCCTTTCCCCTTTAATTCTCCTCGCTCTATCTCCTTCTTCAACACCCTACGTTTTCCCGCAATGTTTTTTCTTTACTTCTTCCGTTCGGTGTATCCATTGCACCTTGTCGCGTGCGATTGTTAGTTGGGTACACAAAGATGACAGTAATTGTGTGTTACTAGGTGTATGAATTGGGTGCACAAATGTCCCCCTATGTTCAATCATACATTAAGACTTTTTGGACAACAAGATCACGCGTAGCCAAAACATGGCTGTGACAATAACACGAATTTAAAGTAACCCCTAAACACTGGAGGATTGAACTCGGAAGATGAATATGTCGACGCATTAGATGTCCTTGAGCGTCCCATGCTCAAAATCATAAAAAGTTCTAAAGAGGAGAACCCCTCTCAAAGTTGCTTAGGTCATAAAGGGCAAAACGAACACCGAAAACATCGAATCCGTACAATCCATATTAGCAACATTTTTAATGCAAACTATTGCTATTGCGGGAGTGCTGCTTCTGAACACTCAGTTGTAAGCACTAAAAATAAACATGGCCTCTGGTAGAGCCGGAAAAGCTTCGCGCACTGGATCTGTAACAACAACAACAACATTAACGTCCTCTGCAATGGAGGTCGATGGGGAAACCCCTCTTACAACAGATCAAGCAAACAAAAATACTCTGTCAATGGTATGCCATAATCTAATCTCATCATTTGAAGTCATCTTCTCATTTCGTATTTTAAAAAGTTTTAATTCTCCTCTTTTGTTTTAACAGTTTTGCAGCTTCTAAAGATTGCGCAATCCCAACATGGATTGCGCCATGGAGATTACACTCGCTACAGGTATGTAGTAATGTATTTCCACATTATCAAGGTCAAGGTCAAATTTTAGCAGCCCCTTTTATCAATGGGCCATTTACAAGGTTTTGCCAAATTATTAAAATTTCTAGCATGTTTAGTCAAGGAAGGTGACGACAAGGTTTCGTTGCATTTGTCGACATTTTTCATTAATGGATTCGGAATTGAATATACAGACAATTCCGTTTTCTTCTCTCAGGGTTTTTAAAAATTTAATCTGGTACTTTCTCCGTCTTTTAGGTTAACCTTCGGTTAGTTGGCTTGATCAAGGGATATGCCTTCCGTCAAATAGATCCAGGGCTTACACCCGGCCTTGTCTGCAGGGGTACGCCGCATCCAGCCAACAAGTTGGTTGCTGAATTTTACCTAATTTCAACACTTTATCATGTCTACTGAAATTTAAACCTCGGGCTCTATCATGAAAGCCACAATGCTTATACAGACCTCGCCCCTTTGTCAAAATTGAGCATTTAGCTGTCAGTGGAAGATTTTCCCAACTAAATGTAGTGATGAAAAGGAGTTCTGATGATATTTTTACTCTTCATTAAAAGCTCTCAGTTTTATATTGATTAGTCCTACTTTTGATTAACTATTTATTTATTTAGTCTGATGTCCTGCTAGACATTTTATGAGGAGTGAAATTTTGGAGAGATGCATATATTCTTCCAATAACAGTAAGGGCTGTTTTTAAGGTTACCGTCAAGCCAGGCGAACAATGGCTGTAGCATGGAATCCCACAAGGGGATTTCTTTCTATTTACCTAATGTCTTGTTCAAATTTTGCACCCTTTGGTGTCGACCTCATGATCAAGCTCAGGATAAACTGGACCTTGCCAAGCCACCTACATCCCGAAGCACATAATTTGTCACTGAAATGTTAAAACTTATAATGAACTTAAGTTAATGGATTAATTAGAAACCTATGGTGACATGGCAATGAGACCTTGGCTGCACTATAACATTTAGCTGTAGCCTTGTGTTTAGGTTTTTGTTTTATGATTAAAGGTTCTAAAGTCAGTGTCTAGATGTAGTCTAGCTTTTAGTTTTTTAATTTTTATTTAATGATCAAGGTTTTTAATTCACTATTTCTTCTTTTTAATGTTTTATTCTGATACAATGTGGAAATCATTGGGTGTTCTCTGTCGTGTTCTTGGCCATGGCTTGGTGCAGGAGGTACTGTTCTGCGCGGTTACGGCGGCTCTACAAGTCATTGAAAATCACACATGGTCGTGGAAAGTATTCTCGAAAAGCAATAACTGAGTCCAGTGTGACAGATGTAAGGTTGGTAACAAACCGTCCGTCCTATTTTCTTGTTTTCAGACATACCTTCTCCAAAGGCATAGGTTTTTCATTGCTAGTATCTTGCTCTCATACCAATGGGCTTGTTTACTGCTTGTTAGCCAGTATCATTCTTTAGATTTAATTTCCATATTTCCAAATTTCATGGTGTATTAAGATCATATGTATTAATTTTTGAATTTGAAGTTTTTTCTTTGTGACCTGATGAAAGCTGTTACGAGATGCACGTGAAAAGTTATTTGTAGGTCAGTCAAATTCTATTTTAAGAAGTTTTCTCTATCTCCCTCTTCATCTCTAGCACTGTTTGACATTTGTGGGTATATAAGGAGAGTTTGGGCAGACAACATCTCGAACAAGGCATTCTTGTGATGAGTTCTGACAAGTCCACAACTGATCTCTCCTGTTTAGATACATGGAAGCGTTGAATGCTTAGAAGTGCTATTAAAACAAATGTTAAAAGTACAACTTGATTGAATGCCTTTTTTAATAGAGAATGTACTGTGTTATGCCCACAGGTGGAAAGAAATGACCTAAACTGAAAGTCTGAATGCACAAGATCAATGGCCAAGGTGAACCAAGTTGTTTCTTTTACATGGTCATTGTCAATTGTGGTCTGTCAATCCAAGAACTAACCCAAACTACAAGAAATTGGCCAAGTAGGTCGACAGACACTGCTTTATCAAGAACGGAGGACTACAATGGCTTACTCAGCAGCTTTCTTGCCTCATTCTTCATGGTTGGAAATGACCGCAATGACTGATGGGCATTGAAAATAATTTAGCTTTGAGATTGCTTCTGAATCTATTGCATAGGGACTTCTTTTTTTATGTAGTTGAAGGATCATATTCCCTTTTTTCTCTAGCTATAATAGGTAAATTTTCTTTGAACTTGTTTTTTGTTTGTTTTGATATTTGCAAATTTTTTTCCCTTCAGTCTCCTTTGGTTGACATTCTTTCTCGACTTGCATGTGCACACACGATTTTCTCAGTTTGCGCATGTTTCTTTTTAGAATGAACTAGCTGTACTGATGGCTGAAAAGGTCCATAAATTGGCTGTTGTAGATAGTAGAATTTATTACATACTCATTTTTTCACCCAACACAGTGATTAACCCAATACTATGATTCATAATCATGTATATTGCTCAATTACATTAGAATCTAGTTATTCAAGTGTCTATATAAAATAGACACTTATACATAGTTATGCTTGAGATGTGCGCGCCCGCCACCCCCAAAAAAAAAAAAAATCCTGAAGTCCGGGACGTCCCGGATGTTTGGGGATGCCGGGATGGGGGAAATGTTTCCCCCACGTTTCCCACAGGCCAAGGAGCAGAGGAAACGTCCCTGGGACGTTTGGAGAGGAGGAGAAACGTCCCGGGACATATGGGACGTTTGGGGGACGGCTGGACGTCCCTGAAACGTTTCGGGGACTTCTGGTTTTTTTTTAATATAAATTTTTGTTTTTAAAATTTTTAATTTTAAATTAATTTGTTTATTGTTTTCTCTTTATAAATGTTTACCTGTTAACCATAACCCGACTGTATTGTATTACAAAGACATATTAAGAAACAAGAGTGATATATGAATACAAAAATTTTTGAGCACAAATGCACATGGACTGTAACAACATGCTATGAAAACCAGCAGCATACATATTAATATTAAAAGTTATATGGACATATAACATTAGTATAGCTATATGTATGCTGCGAGTTTTTAATATGGACGTCTGAATGTGGATTGTATGCACATGGCGGACTGATTTTTAAAAAAATTATCTGTATATTTTAAATATTTATAATTTTATATATTATTTTAATAGCCGTCCCCCCGCCGTCCTAAAATTTTGGAAATTTTTGCCGTCCCGGAAAGTCCATCCCCACGCCCCACCGTCCCGCCGTCCCGCCGTCCTAGAGTCTTAGGTAACTATGCACTTATAATCTCTGTAGGGCCAAGAGAAAATGATTAGCACATACATATAAGTAAACAATAACTCAATTATGGGCAACCGATGTTGTAAATAATACAAGTACAATTCATGGTAGTAAGACCTAGACTAGGTTCAGATATGGATCCAATTTGGCACCATGACTGGACAACTCGGAAGATTGAAAAATCATAAGATATAGAAAATTTCACGAACCATATCTTTTCTATTCATTCCATAAGATTACTGTTTTGGCAGATGTGTTTGAGGTGAAATCGGCGCCTCAACTTAAAAAATCAAACAAGAGATTATCAAAGAATTCTAGATCGAGTTCAGGAACCATCATAACGAAAGTGCTGCCAAGCAGCTATTATAATAAATCCTGTAAAGAGCTTTCATCCTGAAAGAATTGAATGTTAGAAACATCCAAATATATGCCAACATATGTACCAAATATCTAAATGTAATTCAATCACTCATTGCTGCATGAGGAAAAAAATTTGATTGTATTAAAAGTTTCAGAAACAGAGTACACTTTTCAAATGCCATGGATTATGATATCCATGACATAAAAAACACAACAGACAGAAAATCAACATGTGGGAGAGGAGCCACTGGGCCCAGCGTCACTCAGTCCACCCTTCATCGACCTGAAACACATCTTCGGACTAGCCAAAAGAGAGGTTTGACAGAGTTATAAATTTTTTTGTTTGTGTTTTAATATCGGTCGTGTCTATTGTTGGGCTCGGACTTGCCTTGTTTGGGTCACTTGGGTTCCGGACTTGTGTCTTCAAAGACTCAGAGAGTCCTGCTGCCACAGCACAGTTATAAATCATCACTCCGATAACAAGGGAAATCAGTTTCAGCTTTTTGACCACTTTATTTGAGGGAGACAAAAGAGCTGAAGCGTACCTTCCTACAGATAGATTTTGGAAAGTGAAATTATAAACAATGAGCAATTAAATGTTCCACATACTTATTTATATTGCTCCAAATCTTTTACGAATGGGAACTCATTACCTGAATAATACGTATTGCCAAATTGAAACACAATGTTAGATGATATAAGTGAACACTACATACGGTGATCAACATAAAAATGTCTTTTATTTGGTAAAATCTCTCTTCATATTTTGAGAGAAGGAAAAAATTTCAACTAAATACCTAGATAGAACCCCTTTCCAGGGCTTGATTTAACTAGACAATAGGTCCCTTTTCCATACACTATCTTGAAACAAACATATATATCACGAGGAAGCCTTGATCACTTGAAAACAAAAGACTACAGTTTCGGTATAAAGAAAACAAAATCTCTCAACTTCCTTGACATAGCATACTGACCAAGGAAACTCTTGACTCATTCAACTCCAAATAAAAATAAAGGATTTGGAAACATCACTACTGCAAAAATATATTTCTCCAATACAATTGATCTGCAAACTCTTAAGTGCAATTGCTTATTGGATTATGCAGAATCACAGTATGCTCTCCTACTTGCATTATATTCCAACTTGAAATTCTCAAATGCTTTGAGAACTTTGAATGAGTGTAGTGTGTCGTTGGGAACATAAACAGAACTTGGAGCTATGATTCATGATTGTAGATAAGCATGAATAGAAAATAGAAAGCAAGAACAACAATGGACACAAATGCTTTTAACCTGGAAACCTCAGTGTGGAAAATAAGTTGCAGCAGCTCAGTTTTTCTCGATCTTCCTTTGGCCAAAAACAGTTTACAAAGAGTACAGTAGAATAATTACAGAAAACACTGCTGTTTGTTGAAAATTTCTCTCTACCATGATAAGCAGACTCTGATTTTAAAGAACCCTCAACTAGATAGCTCAAAACTGCCAATCAAAACTGCTGAACTTTAAATGCTAGAATCTACAATCATATACAATAGAGAACCCTAACTGAAAAATACTCAGATCACATCACTTTTATTAATCAGAAAACAGAAGCTACAGTGCTTGGGAACATACTAGAAAAACATACACTGATTGAAAAACTGAATTAATAAAACACCTACCCTAGGCCTTCTTTTATAGCTGAAGAAGAGACTTGAAAAATATCGCGGATCCTAAAACTAGATCCACCCCTAAATTAAATCAACCCTTAATCTAGTTTTATCCCAAGGTTTTGCACTCTTAATTAGATAAAGTCAAATTTTACTAAAGCAAACTGCTAAATAAAGAATAGCTATTCTAAAACTGAAAAACAAACTACATTAAAAACAACTGCAAAATCAGGACAGCCAGGAATAGGACTGTTGTTCTCTATGACTATACGCTCTGCTGAAGTGCGCCTAGGTTCCACACGTGTGCCTTGCTGGAGGACGCATTTTGAAATACCCTAATCAAACACTCCCTTTTACTGTGAAATTTGTTCTCACCAATCCCAATTTCTCCCGGAACATCTTGAACTACCCCTTAGCTAGAGGCTTTGTCAAAATGTCTACAATTTACTGATCTGTCGGAACATTGTCTAGAGCAACTGCTCCCTTATGAATGCTTTCTCTGAGAAAGTGATTTCTAATGTCAATGTGCTTGGAGTGGTCATGAAATACTGAATTCTCAGAGAGTTTGATACAACTTTGATTGTCACAATAAATGATTGTAGGCTCCATTTTCTCATCTTATTAGGTTCGAACGTAGATGGCTTCATAACTAGCAGTATGTGCTGCCATATACTTTACCTCTGCCGAACTCAATGCCGATGAAGTCTGCTTCCTACTGAACTAGGATATGACTCTTGATCCAAATTGAAGTAACATCCTGAAGTACTCTTCCTATGACTTGCATCTCCTACCCAGTTAGAGTTGATGAATCCTTGCAACATCATCTCATCATCACTTGCTTATCTCAAACCAAAATGTATTGTGCCCTTGAACTATTGAAACACAGGCTTTGCAACAACCCAACGAATTTGCCTCAGCTCAACCATGAACTGGCTCAAAGTATTCATTACAAAACAACCATCTGGCCTGGTATTAATCATATCTATTAAGGACCCGATCAATTATACACCGAAGGATCTACCAAATTTGAATCCAATTCAACATGTAACTTTAGATTCAGTATCACAAGAGTGGTGATGGGTTTGCAATCCACCATCTGGAACCTCTTTAGAATATCATCTGTTCATTTTCCTTGCCTAAGGAAAACCTCACCTGTTCCTTGTCACACCTCTCAACTCGAGAAATAGTGCATAAGGCTCATGTCCTTCATGTCAAATTCGTAGGCCAACTCTTCCTTACACCCTCCAATGAGCTTCTTTGAACTCCATGTAAGTATTAGGGCATCTACATACAAGGCTGAAACCAACAAATCAAATCCATCAAATAAATAATTCAGATTGGGACATGTAGTTGTTTTGGTGAAGTCCAAACCTAACAAGTACTTACTCATCAATCTTGGAGTACCAAGCACGGGGTTCTTGCTTCAATCGGTAAAGAGCTTTCTTCAACTTGCACACATGGGTTTCTTGCCCATGCACTTCAAACTCTTGGTTGATTAATGTACAATTCTTCCTCAATCAGGCCATTCAAAAAGATGTCTTAACATCTATGTGATGTAACTGCCAACCAAAAATAGCAATGAAAGACATAATGGTCCTAATAAAAGTATACTTGGTAACTAGATCAAAGGTCTCCTCACAGTCGACTCCCTCCCTCGAAGAGAATCCTCTAGTTACAGATCGAGCCTTGTACTTCTGTATTCAGCCATCAACTGCATGCTTCACCTTGTACAACCACCTGGAATCCACCACTGATTTCCGTGTCGGGCTCAACACTATCTCCCGCACATCATTCTTCATGATGGAGTTTTACCCTTCACCATGACATCCTGCCATACCTGCTGCCCTGCTGCCTCCTCATAACTGGAAGGATTCACATCAGTGATGGAAGACATTAGTGCAACAGCACTTGAAAACATTTTAGGAGGATGACTTATCCGAAAAGAAGTCTTTGGAGCACCAACTTGCTCCTCTGCCTCCTGTAATGTGTGTTGAAGCCATTTAGGCTTCTTGGCTGTTTTGAGGGGTAAATTTGTCTCTGTGCCCATAACTGTACTTTCCTGATATGAACATGTACTCCCTGAAACTTATGAATTTGTTAGCAGAAGGAGAAACAAAGAAAGAGATGAGAAGGCAAAACTGCGTTGTTCAAAACGACACACACAAAGAATTAGTTATATTAGAGATAGTGGTTACATTTCTGTTATCGGTTATGGCATGTATAACTGCATAACTGCTCTAAAACCAAACAATACACTATATATTCAACACCCCCTCTTAATGACTAAACCAGAAACAATACCAAGTTTGTCCCGAAATTTTACAAATGTCCTAAAGCCCATATGTTTAGTCATTAGATCTATAGATTGTGCCATAGGTGGTACTTGAAATCAACGGTCCATTGTTGTGTTGTGGTTGTCGAATGGAGAAGGACCGCAAAACAAGAATCTGGTCGTGTGAACAAAAGATATGGCAAGTGGTCCACTGATTCTTCGTTACGTGATTCATTGACTAGTGATGAATCATCAATGACCGAGAGCTACGTTGCGGGATACGGATACGAGTATCGGTTTGGATATGGATACAATACGCGGATACGTCAATTTTAAAAAACCCTTGGATACGATACGTCTTGGATACGTCCGTACATATATATATATATATATACATATATATACATATATATATACATATATATACATATATATATATATATATATATATATATATATATATATATATACATATATATATATATATATATATATATATATATATATATATATATATATTTATGTACATCTACTCATTTTACTCATTTTTTAGTCCATAAAAAACTGAAATAATAATACAAAACTTGAATCAATGTTCAAAACATTCAATATACTTAAGACTTTGCATTTTTATTGATCATGTGGCTGCCATACATATGATATACGAATATCATGTTAACATGAAATGATGAATATACTGCTGGATACGTTAAAAAAAATGAAATAGAACTTTAAAAAAACGTATATACTGCTGGATACGTTCTCGATACGTGACGGGTATGCGTTAGATACGCCACCGATATGTCTGCATACATATCGTGACATATTCGATGTACCCCGTATGTATCGAGAAATGATCCGTATCGTATACATTACGTATCCGTATCCGATACGTTTCCAAGGGGATTCGGGGGAGGGGTTGGCGTATCCATGCAACGTAGACCGAGAGTGTCACCCCATCTCCAGAGTGCTAGAATGAGAAACTCGAGAGAGGTGGATTGAGAAATCTGCTCCAGGCTTGTGTAGCCTGGCCTGGAGTCTATATAGAGACTCAATTAGCTTGCAATCGAAGTCACCTTGACCGTGTCCTTGCAACACCATGTAGTGCTCATCCAACCTTTTCAGGAAGAGAAATGTGACCATATGTGTAGTGGAAGTTAGAGCCAACTCTCGAAATAGTAGGAGAAACAAACATCTCATCTATTCGCTTGTTTAACCCCGTTTGTTGGGAAAGGTCTTTCACAACACAATGAGCAAACTGTTCACGCTCTACTATCCTTCGAGCAAGTACCTCTGAGTGAGTGGCTTGGCATGCCATCTCACCATGCACCGTCAATGCATCTGGAATAGTGGAGTCTCCATCCACAACAAATTGTTCTTCAGAATGAGGAAATCCATCCTCCCAAGGCATGTCACCTCCCGTACATCCTATATGGTGGAGTTGTCCTCCACACGTGCATTCATGTTGATCGTAGCAGGATCAACAAGCCGATATTGGCCACCTTGCCCAATACCAAGGGCAATCATCCGTCTCTGTTTCATATCAAAAACAACACACTCCTTCCCACAAATGCACAAAAATATTGGGATTCTCAGTTAATTGATGAATAAATAGAAGATTCTTTGATAAAGAAGGTACATATCTAACATTCCGTACCAACAATTTATGGGCGTTATTCAATACAATGCATATATCTCCTATCCCTTCTACGACAAGTGATTCTCCATCAGCTAGTACTACCGATTCAAAACAATTATTTGCAAAGTAAATGATACATACCAGTCCTTGTGGCATGAGAAATGTGCATTTGCATACGTGAGTCAATGATCCAACAACTAGTACCACCATGTCATGCGAACATGATGTAATAAGACAATAAAGAGCATGCCTGTCATCCGAATCCCGTTCTTTTGCAATTGTTGCCACATGTTCCTCATCACATGGCTTTTGTTGTGTTGTGAAAGATCATACTTCCGCTTCCGCAATCCTTCTTAAGGTGCCTAACTGGTGACAAGTAATATCACGTGACTTGATACCAAGTGGACTCACCGTAATGACGTCTTCACTTTCCTTTTGTTTGTGTGACAAGAGCACTCTCGATTGGTCACAACTAGATTTCGCCCTGAATTTGTCTCCGCTCCTTTTACAACATGTAGGAACTCACCTTGTTGAACGTGAGAGTTTTACTTCCAGCCATTAAATGGAGTGCTTCCATAAATTACTCATACGAAGAAGGTAAGCTATTTAGAACCGGAGCCACCATATCATTGTCGTCCACCTTTTTGTTGATGGAAGATAACTAGTCTCGAGAGGTCTTTCATCCGAAGTCGGTCAGTGCGCAGGCAGCGAGCCACCTTCTTGTAACTTTACATAAAAGGGCATATTCTTCAGTTATAAAGCTGTAGTGGCATTCCTCACTTCTAGTATCATATCATTCGACACCGACAATTTGTGAAGCAATAGAGCTTCCTTGTGACGTTTTTCATAATCAGTGAAGTTTGTAGCAGGTCTGCTTGTGCTACCCGTGATTATCTTATCACAATCACAAAATTCTGCAAGTGTCGAATCTTATGGCTCCATACATTGAAGTTTGTGCCTGTTAATTTTTGTGAGTCCGACAAATTAGGTTCGATATATTTGCTAGTATATTACTCCAAAACAACAAAAATAATAAAACAAATGTTTTGCCCACATAAACAAATAGAATGAGTTTTTTTAATTCAAATGCGTGACACATGAACAGCAGAGGAGGAAAATATACCCTTTGGGAATATTCTGTTTTGTCTAGCAAATGCCCTGGCAACTGTGACAAATAGCAGCAAATGCTCCTCACGACTGTTGAGAAACAAGACTGCACCTCCTCACGACTACTCAGAAACTCCTCACGACTGCTCAGAAACTCCTCACGATTACTTAAAAGCTCCTCACGATTTTCCAGTTTATAGGAAGACAACAACAACGAATAGGAAATGAACAATCTTTCCTGTCCAGACTCGAACTGCGACCTTGAGTATCAATTTTTCTTGCCCTTGAATGCCTTCACAACTCTTTCTTTTGCAACTATATCCTTTGTGTCTGGAGAAAGTGCGACTGATATTGCGACTGTATCCTTCTGGAGAAAGTGTCGTATTCACAGGTTACAGACTTTTCCTTTTGATGGTGGAACAGCCCACGACCAGTCCACCCACGACCCCTCGAACAAACTTTTGCAGGAATGGCGTTGACCTTACCGTCAACCTCACACACACTTCACTGCAATTATTTCCTCCAATGGCGACTTGACTAACTATTGCTCTGATACCAATGTTAGCAGAAGGAGAAACAAAGAAAGAGATGAGAAGGCAAAATTACGCTGCTCAAAATGACACAGGCAGAGTATTATTTATATTAGAGATGGTGGTTACATTTCTGTTATCGGTTATGGCAGGTATAACTGCATAACTGCTCTAAAACCGAACAGTACACTATATATTCAACATGATCAACACATGGGGCAGCAAGTGTTGTCTCCTCAATTGTTGCTGGAAGTTCTCGGGACCTCAAAGACCATGCATCTTGATCCACCTTCACCTCCCGATTCACTACGATTTTCCTCTTAGATGGAACATAGAGCTCGTAAGCCTTAGGGGTCTCATTTTAGTAAATGGAATACCCTTTAAACTCGAGGGGTCAAGCTTTGTCCTCTTCTCTTCTGGACATGGATGGAAATTGGGCTCACAAACACTCTGAAATGAGAAACATCCAGTTTCTCCCTTGTAAAAGCTCCCTTTGGAGTAGTCTGTAGATTGTAACACTAGAAGCTTCTGCCCAATAAAACATATGCAGATCTAAGTCATGAATGATAGGCTTAGCAGTCTCTACTATGGACTTGTTCTTTCTCCATGCAACCACATTCTGTTGCAGATTGTATGGTGCTATAAACTCCCTCTTTGATTCCTGCTTCTCTACCCAAGGAATCAAAGCCATTAGAGGCATACACCCCACCATTGTTTGATCTCAATACCTTGATCTTCCTGCTTTTCCGGTTCTAAATAAGGATTTTCAAGCCCTTGAACCTGCTGAAGACCTCATCCTTGGTCTTCATAAAATAAATGTAGGTCTTTCTGGAAGAGTCATCAATGAAAGTAACATAGTACAATTTTCTTGTCACTGAGGTTGATGACATTGGCCCACAAATGCCTGAATGAATCAGATCTAGAATTCCCTTGAATTGCGCTCGCCACTTGGAAATGAGGCCTGGCATGCTTGTTATTGCACATCACTTACACACCCCTCTCTTTTCCACCTTGAAGTCAAGGAATCCAACCACCATGTTCTTTAGAAGAGGCAACGATCCATAGTTCAGGTGCCCAAATCTTTTGTGCCAAAGCTCACATAGATTGTCACTGCTGGTCAACAAAGCTCTCTTCTTCACTGGATCTGCCATAAACTTGTAAAGACAACCCTCTCAAACTCCCTGGCCAAGAGTCAACTAAGCTCAGGGCTATGTTTCCTGATGATTACTTGCTGATCATCAAACTCAGCCCTACACTTCAAATCTGTTAGACAAGAAACTGAAAGGAGTATTGGTCATACTAGGAACATAGAGAACCTCATGCAGCTCTAGATTTTCTCTTGTTGGCATGTGGAATGAGATATTCTATCCTAGTCACTGAGTACTTGGCATCATCACTAAACTCCACCTGCATGCTGGCATGTTATTCCTTCAATCTGAAGAAGGTTGTCCTATTCGAAGTCCTGTCTTTATGTTCCACTTTTAATACCATACCATCCAACACCTGAGACTGTGTTGGTGGAATGGTAGGGCACCATGGCAAAGGTTGTGTCAAGCCTGACAGTCAACTCGTCTACTTTTGAAGCTTCCTTCTAGAAAACTATTTTTGTTACTTATCCTTTCCTTTCTTCTTCTTTGGACATCGAGAAGCACTTGATATGACTCAGATCCTTCTTTTGGTGATTAGAAGACCGTGCATCTTCTTTCTTCTTCTGACCATTTTGAATCCTTTCTTTCATCCCTTCCTCACCTTCCTGATGAGGGCCTGGTCTGGAACATCATCCTTAAAACTGTTTGAGACTTGTAGTCTCATTTCTTCTCCAATGAAAACATCCCACAACTTCTCGAAGTTAGGTAACTTCTCCTGACCATAGATAACTAGAACAAAGTTGTGCCATGGTCAAATGAAATCATTTATAGCAATCCGGGCTATTTCATTATCTTTGACTTCACCACCAATTGCACCAATCTGATCTCTAAGCTCCGCTAGCTTCATCAAATAATTTGCCTCCTATATCTGTCTTGCTCATGCAGGTAGTGTTGAGCTTGTTCCTCAGAAGCATCACCTTGGATACATTCACACTCTGGTACAAGGTTCCCAAGGCATTGTACATCTCCTTGGCAGTATTCTTGGTGGCGATATGAAGGATCAAATGGTCCTTTACTGAATTCAACAAGATTCGCTTCGCCTTCACTGCCTTGTTGTACTTTGCCAGATCGTTGGGATTTGTGTGATGTGTAACCGTATACTTCAAAAGGTACCATAGTTATGTTTCTTCTAGGATATTTTGGAATCTTAACTTCCATGATACATAACAGATCCCTCCAACAAGTAACCCTCTCACATACTGGGCGTTGACATTGCTGCAACTGGTCAAACAAGCTTCAATCTACAGTCACCGGATCAACTAGTGTTTCACACCCCACAACCCTTCACACGTCCATGTCCCGATTACTAACACAATTCTGCTTCAAACATTGAAACCTGGACATACTGCCCACTGAAATCCTTCGACAACTCTGTACTCCAGAAAACAAGCCTCCCCATACATGGAATTTGGAGGATATTAGAAACTGAGCTGTGATACCATGTTGAAAATTCCTCTACTCCACGGTAAGTAGACTCTAATCTTAAAGATTCAAAGAACCCTCAACTAGATAGCTCAAAACTGAAACCCAATCAAAACTACTGAACTTTAAATGCTATTGTCTATAATCTTATTCTTATACAATAGAGAAACCCTAATTGAAAAATACTCAGATCTGCTCCAAATTACATCACTGTTTTATTAATAAAAAACAAAAGCTACAGTGCTTTGGAAAAACCAGAAAAAACTCACATTGAATGAAAGACTGTGTGAATTAAACACCTACCCGAGGTTGCATTTTATAGCCGAAGAAGAGACCCAAAAATAACACTGTTGGATGACACATACTGGAGTACCATAATCTAACACTTCTCACTTCCAGCACCTTTCTTTCTCCTTCTGCAACCAATTGAATACCACCTCTGACTCTCACACACTCATGCTTTCAATTGGATTTGTGCCTCCTATTTATCATGCTTTGGGAGCCCTTTTGCGCACTAAAAACCTCCCAAATGACTAAGAATTAAAGAGACACGGATACTCTGCCGTTACTTTGCTTGTACAAATTCTGTAGGCAAAATCACTAAGTGCATGGTGAAACCGCTGCCTGACAGCTGGTGTTTACAGAACCGCCCTTGAGGGAATCCATGATTACACACCTGCCCTTGAAAGGACATGCAGTTATGCAACAACTCTTGAAGGGAACCAACGGTTATGAAACTGCTCCCTGCATACACCAGCGCTTTTGTCACCATACAAGAAATACTTAATTTGAGCTCTATTTATGACTGGTTCCTGGGATGAAGAGGTTTTAGTTTTACCAATCTTTATAGATTATGGATCGACAACTACATTTGGAATAAGCTAGAAACACTTTGACCAGTGCAAACTATTTTAAGAGTCATAGGAACAATGCCGTAATAAGATATGAGTGACCTTATCACCTGTATAGTTAAATCTATTATGGTGTCAACACGTTCAAGCATCAAGACAAAATGTTAATATAAAGCTCCATGATATAGTTTTGCTCGAAGTCTACAAAATAAATAGACTAGTCACAAAATCCATGCATTTAAGCATGCTGATGACAATCAAGCATCTACTGCAGTGCTGTAATGTTTATACTACTACAAAATCATAATAGATTTATAATAATATCAACAAATATTCCATATCAACTTCTGACAGCATAATCTCTTCTTTCAAGAAAACTAGAATTATTTGCAAGCTACAGTCACAATACAATGGCTAAAACAGTCAGCAATATTGACCAACAAACAATGCAAATTTAGCCGAGACTCTGAGTATACAGTACAGCTGAAAGACAAGACTATCATACATGCAAAACATCATGCAATGGTCTTCTACTTGATACCATGATCTGAAGAGGTCCAACAATCATATCATGATTTTGGGGTCCAGGATGTTGTAAGTTGAGCCCTCCACTGGTGGCCCTTACCACCCCATCCATCAGCCCACTTCTATACAGGAAACACTCACAGAAATACCTTGCCCAGTAAGTGTGACAGCCAGGACTTGGTTTCATGGTCTAACTCGAATCTTACACAACCAACAATGCAATCATTTCCAACAAGCGAACAAAATGTGAAACAGAAAATACAGAATAGGTGATTGTGAGGGCAGAAAGAGGATATACATCCAAGCTTGACATGTGGGTGAAGTATTTTTATGATACCCGTGTTAGAACTGTTTTATGAAGAAAAGCCATTAAAAGCAACTAAGATTACTGAACATGCTCTAGATCTCACAATTAACCTTAGGACAGAGTGATATAGGGTCGGTCAGGTCCCTGTACCCGTTATCATATTAAAAGAAACGAGTCACTTGTTAAATAAAAACACCCACATGCAGCTATAAATGGTAGATACATACTATGAAAATTCAACAAATACTTATTTGAGTTCCATTCCAGACAGTTCAAAATCTAGTTGAAGGATGGACAAATGCAGCCCAATGATGGTTTAATCAATATAACCCATTCACAAATAAGAAAACAGTCATGGCTAAGTCTACTTACAAGCAATTCATGTAAGCAATTACCACTAAGTCCCATTGACCTCTCAGTAAATGGTTGAAAACAACCAAGAGGGAGCCCAAAAGAGTTGACCAGGTAAAGATTACATCACCTTGACCACAGAGGTCTGGGTGAGGTAATTTATACCAAGGCCTAGGCTTAGTAAGGACTATATTCTTTGGACGATGCAAAGGAATGCAATAAAATACTCAACATTAAGACCAGCCATTAAACAACATTCTATTTATTCTGAAAACTCAACGGAAAACCTTTCCTCAAAATAAACTTTCATTTTGCAAGAATCAAATGTATATATAAAAATGTTTTTATGGGTTTAAAACAAGTCCATCTTTATGGTAAAATACATAAACCCTACTGCCTTCTTAAGTTCTTCCCCCTTTTTCAATACATTCTTTTCCCAAAAGAAAAATAAACATGGTAGTCCGAAGAGCAGAAAGAATCACAATCATTGCCATTTAGTATTTTCCGGCTTAAGAAATACATAGACATATTTGGAGATAAAAACGAAAATGAAAACAAATGCCCGCATCCTCTTTTCCTTTTCCTTTCCCATTTTTTTTTCCTTCCTCCACGGCTGATTGTATTTTTCTGTTTCCTCCTTTCTTCTTATAGTTTTTCCAAAATCCCCAGCCAATTAAAACCCCAAAATTTCTTCGCAATGAAGAAACAAACTAATAAAGCAAAAACAGAATTGTAAGTACACGGCATACAAAACCAAAAATTCCGTTAAAACTCCTCATTCTCACCTCTACGTCTCTTCTCTTCCAACTCCTTCCCAACAATTTCCAAAAATGATTCCAAACCAAAAACCTAATCATCAGGTTACCTTTTCAAACTCCACGTCAACCCATGGTTTGGATCTGGTCTAATTTGAAACAAGCATCATAATGTCTTTTTCCCAACTTGCTCACTCCCAACCGTGGGCTTAGTTCACTAAACTTAATTTCATTACAAGTCCTTCCCACATCCACATACTGTGAGAACATTCAAACAAATAAAAAGTATGCAAACAAAACTCAGAAATATACCTTTATGCATTTCGATGCTGTACTTTGGAAAATCACACACACACAGAGTAAAATATATTCAAGAAGTCATATATATTCCCTTTTATAGATTGCTAATCCATGTAACCCAATGCGAAAATGCTCCTCCATTCTAAGAAAGGTACCAACAACAAAAAATGGTGATGTAATCAAAGTGTAATATGACTTAGTAATAACATTGCTAATGCCCACTTCAGTAAAATATAAGTCTTGACAAATTGCCAAGAAATGCCCCCATCTCAAGCAAGCCAAGAACAAAGGAAAGTAAAAAGAATGCATCATTTCGATATAGCTACTAAACAAACTTTTTTGGTTAAAGCACTTGGAAATTAAAGCATGCAATGAGAAATAAAACAAGAGATAAAGGAGTACGGCAGTCAACTGAAGATGTCAAGCCAAAACAACATTACCAAACCGCAGCAAAGCTCAACAAGAAACGACTAGACCAACTAAGTTACAAAGTTCTTATTGTTACATCTATTGGACATGAGTGTTTCAGATGTGATGCTGGCATAGATGCAGACCTAGCTGGTCTGAGACCATCCCCCTGCCTGTACGTGTACCTCCAATCAAAGGGACATCAACAATACCGGCTAGAGAATAACAATATAAACATAATCATAATCATAATTGAATTTTTTAATTAAATCAAGAATTTATAACAACTTCATCAACATAATCCAGATGCAATAATATCATTGTAACTACAATAACTAAAAGAAAAGTTGTTAAGTTATTACAAAATGTCCTCAAACTATTACAATTGTATCATTTATTTTAAAAGTCTAGAGGGTAAAATCAGGTATGTTACACAGTTAAGGCAGTAGTGCATCTTTAAACCCATGAAAATAGGCTCAACACATTATTTAAGAATAATCTTAAGCCATATGAAAGAGAAATGAGGAAATGCATCAACAGGTCTACAAGATTACACGATCTTATTTAGGTCTTAGCAATAATCACTAGAGAAGCCACAGATGCGATGAAATGGAAGCCATCTTAACCCTTAGTTCCATAGTAGCCCTTTGTCATGTTATATTGTGTTGTCATGCAAATGTGCAACAGGAAAATTCTCAATTTTTAAGCATGACAACCATACCCTACTTGAAAATTTACCCAAAGGTCATTTTGAGCCCTCCTTCCTATCACCCTAACCTCGAGTCGGCCCTATCCCATCTCTCCAAGCGAGTCTCAAGTGTCGTGTCAGTGTGTTTTTAGGTGATCTAGGGGTATCCAATCATTCCATGTTCTTCCCAAGTCAGATCTACCAAGACAAGCTTCTCAACAAGCTTGGGAAGGGTTGTTCTCAAGACTTCTCAAGGTCGGTGCACACCCCTCAAAATAGAACAGGAGCCAAAACCCATCAAGAAGGCGTAGCGGAGATCCAAGAACATGTTGCAATCAGTTTTGATAGGTTTTGGAAGGCTTCACAAGTTTTGGAGCAAGTTCAGCAAAAGTGAGTCTTGGAGGCCTAGGCAGTGCACAGTGCAAAAACAACCCCTGAGCTTTGGGAAGCGATTTCGGGAGCTTCAGAAGGAGTTAGGAGGCAAACAAATACTCATTGGAAAGCTAAGATAATCCTTTACAAGGTGAAATCATTAGATGTTTCACAAAACCTTGGAGCTTTTCATGGGAGCTCATTCTTCGAGGACACTGTGATCCTGATCAAAATGGGGAAATTTCATGAAGTTTCAGGCAGAATGAAGATATGAGACCATCACCATTGTTCTCAAAAGGCATTTTCCATGCAATTTCATTTAAAAAAATGTGTGAAAAGACATCTGGGAGCTCAAGTTATGCGCGCGACAAGTTGCTCCACAAGCTTCAATAGTTAATCATTCTTATTGAGTTGGAAATCCAACCAATGGGAGAGTGGCACACTTTTTGCACCAAGTGCACCCAAAATTTGGTGCAAGAAAATGCACCTCCCGGCCTCTTGACCCCAATATGACCTAGTTTAGCCCCTTTTTTGAAGTTTAGCCCCAGGCTCATTTCCTAGCCCCTGCTCCGTACAATCACGTCTTCGCCAAGTAGACCAATAGGAATGGGAATTTTTTTGCACCAGTGCACCAAAATTTTGGTGCGGTGGTGCACAAAAGCGCTCCTTCCCATCTATTGAAAATATGCAAAATTTTCTAAGCTGTTGTCTTTTGCTTCTAGCTTTTCTTCATGCACGCACAATTTTTCTTCAACTGTCAGGATATCTTCCTCTCCTCCATTGCTGCTGCTTCTAAAACCTTGCTATCATTCTCTCCATCATTCCTCCTTCATTCCACGTTGCCTCCTTCATTCCACGTCTGTTACAACGCGAATAACAAGGATTTTCAAGTTAACTCCATGATGAAGAGCTACTAGAAACCACAGGACACAAAAACGAAGAATTGCTCATAACTAATGAACCGGTGATCGAATCTCAGTGAAACTTTGAGCAAACCTTCCACATCCAACGCCTTGAAGCTGCAATAAACCAAACATCAAAAGACGCCCCGATTTTTAATGGCAGCCATTCAAATTTTTACCCTGGAGCGGTGTTCCTTTAGTTGTCGTCAAATTGTGCAGGGGATTGACTTGAAGATTTGAACAGAACATCAAAAGAGAAAACTTAGAAAGAATTTGTAATTTTCTCGTCAATCCGACACCATAATTCCGATTTTAAAAATAGCAAGTGCCATTGGTTCGCACTTTCCATTTTTAGTAAATTTCCAAAAACGGCAAACTCCTCCAAGAGAACAGACTCAAAATCATACAGATCAAAAACTTGGGCACGTGGGTCAAAAGGTCAAAAAAGAAAAAAAACAAAAAAGCAAAAGCAACTTTCCAAAAATGGAAAGTGCTTGGAATTGACCCCAAAACATCTGTAATAAGCTTGTAACGTGAAGGAACTCCTTAGTGCAAACAACAAGACCAAAAAAGTAGCACCACTGAAATAGCAGCCCCAGGGTCCTGATTTCAAAAATAGTAGTTTTTGGCTCAAGTTGTAGAAAGTTGCTACCATCTCCGTAGTAACTTATATCACTGCTTTTTGTCGTCCTCATGGGATTGCAAGATGATTCTAAGGCTCAAACAGAGCATTGATAACTTCATATTGGTCTTGGAAGCATCGTCCTGAATTCAAGTGTGCTCAGAAGTAAAGCAGAGCATTGTAGGGCGCAGCTGGTGGATCCTTCTTCATCACTCATGGAGCTAGATGAGTCAAAGTGAGTCGGTCAGGATGAGTTTGTCAATCAAGTTTCAAGAGGATCATCGTGGGCATTGTATGTGTTCGTCCCGAGATCACATTGGGAAATATCATAACAATGTTTCTAAACAGTCATTCTGTGGTCTAGGATGTCCGTGCATCATGTGTAGGCTGTGATCGTCATCGGCAAGATCTTTATCGAAGGTGGAGGTATCCCCACCCATGCTTCAGAGAATTTTTCCCTTCCCTCGTCCTCTCTTTCTCCCTCTTCTTTCTCTCTCCTTTCTAATTCTTTGTTGGGCATAATCATTGTGTTCTGTCCTATTCACTTAAGTAACATATTTTGTAAATGTAAAAGTATTTTCTCAAAATTATAAGAGAAATACTTAATTTGTCTTTTCTAGAGGCAAATGAAAGGTCACAAGTGGAATAGGAATATGAAGAGTCATATGAGGGAGATGAGAGGTCAATCCATATTGCTATAAATTGGGATGGCTTCTCCATTCCAAAGGATCCTGAAAATTACTTCTGAAAATTGCATTTCTGAAAATTTTGTACTTTGTAGCAATAGTGGATTGTAATATGTTGTTGGACTTTGTGTCATCCATATACATGAAATAAAGCTACATTTCTTCTACATGCTTTCTTCTTTTCCCTTGCTTTGTACAACTTGTGTAAATGTCAATCAAGGAATAGAGTTTTGTTTTCCAAGATGTATGAATGTGTGCAACTTTGTATGCATGGTTTCCTCTCATCGTTGGCGTAATAAGCATAGTTGTTATAAGCATCTTGTTTTTCTTCCACTTCCCTCTTTTATGCACTTTGCAAGCATAGTGATGTAAGAGCTGTGTATCTTCGGTAAGTGAATCAAGACTTTGTGTTTTGATTCATCGATCCCGCTAGCTTCATTGTTGCTTTCCTCTATATTAAATGTTGAACTACTCCGGTTATTGGGTGTGAGCTCTACAATCTACTCATGGCAGTAATCTTCCTTGCCTACTTTCCCTCCTTTCCCCTCATTGTTGTAATTTCCTCCCTTGTACCCCGTACAAGCACTTTGCCACAGGTTTAGTGGTGTGTTCCTGTGTAATCCCCGACCAATTCGGCCACCCACGACATTTAGATAGGATTAGGATTAGTTAGATTCAATAATGGTAGCTGTACCATTCAACGCAGAGGGCGTAGCCCTATGAACATTGGGGGAGACACCTAATTTGCCATATCGACAAATTTTCTCACCAACATATTGGAGGCAATCTTAATCTTTAGCCCCATGGCGGCCTCCAACACAATGAAATGCATGCCATCTTAAACCTTAGTCTCATAGTGCTAAACATGGGGCACTCAAGATCAACATAAGGGTTAATCATCAACTTTGAGGAGTATAGGAAGCTGAGTGGCATGTAGGCCAGTAGACTAGGAGGAGGAATACCATCTCACATGCTGTAGAAATGACATCAAATTGGTTGTGCGTGAATAGGTCTCTTGGCCCGCCTAAGAAGGGGATTTGAGGATTAGATACGTATGTAAGTACACATCATTAGGAATTCATTTTACATGTTGAAACTCCTTGCTGGTAATTTCTCTTTCCAAAATTGTGCAATAGCAGTGGAAATGCCTAGGAGGCAGATTTCTTGACATAAATTTCAACCATAATTTTGGTTTGCGATTTTGCATATGAATGCAACAAAGTCCCACTCATTTAGCTCATCTTCTGTGCCATTGAATTTTAGATAGATTCTGATATATTTCTTGGTGATATTCTGCTATGAATCTGCTGTAAGTGATGAGAAATTATATTTATTTATAGAAAGGTTGTATGCATAAGCTTACAATGCATGTTCATAGGAAGCTTCACGGGTCCTTTGTTGATAACACCCTCTTGAGCTAATCAGATATGATGTTGCGACCTTGTCATATGAGAATACCTTGAAAGGTCACTTAGCACTTTGGGTTACAAACAAATGTTTCACTAGGCAACTGAGGTTGACATTGCTCTAGATGGGTTGCTAAGCAACCCAAATTCATGTAGTCTCTCGATTTGATCTCTTTGAGATGCGACAATGAATTTTGGCGAATAAATTATCTTTTCAAAGTATGGATACACAGAGATGGACAGAGCAATGAACTAGTAACCAAATTATAACGAGCCAATAATGAACATAAAACCGTGCTTATTTAAGATTTCCATGATGGGTTTGGCAGTGGCCAAGCTCCAGTCGTTTTCATAGTGGTTCAGTAGGATCACATGTTGGACTGAGAAAGTGGCTAAGTACAAGCCACACACGGAGGATGAAGACCGCGCGTAGGATGGCGTGTGTGGACTAGAAGTATCAATGAGACAAGAAGATATGCATGAAGGCACATGCAAGAACAAGGAAATGATACAAGTATAAAGCAGGGCGCGAAGATGTGCGCAAGGTTGAAAAGAGAACAGAGCACGAAGGTCCGCGCAGAGGGACAAAGTATAATAGTCAGCCAAAATTCTGAATGGGCTAAAAATAGAGAAAAGCAGAGATAGCGTGTTCGACAAGGCAAGTCCAGTAATAGACTCAGTAAAGATAAAGCACCCCCAGAGGATAAAGCACATGCAAGATGAAATTGGATTGTGCATGGACGGATCTAAATATAGGACACATGCATGGATGAAAGCAGACTATTTATAGCACAGGGATCGAGCCGCCTAAGGATAGCTGCAGATTGGAGGCCAAAGCGCGAGTTAAAGCAGCATGCAATCTATGTTTAGGGATTGTCTATTGTAAGAACTAAATCATGTATCAGTGAAGGACAAGTTCCCACCCGTATGGATGTATCACATCCACTGTAGAAAGTAGTAGTACATGGTGCACATAATGTAAGTATGTGCATTGTTGCTGAATGCAAGTCTGTAATGTTCTGTTAGAATTGCCTTTGTGCTGTAATGGATAACTTAATATGGATTGCCAAGGTTAGGAGAGATGAACGAGGTGTTATTGGCATTCAGATCTTGATATTGATTGTATATGTTATGGAATGAATGATCAAAGCTCATATTATTGTTGTCTTATTATAATTTCTGTGATTTTGTCTACTACTCTATGTTGCGCAATGTTTTATGCTGACTATATATCTTGCATGATCTAAACAAAGACGGACCTGGTAAGTCGCACGTGCTTCGGGTGAGCACTTGGACATTGGTCTGAGTGATATGCGAGCGCGCCTGACTAAGTGGTGTTAACTGTTAAGACTACATCATGTACTGTTTCCTGGCAAGTGCTTGAGTAGGGTTGCATTGCACACAAACCAATGGTTTTCACGTGATTATCCAGTTATAGGGAAAGTGCTCTGTAAATAAATAAATGTGGATAGAGCACAGTTTGTAAACCCGATTCGGGTATGATTTGGGGAAGATTGGAATGATTATGACAATGGTGCCGAGGAAACAAAATTGAAGAACAGAGATCCAGTTTTGATTCTTGAGATTCTATTATTGACAGAAAAGTCGCAATTTTTATATTCCATAAATATCAATAGAAAATACTCTTTCATTTCTTAATCCGGTTTTAAATTTCTGATGCTTTCTTTTAGAGCATAAGTATGTTGTATTTGCCTTTTTTGGATTTTGAATTTATACGTAGCGCTGATGTAAATGTCTTGAAGAGTATATTGTGGCTATGTTATCATCACAATGAACAACCTCACATCATTAATCTCTTGGCAGGTTTCTTCATGCAGTTCTCTACTTAGCGGAAAGAGCATGGAGCTATGCTATGGAGAAAAAACAATTACCCGATGGACCAAATTCATGTCAACGCCAACATTTGATTGGTAGGTTGAAGAAAGCAGTGAAGTGGGCTGATCATTTTAGCCTACTATGCATGGCCAAAGGAGACTCCAGAACCTCATTGGAGGCAACGGTATGGTGATGTGCTTCTAGTTTGGTTATCATGTTGGATTACTGACATATTTTTCTATTATTTAGTTATTAAGTTACCATCTAGTGAATTCTTTCAATTATGCTTTAATTGTATGCTTGAAGGTGAATGATTTATAGGTAGACATCGATGTTTTTGCAGTTTATGCATTATTCAAGGTTGAGAGAGACCTCATTTTACATTTCCTAAACTACTTTTGGATAGACATGTGCTATTGCATTTTGTGACAGAGATATGTTCCCTATTGTCTTGCCATTGAACTGGATTGAATATGAATATTCATCGTTTTTAGATAGTCCTTTTTCCCATATGTGTGGTCAAACACAAATTGTGGAATTCAATCTTCTGAAATAAATCCAAACTGCTAAGTTCAAATGCTTGTGCGAAAACATGAATTTTAGACAAGAATGTGTTTGATGCAGAAATTGGTGGACAATTGCCATTCAATATGGGTAGAGGTGCCAAATGTGTCTGCAAGCAGAGCGAACTAGAATCGATGTCGAACATTTGGGAACTTGAATGAAAAGTAAAACAACCAAGTTGCCCACTGTGTTAGAACCTCAACTTCAACCTCAAGACTGCTGTGTTGGTGGTCGTAGAATGTCAAGGACTTTTTAATTGCTCTGTGTGCATTTTCTGCTTCTTCTTGCCGGTGGTATAAGCAGGAGTTTTTCTGACAGCTGAAACATCACTCCTGCATTGGTACATAATCCTGATGTCTTGGTTTCAAAATTGGGTATAGATCTTGTGTCTTTTATTTTGTGGATTCTTGCTGCAAATGAATGCTGACCAACAAGCAGAATTCATTAAGGAGTTCATTAGTATTCGCTCCAACGAGTCATTTAGTGGGCCTTTTTGAGTGTGCCAAATGATATTGACCAACATTCCAAGTGGGTATGTGTTTATGATTTGTGCCATATACCTTATTACTTGGAAGATAATAGTTGAATCAGTTCTTGAGAATGGCTTGAATGTGTTCAGGCACATAGTCTTGTTGCAGAAGAAGATTTAGATGCTAAATGATGTAACTAACAAATTCAGAAATTGCATTGGTCATCAACATATCTTAAGCAGTCCAGTCATTGAAATTAGCTGCTGAGGGGGAATTTCGTTCTGGTGCAGGACAGGGCACACAATGGAGCCCTGTAAACCATAGCATTGACTGTCAGAAAACATTAGCATTAGCACATGTGGTGGCAGCATTCACTGACTTTTTATTGTAGTGATGACATCATTTAGCGAGAGTGCTAAATTTTTACTCTAGTTGAAATGCTTGCCTTAGTATGCGGCGGCATAGGTTAAAGTGATTGGTTAAAGTTTTAAACCATGGTTTGCCAAAAACCCCCAAATTGAAAGAAATATCAAATATGTTTTCATTATTTTTGGCTGTGTATTAAAACACTCATTTTTTGGAAAGGGTTCCAATATTGATGCACCTGCCTAAACTTATTTGACCCTAAATTGAAATTCTATATAAGTTTGTTCTACATGCTTTGGGATATTTGCTTGAAAATAACTCCATATTTCATTTTTGTTCTCTTTTTCCTGTTTTTTTTCTCAAATACATCTCACTTTCTTTTGAACCTCTTATGTTTAAGTTTTTAGGCACATGGGTGCAACGGATTAAACATAATAGTTGTTTGCAATGTTGAGGGCAGAAGTTTTAATCTGCATCAATTGAAGAGCATACACCATAGCTACTAGAAAAAATCTTGCGATGTACAAAGCGAGTATTGGTAGAGACATGATGTGAGGGGACAAAGAGGTCTTGCTGCAAAGGTGAAATGTCATTGGGCATTAGGTATTCACTTGCCACAGTGGTGCCAAAGATCCAGTGCATAATCTGCTCATTGGTTGTGATGGTTGCAACTTCCACAATGAAAGTATGGTTGTGGTTGTTTTCTATGGCCTCGCGAATTATTTATTCAAATTCATTAAATATGGGAAGTTGAAGCAGGGATCAGTGGTGACATCATTGCAGAGTAGCAACTTTAACAACTTCCTCTACATCCGTAATGAATTCCATATACATGGACAATTGCAAGTTGGACCCTGAGTGGTTGAATCTGACAAATGGCCATGGCTGTCATGATTGCAAGTGAAATGGCTGGTGTGAAACATTGGCTGGTGTATTGCTACTGCAAACGAGTTGTTGAGATTTCACTGGTTGTTGGCAATCGCGATCACACAGGAAACTGTATATATAAATGACTAAGGCTAAGGAATAAAGTGGTCGATTGGACAGGTAAGAATACATAGGCGTTGAAGGTGGAGATAAGCAGTTAATGCAGACACAATCGTAGTGGGGAAAAAATATGGATCTTGCCCCGAATCTATAGGTGCACAAGACAAGAAAAATAGGAAAAATTGAATAATCTTTGTAAGATGGGAAAAATTGATTTCAGCATGACTAGGATTTATATGCATATGGCATAGACTGGTGAGGTACGTGAAATCAGCCTTGGAGGCTATGCAAAGCAGTGGCCACAGTCAAATTGACATGCTTGTGGCTGCCCCAAGATTGTGTACAAGCATTGGACAAAGATGCAGTAGTTGTGCTTGGACAAAAGGTGGTTGACATTTGCTTTTGACAAAAAAAAGTTGGGGCAATTGACACATGATATTATTGCGGGAATGAAAAGATGGGATGTGTTGAAACTTGAGGTAGTAGTGCTTTACATGCTGGAGAAATCAGATCAAATTATGTATGCTTGGGCATAATTTTCAAACATAATCTTCTAATAATTATAGAATTTAAGTCTCTATTTAGATTCTCTATTGATATCATATTTGTTGAAGATGATATAAGGACCTGGCCAATGGAATCATATTTTTTGAAGTTGATATAAGGACCTGGCCAATGGAATCTGAGTTTACCTGCTTTAACTTTTTAAAGAGAATCAAAAGGTAGCAGCTGATCCCCTTCTTACAATGGCTGTTCTTTGAGCTTGCAATGATGCTTAGTTTTAGTGCAGATATTATATATTTGCTAACTCCAGTACACAAAATGACAGGTTTGATCTAATTAGTTGAGTTTGCAGAGGCACGTTCCTAAGGAGTGCTTATCATCTTCTCAGCTGGCTACGACAATGGACAATGACTAAACATGAAACGTTAAAGGCTTGTCTGTGTATTAAAGGCTATAAACATGTTGAAAACTTGTGAGCGAATTTGCGTCTTTTGACAAAGCATGGAAGACCCAAAGTACTTGCAGAAGGTAGTTGTTCCAATTCTTATAATGCTTACCACAATATTCTCATGTGCTTTACTTGTGAGAACTTCAGGTCCCTATGTGCAGGTGTCGAGTGTAACCAGAATGTTATAGTAATCAAGATTGAGATTCAGTGGAAGTTTCTCTGCAGGGCTACCATGCTCTCTGTTACCTTTTTGATAATAGGAGGGCCATTGCTTAGACTCTTGCATGAGCAGTGATATGTCCTTTTCATAGAGTTTTATCTTCTTAAGAAATGTCCACCATCTGCTTTATATTTGCAGTTTTAATATTCTAAATGTGATATTAACCCGTTTCACCAAAATAGGTCTTGTTTATTAAAATATATTCTTAATATACCAATTAATTCCTATGTTCCACCAAGTTTCCGGGACGGGAAGGGGGACGTGTTTCGGATGGATTTTTTGGAGGCCTTTTTTAGGGACGACAAGGGATGGCTATTAAAAAATAAGGAAAATTTAAAAAATATAGGAAATTTCAAATTTCAAATATTCATATAATAACATTGCTAAAGCATTCATCACACACATTATAGAACCTTAATACATAAAATTAGAGCTGAATTGAGATTTCATATAATATTCAACCTTAAAAATATAGGAAATTTCAAATATTCATATGATAACATTGATAAACTTAAACTTAAAGCATTCATCACACACATCATAGAACTTAAATAAAACTGGAGCTGAATTGAGATTTCACATAAGATTCAAGTTTCAATTACAATCAAATGCCCAAGGGCTACAAAATTCTGAAACATAGAAAATTAAAATGAAAATATATTGCTGCCCCTAAGCAAAATCCGCCAAAGTGGCATCAAAATCAGACCTTGAGTCTGAGTCACTTTGGAACTATGAGGGTTGCATGACCAATGTAACCCCAACCAATCCACACCGTGCCTCCTCATCAAACTGTGGTGGCAACTTCGGGATCAACATCCCAACGCATAACTGAGAGTCGACGATACTCGGGAGCTTGCCGATCCGGAGTCTCAAAGCACTATGCACGGCTACTAACTTCTTTGCTCGTCGAGAGGTAAGTTGGTTCCTCTTAACTATGTGGATGAGGCCATATGTGGACCAATTCCTCTCGGCGTGAAAGGAACTAATGAACTCTGTGAAAGGAGGCGAGTGGCAAGAATCCTCAAGTCTAGTGCATCCTTGCCATGCCATGTCCGCCATCCAATAGGGTCTAATGTAGCTCTATCTGTCCTCGCCTCTGGTTTGCTAAATGTTGGTCCACAGAGATTGACAAATGATAGCCATTGGGTCTGCAATAAAGTGGACTCCTCATCAGTGTACATCTTTCGAAAGGCCTTTATGAGATCTTCTTTCACCTCTTCATCATCAAAGTGAGGTACTCTCCCGAGTGTCGTTTGCATACCATTTGAGATTTAGAGCATAGGATGCCATATGAAACGGGGGTGTTCATTGTGTTCCACCACCATGTCACTGATGGGTGCGATATGCTCCTCATAAAATCTCAAAGTAGGATCCCTGCTTATAAATGGCTTGCTTCATCTGCTTAAGCATGCTATCAAATCTCTCATAAATCTCTCCAAGACTAGGAGAGTTTGTATCAACATATCTTATGACCCCCACTACAGGTGAGATGATGGAGCAAACATATCTGCAAACAAGTTACAACAAAAATTAGAAAATATTAAGAATGAAAAACTAAAATAATTTATAAGTTATAAACATGGATAAAGATATTTCAAAATTAAAAACTAAACTTAAATATATAAAATCAGCAATTGCTTACCTCACTGTGGACCACCAATCATCGTCGAGGATCTTTTGTTTCACACCTTTTCCTTTAGGAGTGTTTGCCAATAGCCATCTACCCCACTTTTGATTAACTGTCATTAATTGTGGAGCCTCTTGCACCTCAAGCATCCTCTCTAACAAAATGAAATAACTGGCATATCTAGTGTCCATGGGGTTGAGGAATTCCTTCCTTGAAAAAGACTTGAATAGAGCAAGTGAGGTGTGATGGTTGCAAATGAACATATGTATGTATCTAGCCTCTGCCACCACTGTCTTCACCCAATCTATCTTTCCAATGTCTTTCAATGCGTTGTTCAACGCATGAACACAACATGGAGTCAGTTATGTGTTTGTAAGCACCCTCAACCATCAAGCCAACTAACTTACATACGCGGGTTGAATCAATCACCACTTGTACAACATTAGAGGGCCCAATCTCCTCTATGGCATCCTTCAAAATTTGAAATTGGAAGGTTGCATCCTTCCTCTTCTTTGTACAATCAATAGCTTTAAGAAAATAAGGGCCAACAGGACATGTGACAATGATATTGATGAGTGGCTGATGTTTAATATCGGTCCACCCATCCATGATGATAGAGCAGCCCACTCATATCCAAATTTGCCTCATCTCTTCCATCACCACACTCATCTTAGAATATTCTTTATTAAGGAGGCTGGTCCGTAGTTTGTGTTCTCAGGAGGGACATACGAGGAACCAACAACAATTACATCTTTGAACATTTGTTTGAAGTAAGGGGAACATGACACATGAAATGGTATTGCATTGGCAAAGAAGAATTTGGCAATAGAAGAGTTAGCTACTTCTGTGATTGCACATTGAACATCCCCACAATAGTAGTAGCCTTTCTCTTTCCCTTGGTAGAATCCTCTCCCCTTTGACTTTCAACATCCACAGATTGGGTAGGCAATTGTGTACCATGCATAGTCTCAATGACATCCTTTTTTGTTGCCTCACCCTCCATGTGCAACCTAGTCACTTCGGCCTTCTCAGCTAATGTTATTCTTTCACAACCTTTTACCCCTTGTCCAACTATGCCCAAAAGATGACAATAAACCCGTGTGTAGCTGCCCCTAAATTCTTTGTTGCAAATATGACACAACCACACTCTACTCCCCCCTGAATCTTTTTTTTTTTCTTTGTCAATGGTTGTTGCAAATTGTGAAAGAGGCTTTTTAGGATTGAATGGGCCCTTTGCATAGATTTTGAGGAGTTGAGAAGGGCAATCAAATGGATTATTTGAACCACAGTTGTTGCAATACTCACTCCCTGAAGAAACACTATTTCTTGTTCTACCTCTATGTTGCATTGCCATTTGAATCTCTTCACCCTCACCACTGCCGCTCATTGTTTTTTATTGGAAATGCAACACCCAACTACAACTGCAAGTGAAAAAAAAACCTCCCTAAGTTTGTGAAGTTTGAAACTTTGAAAAAAATAAAAAAACAAATGAAACATTGAAAAATAGTTTGTGCAAATTTGTAAAATGAACAAAGGATGATAAACATACCTCTAATGGTGTAGAATATTGCTCTCTTGCCTTCTTCTCACTGCTGCTCTCTTTTCTTCTCTATGCTTTTTTCTTTCTTTGTCTTCTCCTTCACAAAATGAGAAATAACAAAAATGAGCTTCTTTTTTTGTTTTGATTGTAAGAGAGGTTGTTTTAGGTTTAGGTTAGTTAGGAATGAATGTGGGGGTCCTTGTGGGCCCCCACATTCCTTTATTTTTTATCAATTGCATTTCAAAAAAAAGTTTTGACAAAGCTGGGACATAGGGGATGCCCAAACATCCTCGGTACGGTCGAGGGACTTCTAGAAGTCTCTTGGATGTACTAGGGACGTCTGGATGTCCCCGACGCGTTTCTGCGCAAAAATTAGCGTCCTCGGGGCGTCCCTCATTTTTTTCAGAGATTGGGGACAGGTAGGGGATGTTTCCTACTCGTCCCCAAGGTTCAAACGTCCGCGGTATGGGGATGAGCCAAAAGCTAGGGAACGTGTCCTTGTGGAGCATAGATTAATTCTTAACGAAGTATTAGTTTGTATTAACTAATGTTTGGTTTGAACCTCTTGAAGCATTTTGTAACTATCTTTTGCATAATAAAATGGCGGACACACAATTTATCAAGTGTGTATTCGATTCCTCTTCATTATTTCTCTATTCATATCTTCTAACATTGGTATTAGAGCCATTGGTGCTTGGTAGGGTTCGTAGTTAGAGGAAATTTGTGGAATTGAGTACAAACAAGCAAGAAGAATGTGAAGGTCAAAGAGAAGATGTTTCGATGGAGGAAGTCGTGAGGAGATATTTCGCGGGAGAGAGTTGCCATTCGTGAGCTTGAAGCCATCGAAGAACGACATAGTTGTGATTGACAAAGGTCGAGGGCATGCTCGAGGGCACAAAGGAGATATACACTTGCAAGGCACGAGGATACAATAGTGGAAGGAAAAGTTGGAAATGAGAGGTCAAAATTTGCGACAATCAGTAAATTACGATGATCCATATGGATCTAGGAAAATCACTACTTCATTAAGTAAACATTCCGAGAAGAAAGAAAATAAAAAAATAGAAAGGGGAAAGCCAAGCGTCCAAGAAGTGGCTAAAAGGACCGTGTCTTTTCCCTTGCCTTAACTCTTTGAATTCTCCATTGCACGGGAGAACATCTGAAGCATGTTATAAGCAAGATAGAGGGGTTGGACAAGATCATTAATGAGTAGAACAATCTAGAGTGTAGTTGTTTTAGAAGCAAGTGTGTGAGCAATATAAGGAAAGTAGGAGTGGAACAACACTTTGTTGTGCACGTTGTTGTAGCTCTTCATTATATCTCTATTCATATTTTGGCCAATAAGAATCCGGGAAAGAGGGCATTTACCCTTCCCTACTGGTTTTTACCTCATATTGGGGTTTTTCAGAATCATATATTGTGTCATAGTCTGAATTCTATTTCATACTGATGTGTTTGTGTTTATTCTCTCATTAGTACTGTTTTACAAACAATTAAAACACTAGGAATCTCATTCTAAGAGCAAATGACTGTCATTCTAGCATAAGCTGAAGTAGGACAAAATTGTTGTGATATTGTGAGTTCATGATAGAGTTTGCAGATCATTTTGGTATCAGAGCTGATGATATATCATTGGGTACTTGTGAAATTTGCTCTTGTTTGGTTTGTATGACGGTGACGAGATCACAAGACGGATATTTCGTCCTTTGTAGTCCGAAGATATCTACAAGAGAGTGGAATTGGAGGACAAAGAAATGTCAAGAGACGGAGAAGAAGAACTGCCCGAAGAGTTGTAGTACTAGAGACCACCATGGAAAGGATGCTAAGGCATCGCACACTAACAAAAGCTTGTAACTAATAGGCAAGAAACGATGGATGTAGTGGTTCAAGTCCTAGCCAAGAAGCTTGGCACAAGGGCGAAAGAGAGAGCCATGATGAAGAATTCATGGAAGAGCATGAGAAAGAAGAGCAACAACCTCCAAGAGGCAAAGGCAAAATTAAGGTAAAATTTGAACACGCTCCTTTCAAATTTGAGACTAAGGTTGAAATTAAGAGTTTTTAGGGAGAAGTAGATGAATAATTACTAGATAAATGGTTGAAGCAAATGGAGGTATATTTTAGTGTGCATAATGTCACGAAACACAAAGGATCACCTTTGCATGTCTGAAGATGGACGGTCATGGTCTTGTTTGGTTGGAAACATACCTAACCATTTGTGAAAAGAAGAGGTCTGTTGTAGATAGCTGGGATGAATTTTAAGAATTGTTAAGAGCTAATTTTTTATCCTATTGGGTATAAAATTGATCAAAAAATTAAATGGGAGTATTTTAGGCAATCTAGTGGTCAAAGTGTGTAGGATTATACTACAGAATTTTGAAGGCAAGCCATGTTGCTGAATATGGACTTGGAGGATGAGGATATTATCACCAAATACTTGGGAAGACTTCATACTCACCTAAGGAAACAGGTCATCTCCACAAAGACAAAGAACCTCAATGAAGCGTGTGTGCAAGCTTACTATATAGAAGATGAGAAGAAGCAAGGAGATAGAGAATTAAAGCCAAAGTAGCCCACAAACCAGCCTAAGAAAGAGCAAAGCCAGCTGGACAAGAAGGGTAAGAAGGATGCTATCACTTTAAACACTTGGAAGGATTTCAAGAATTTTTGTAAACATTTGATATCAATGGGCATACTACTGCTACATGTTATAAATTACATCTAGAGTTACATCCGAAGAAGCGTTCTAAGGACTCTAAGAATGTGACAACTTTGAAGACCGAAGATGAATTCGAAATAGAGGACAATTTTGACATAGATGAGAGGATGGGATGCACGACCACAAATATGTACAACTGGGAACAAGAAGAAGAGATGAGTAAGTTATTTCAAATCAAAATTCAAGTCAAGAAAACTAAGGTAAATGCATTGGTTGATCCTGGTTCTCAATCCAATTCAATTTTGATGTGGTTGTGAAGAAGCTTGGTCTTGAAACTTATGAGCATTCACACCCCTATCCCTTGGGATGGGTGAAAAAGGGTGTAGAAATTCAGGTTACTAGAAGATGTAAGTTCAAGTTTGGGATTAATTCTCAATTTATTGATGTAATAAAAGATGATATGATTCCACTTGATGTATTTGATGTGGTTTTCGGAAGTCCTTGTATGTCAAGGATGTATATTGATGAGGAGGGATAACCGATATAGATGGGTCAAGGATGGAGTAAACTACAACATCAAGGCACACCAAAATAAGCCTAAGTTGGCCTGGTAAGTGCCAACCAAGCAAAGAGACTAATTCAAGCAAATCATAATCAGTTTTGTTTACTTTAATTGAAGGATAAACAAGATGGGCTGAAATTCTGAGGTTTCTAACCAAGAATTAAAGGATTTGGATAGCATAATTCAGTCTTTTCAAGAAGTGTTCCAAGCTCCAAAAGGGCTGCCACCAAAATGGGAATTAGAGCATGAGATTCAATTTCTGTTGCCATAATTTCCTCTACTAACATTGAGTTGAATAGGCAATTGTTGATGGAGAGCAATGAAGTGAAGAAACAACTCAAGAAAAGTCAAAACATGGGGTAAGTTGCCCAAGTACCTCTCCATGTGGGTCACCCATTGTGATGGTACATAAGGACAAATCTTGGAGAATGTGCATAGACTTTTGGGCCTTGAACAAGATCACCATCAAGAACTGATATCCACTTTCACGGATAGATGATCTCTTGGACCAACTTCAACATGCCAAGTATTTTACGAAGTTGGATCTTAAATCTGGGTATCACCAAGTCCGGATGAAGGAGGATGTATGGAAGACTGCCTTCAAGACAAAACACGGTTTGTGTGAGTGGTGAGTACTTCTATTTGGTTATGTAATGCACCGCCACTTTTATGAGATTGATGAATGATGTATTGCAACCATGCGTGGATACATGTGTTATTGTATATTTGGATGATATTTTGATTTTTAGTGCCACATGGGAAGAACATCTAACTCATTTGCAACAAGTCTTGCAAGTTCTAAAGGAGAAACAGTTTGTGCAACATGAAGAAATGTGAATTTGCTAAACAATCTCTAGTCTATCTTGGACATGTGGTTGGAGGAAGTGAACTACGAGTGGATCTTGCCGAGGTGGAAGCCATCGCCAATCGGCCCCCACACCAAAGGAGTGCTATCGAGACTAGGAGTTTTGTAGGGGTAGTTCAGTACATGAGAAAATTCACACCAGGCTTTTCTACTACAACAACACCATTACATACAGTTGCAGCCAAGAGTAAGAGTTTTGATTGGGGCAAGGAACATGAAAGAAGCTTTTGAGACTTTGAAGTACAAGATTAGCCATGCTTTAGTACTAGCTCTTCCTAACTTGCAACAATTGTTTGAAGTTGAGACCGACGCTAGTGAATATGATATGTGGGAAGTGTTTCTACAAGGAGGTAAGCCAGTGTGTTATCATTTTAGAACTTTCACTTGCAATTAGGGGACATCTAGTTTATGATAAAGAAATGTATGCACTAGTTTAGGCAATAAAGAAACAAAAACATTATTTATTGGGTAAAGAAACTATAGTGCATACTAACCACAAACCCCTCTAGTATTTGCAAGCACAATCTAAGTTGCAACAGGCAAGACACTACAAATGGATGGGATTTCTCCAACAATTCCAATTGGTGATCAAGTATAAGAAAGGTAGTAGTAATGTGGTGGTGGACATGCTGTCTAGGCCACCTATGACAGAAAAAATCTCAGCTTTGGCCACTATCTCCTGCCTAGAGCCCTTCACAAAGGATGCTTATGGAGAAGCCTATGCTCAAGATGCAGATTTTGGGGTGACATTCTAGCACTTGCAGTCCAAGGGGACTGAAAATGAAGGCACAGATGGAAGTTATTTCAAGGAAGGGCTGCTCTACTGGTGGGGAAAACTTTGTGTACCAATGGGAGAAAGACTTCTAATGATGAGGGAGGCACGTGCCTCCAAACTATCCAACCATTTTGGATTAGGAAAGACCATAGCCCACTTGCAAAGGTATGTATATTGGCCCAATATGCAAGATGAAGTATCATAATTTATAAGGAGATGTAAACTTTATTCTACAAGTAAGCCTAAAGTACAGAAGGAAGGTTTGTATATGCCTCCACAAACCCAACTAGACCGTGGGAGGATAGCTCAATGGATTTTGTAGGACTACCTATCATCAAACATGGCCATGACTACTTGTATGTTGATAGATTCAACAAAATCTGTATTCTTATGGCATGTAAAAAGACTATAATAGGACATGAGGCAATTGTTTTTCGTTTTGCTAATGTATGTGTACATTTTGGTTTCCAAAGTCTATTGCGTTTGATAAAGATTCTGTTTTCTTGGGAAAGTTTTGTACTACATTGTGGAACAAGATGGACACCAAGCTACAGTGGAGCACAACTTTCCATCCACAAACAGACGAGCAAACAAAAGTGGTGATCCAATCTTTGGTACTGCTGATAAGAGGATACAAGAAGAAGCATTCGTGAACTTGGGATGAGTACTTAGCCTACAATCAACATTCCTACAACAGGGTAGTCCACATATTCACTAAGTAGTCACCTTTTGAAGTGTGCTTAGAATATTTGCCTGCCAATCCACTTGATGTTGCAATTGGACAGCAAGAAGAGGAGGGGGTGAGACACTTAGAAGTGACTAGGGCAGCAAAATTCATTGAGAAGATTAGGAAGATCTGTCTCAAGGTGAGAGAGCAACTCTAGAAATGTCAAGCCAAGTACAAAACACGACATGAACAGCATTGTAGGGAGCACAACCTCAAATTTGGAACAAGGTTTGTTTGTACTTGAGCAAAAACGACTTCAAGGACAAGCAAAGAAACTTGAGCTCTATGGTTGGACCATTCACCATCATAGAGCAAGTTGGAGAAAAGGCCTTAAAGCTTGATTTACGACACTTCATGCAGATGTTCTTAGTAGTGAATTGTGAAAACTTGCACTTTTATTAGCCATCCATGCTTGATGAAGAAGAAGAATGTCAGTTGCTACTTTCCATAGAAGATTGTGTCTTGGACTCTTGAGGCAAATTGGAGGAGGGTGTAGTGCTGTAGGAGAAGGTTAGAGAGACAAGAAGAGGACAACACAAGAGTCTCAGCAGGTTGGACTCGAGGGAAGACAACAAGGCAGACCAAGTGGTACTTGGAGGAGAAGTGAAAGTGAGGGAGATGTTTCCCCATCTACTTCCCCGCTAAACTTTTGTGGGACCAGAAGTCTCCTAAAGGGAGGTATGATCTATAGGGATCTAGGAAAATTACTAGATCAAGTAAACATTCCAGAAGAAAGAAAATGAAGAACCACAAAAAGTACAAAGGCTTGAAAATGGGGCGGTTGCGCAAGCTGTGGCGGCAGTTATGCAACTGCACTGGTGGTTTTGCCACAGGGAAAGCCGAATGCCCAAGAAGTGGCCAAAAGACCTGGTCTCCACCCTTGCCTAACTTTTTGGATTCTCTAGTGCATGAGAGAACATCTTAAGCATGTTATAAGAATGATGGAGGGCTGGACATCATCGTCAGTGAGTAGGAGAAGATTTGAAGCATAGATTTTTGTAGAAGCAATTTTAACAGAGCAATAAAAAAAAAAGGAGGAGAACAACACTGCTGTACCCTGCAGTAGCTCTTCATTGTATTTGTATTCATTCTTTGGCCAATAAGAATCTGAGAAAGAGAGCATTTTCCCTTCTCCACTGGCTTTTCCCTCATCTTGGGGGCTTTCCAGGAATCATATCTTGTGTCATAGTCTAAATTCTATTTCATACTACTCTGTGTGTGTTTAATTCTCCCATTAATACTATTTTGCAAACAATTGAAACACTAGGAATTTCTTTCACTAAGAGCAATTGACTGTCATTTCTAGCATAAGCTGAAGTAGGACAAAATTGTTGTGTGATTTTGTGAGTTCTAGATGGAGTTTACACATCATTTTGGTATCAGAGCTGATCATATATCCTTGGGGACTGTGGAATTTGTTGTTGTTTGGTTTGTATGACGGTGACGAGATCACAAGACAGATATTTGTTATTTTGTAGTCTGGAGATATCTATAGGAGAGTCGAATTGGAGGACAAAAGAAATGGCAAGAGAAGGAGAAGAAGAACTGGCCCAAAGAGTTGCAGTACTAGAGACCGCCATGGAAAGGATGCTAAAGCATCAAAAGGACATCTCAGACTGGCAAAAGCTCGCAGCTAATAGGCAAGAAGCCATGGATGAAGTGGTTCGAGCCCTAACTAAGAAGCTTGGCGTAGGAGAAAGAGAGAGCCATGATGAATAATTCATGGAAGAGCATGTGGAAGAAGAGCAACAAACCTCCAAGAGACAAAGGCAAAAATAAGGTAAAATCTGAACATATTCCTTTCAAAGTTGAAACTAAGGTTGAAATTAAGAGCTTTGAGGGACAAGTAGATGCAAAATTACTAGATAAATGGTTGAAGCAAATGGAGGTATATTTTAGCATGCATAATGTCACGAAAGCACAAAGGATCACCTTTGCATGTTTCAAGATAGAAGATCATGCTCTTGTTTGGTGGGAAACCTACCTAACCACTTGTGAAAAGAAGAAGAGGTCTGTTGTAGATAGCTGGGATGAATTAAAAGAATTGTTAAGAGCTATTTTTTATCTTGTTGGTCATAAAACTGATCAAAGAATTAAATGGCAGTATTTTAGGCAATCTAGTGGTCAAAGTGTGCAGGATTATTCTACGGATTTTTGAAGGCAAGCCATGTTGTTGAATATGGATTTGGAGGATGAGGATATTATCACCAAATACTTAGGGGGACTTCACACTCACCTAAGGAAAGGGGTCATCTCCGCAAAGCCAAAGGACCTCAATGAAGCTTGTGTGCAAGCTTACTATATAGAAGATGAGAAGAAGCAAGGAAATAGAGATTCAAATCCAAAGCAACCCACAAACCAGCCTAAGAAAGAGCGAAGTTAGCTGGACAAGAAGGGTAAGAAGGCTGCACCACTTTAAACACTTGTAAGGATCCCAAGCATTTTCATAAATGTTGTGATATCAATGGACATTCTGATGCTACATGTTGGAAATTACATCCGGAGTTGCATCGGAAGAATCCTCCCAAGAACTCTAAGAAGTCCCTGCAGCTTTGAAGACTGAAGCTGAGGTTGAGATAGAGAACAATCATAATGTAGATGGGGGTTGGGATGCACGAACACTTATATCTACAGCCATGAATAAGAAAAAGAGATGAGTAAGTTTTTTCAACTCAAGATTTAAATCAAGAAAACTAAGGTGAATGCATTGGTTGATCCTAGTTCTCAATCCAATTTGATTTACTGATGCTGTTGATTTGAAGAAGCTTGTAAATCTCGTTACGGTAGTCTGTAAAATGTGGTATAGGCACGTGAGGCTCGAGTTCTATAGTTGACACCATCAAATACAAGGAAAACATGATTTTGGGGGCACAAATATTGGCACAAAAACAGTTGTGAAAGTCCTAATATTAAGGCATGAAGTAGCATACTTGACGAAATAGATACAGTTCGTCAACTCCCATTGTTGGTTATCTTCAAAAATAGACTCAAGTAGTGGTTTCACCATTCAACATTAAAATTTCCTTTCTTTGCTATAAATATTTGATTTTAAAAACCTCTTTGCATTAATTTCTGAGTAAAAATTGGAATACAAAATTGTATCTCTCTAATGCATTTATTTTCATGCCTGAAGTCAGAAATTCAGAATATAGATTGTAACTTTCATTTTGCTGCATTAATATGCAGGTTGGCCAATCATATTGGTACGAAAAATGGCAAACATTTAAAACCTCGTTTTTTCGAAGGCGTATACATTGTCAGGGCAAAATTATAATGTTGGACTCATAAGATTATGACTATTACCAAATATTGAGACTGTAATAAAATAATACTTGGTAAGAAAGACTGGTTGCAAATTTTGTGGATTATGACAAATGTCACAAGGAGGCCTTGTTGCTACTGAAGTTGTTGGTATCCTATGAGTAGATACTAGAGGTCAGGTCACTACGGTTAGTGTAGACAAATACATGACTTCAGAAAAGAGTCAGGTGTTATACCTTAAGAATTTGACGTTTTTAACAAGGATGCAAGAAGATGGGCCCCTAATAGAACACCTACCTCGGATGAAAGATCTCCAAGACTAGCTCGCCTCCTCCATTAATAAAAGGTGGATGACTACGATTTGGTGGCATTGGCTCTAAATAGTTTGCCGCCCGCTTATGAGTCATTTGTGGAAGTCTTACATTGGATGGCTGAAAGTCTGATTTTGACTTTTACAAAGTCAATTATTATCTGTTATAAAATGAACATAGACAAAACCAGACACTCGAGTCCAGTTTTGGACAATCAGAAAAGAGCAATGATTGCCCAGTCAAAGGGAAGTAGAAACGACAGTAGTGTTCCAGATAAAATGTCAATGTTGTCATTAGGTGAGGCATCTAAAAACTATTGCTGGAAGCGACGATATGGTATTTCTCAACAGTTTAAAAAGCTACAGAATGAGGCAAATGTGGCAACAGTCACAAAGGAAAGGGATTATGATGAAGAGTGTTCTCTTTATGCCATCATGTTCGAATGATAGTGTTACCAGTTGGATCATTGACTCTAACGCATCTAGACATTTTTCATGTCGAAGGGATTGGTATGTAACATTTACTACATATACACGTTGTTGTGATTCAGTTGTATTAACTGATGGAGAGTCACTTGTAGTACAAAGAATATGAAATAAACACATTGTTGTGATTCAGTTGTATTAACTGATGGAGAGTCACTTGTATTACAAAGAATATGAGATAAACACATTGTGTTCAATAATGCTAAAAAACTACTAGTAAGGAATGTTAGGTAAGTTCCTAGCTTGCATAAAAATCTCTTTTCTATTTATTAGTTAACAATGATTCCCAATATTGCTGTAAATTTCTCTGGGGAGAAGTGTCTTGTGTCAGACGTGAAAGAGGTATGCGCAATTACTCTAAGCATTAGGCATGGTGGCCAGTATAAACTAGTTGACTCAGCTATTTTTAACTCAAAAGCTCGTGTGGAGGAGACTCCACCATGGAGGATGCCATTCCTCACATGCACTTGTTTTGTAGGGAAAATCGATCATGCAAAATGTGAAGGGGGATGCACGATTTCTTGGGAGGATTGAATTCCTCACTCTATACAAAATGAGTAAGAGGTTGAAATGTTTTGGGAGGATGAACTTCCTCACCTAGATGCACGGTTAATTGTGGAGAGAAACTCTTGCTATCCAAAATGCGTTGGAGGTGTGTGATGAGATGGTAGAACATGCCACACATTCACATGAATAGGCTCAAAGGACAATATAGTATGGACACTTTGCTTATGTTGTTGCAAAAGGATTTTCACAACAGGGGGAAAAGATGAGCAACATGAAGAGATGGTTATTTCTCTTATTGCAGAGTTGGTTGTTACTTTTATTGCAAAGATGGTCACCTTTCAATTGCTTTTTTCCATTGCTGACTCGGTTGGTTTGGAGGGTATCTCAAAGTGCTTGCTTGAACAAAGTATTGAGCGATGAGGTTTATATGCTGCTGCCTAAAGTTTTTATGTACATGATTGAGATCATCTCAATTTCAAATTTATCGAGTCCCCTGGTTCACATTATTCAATCAACATCTCCAAAAATTTGATTTTCGAGCTTTGGAGATTGGCTTTGAGCTTCTCACCAATGATGATTCATTTCAATTAATGAGTCACTCAACGAACACTTGGTGGACAACAACTGCTTTATATCCTATGTCAACACAAGCAAATCCTTCTTTGTGTTGTTAGCTACCTTTTCGCTTTTTAACTAGACCAAAGTTTCTACATCAGACAACAACAAAACATCAAAGTGTAGACACCTAATTTCTTCGCCACGCATTTTGATACTAAAATTGCACTAATTGTCTTCTTTCTATCATTTCGCTATAATTAGCGATTTTCCGCTAATTAGCTAATATTCCCCATCTTCTCGGTCAATTAACCGACCTTCTTCATCTTGGATGCCAATTAATGTCGCTTCGTTAGTTAAATTGCTCTTTTAATTAATTAACCATTATTAATTAATTACCCTTCCACAATCTTGTATTTAATTAATAAATCCTCTTATTAATTAAATCCCCCTCTCAAACCCCTCTAATTCTACTAATTTCCCTCCAAGTCATCTCAAACAACTTCTATAAGCTAAACATGGCCTATTAATTAATCTCAATTGATTAATTAAACCTTCCCAAACTCCCATGAGTTACTAATCTCTAATTAATCTCTTCTAATCATGCTTATCCTTTCTTAATTCTACATTCCCTTTATCCTACATTCACTAGGTTGCAAGTTTCTCCCAAATTGGAAAGCTATATAAGAAACCTAGTACCTTCCTACCAATCTACACCTTTGACACCTTTTAATCTTGAACACCTTGTCCTTGTAAGACATTTGATATCTCAAGAGAGTATTTCTATCACAAGAAAACTTGCATAAATTGAGAAACCTCCATTGCTAAAGTTAGTAGGAGAAAATTCAAAAATGGCACTTTAGCCATATTGATGAGATCTCTTCCACTTTAGTAAAACCTTTGATTATACGTAACTTGCGTTCGACTCACATAAGGAAGTATCTACATATCGAAGCACATCCAAACATCAAAAGGGAGGTTTGCATTTAGTGTTAGATTTACATTTTGTGTGCAATTTAATTAAGCTTTTCCTTTTTAGCTCAATCTTGATGTATTTGTTTAAATGAACTAAGTTAAGGATTTACTTGGTGTTAAATCCATTCCATTAACTTAGTTTACTTTCACATGCATACACAAAGGACTGCAATTTTCAAGTAATATCCGAGGAGTAACTTGTAGAGTCAATGACTAAACTTGGTTTTATTGTATTTGTAAAATTTTGGGACAAATATGTGTTTGATTTAGTTATTAAGGGAATATTAAAATATATTCTTAATATATTAATTAACTCTTAACAAACTATTAGTTATGTATTAACCAATGTTTTGATGGTTGGAATTGGACTCGGAAGCGGATGAGGTGCGACTAGACTTAGATTAGACTTGGGCAGAATCAGACTGGTTTAAATTTTATGAACTGGTTTACTAAAAATACATGGAATATTAATTTTTTAATGAAAACGATATATTTTAAAGATTCCAAACCATGATTTCAAACAATTAGAGACAAAATATGCAAAATTTGCTCATGTATATACCATGGAAGGGTAAATAGCAAAATGGCACCAAGTGCAATACATATCCGAAACAAAATACATAAACATTTAGGCTCTAAATGGACTCTAGAGTCCAAAAAACAATATTTTACAAGTACAAGCTATTACATGTCTAATATCAATGATCAATAGTCAAACTCATGACCATTGTTGAGAATAGGATTCTTATCCTCATCAATGTCATCTTGCTCCTTTAGCTCAAACTTGTGAAGAAATCCTCCAAGCTTGTAGATGGGTTGCTGACCTCCTAATGTAGATGCCAAATCCACCATAAGCAATGCCAAACAAGCTCTAAGGTCACTCTAAATCAAATTCTTCAATGAGCTCCACAAACTCCAAATGCTCACAAATACTCAATGAAATAGGTGTGAGGCAAATAGAGCGTGAATCTCTATATAGCATTATTTTAGGGTTGAATAAAGCCAATTGTAAGGCTGAATTTAAAATTTTTTTGCATGTCTACCGCTGCTTTTACTATTCATGACTAGTTCGTGCTTGTTCAAAACATAACTGACCGGTTTGGATTGGTTTTGTTGAACCGGTCTCTTGAGCTAGTTTTTCTACGGGTTTATGCCTTTTCACTTGAACCGGTCAAATTGGCGATTTTAAAACAATACTATTAACTCTTTGTTTGGTTGTAACTATTGGAGCTTAAACTTGCACCCGTCTCGAGATCAGGTTGGCCCGAGTCGTTGAGGCAATAATGGGACTAACTCCAAGTTCGGGACCTTGCGCGCTTGAGACAGACCTCCGGAGAAGGTCGGTTCCTTTACCTATTTCTACTGCTACTGCTACTCCTAATGCTGAAAGGAAATCCTAAGCTAAAACATACCAAGGGACCAAGGATAGAAGGATATGCAGAAAGGGAAAACTAAAACTAAGGAGGCGATAACACCCAGTTGAAGGGGATGAACACGATCAACTTTGAGCGAAAACGAAGTGAAGATCCGCAGAAAGGTTACACATTTAGGACGGACCAAAACACAACAAGACACTCGTTTTCATGGGACATAGTCGGAAAAAGAGTTCTGAGGATGTGAGATAGCACAACAAACACACAATGCGAAAGAAAGACAAGCAAGAAGAATTAAAACAAGTTAAGGCAGAGAATAGCCACAAAACAATGCTTCTATTACTTCCAGAAATGCACAGTCGATTACAATGGCATATGAGGCCGATATCCACATGCAAAGACCAAATCTAAAGGTCTGTAACTCAAAATGCAAGGCAATGCCTATACAAACTGAAAGAATCCAACCCTTATCAATGAGCAATGCTCTTACATTTATAGATGAATGGATGAAAGAAGGGGAGGAGGGAAAATCCGATTTTAAAACTCAACCACCAACAACCAACAATGAATGCCTACAAATCCGCCTACAAATCTATCAAATGCGCTTCTCCATGTTTGTTTGGCGTGTGGGAGAAGGAAAGGGGCGAGATCTGAATCAAATCGGGTGGTTGGAGCAATCAAATCTTGTATTAATGGCATGAGAGACGTTTTCCAGCTTCTCACCTACCCAATCTTGCGAAATTTGAACTTGAGTGATCTGGAGTGTAACCCATGTCATCAACTATTTTTTCATCTTCTGCCACGTGTCACACCTTAGTTGGTTGCAAGGATTTGGCGCCTTGTTGGCGCGCTTTGGTAGGTTGCGTGTGGTTTACTCAATGTCTGATAGTCCACGTGGCACAGAACCGGGTGCCAGAGGAAGGCGCGACAACATGCGAAGGAAAGAAGCACGAAAGAAGAAAGCAAAAGGAGGTGTGCAAAAGTAATGCGCACGGGAGGAACATGAGGAATACTTGCAAGAGGTACGCATGTAAGAGGCGCAATCATTACAAGATAATGTGCGGCAACAAGGAAGGGGCGCTATGAGACTTAGCTAATTTTGGGAAGCAAGTCTGAGGTGTGCGCGAAGGGTGCATGAACTGCTGAGAGGAGTATGAATGTGCCGAGAGTGGGTGCGAGGGAAAATGGAACAAAATAGAAGAAAGAAGGTGGTGTCTTTGATTTCACCACTGAAATCAACGACTACCCTATCCGAAATTTTTTCATACTTTTAAAATAATGAGTCGTTTTGTGTTTTTATTGCCTGAAAGTTCTTGTATTGCATCAAGATAATCCCAAAGAGCCATATTAGCCTTTTTCGCCAAATACCCAGATGCCCAAAGTTATATTTTGTCGTCGGGATTTGTCTGCGGGAAATTTGTATTTAATTATTTTGAGCCCCGTATGAGGCTATTTGCACTCCGTTTTAACTCTGTTATGATCGAATATGTCATTACTCTTATGTACCAGAAGGGTTTTAACTTGGAATAAATTTTGGGCTTTATTTGTGATTTTTGGCAATTTTTGTGTTTTTGTGTTGTCCCGTTTCGTTTTCTGTGAAATTTCTCTAGAGCAATTCCTTTGTCGGGTAAGCCCGATTTTTGGTCTGGAGCAGCTAGAAAACATATACGCACATTATGCCCGGAGGAAGTCGCCATTGGAGGTCTAGATCAGGAAAAAGCGAAGTCGTGCACGGAAAAGCCCCTGCGGGGATGGGCGCATTTTTGGAAAACAAAGGATTTAAGCTGCAATGGGAAAAATAGAAGCCGCAGGCAGGGTGGGAATTTTATACCTGCCTAGCAGGGTACTTTTTCCCGTGTTATAAAATTCACTTAAGCTGCAGTGGGAAAGTTAGAGGCCGCAGGCAGGCGGGAATTTATTACCTGCCTTGCAGGGTGAAAATTCCCATGATAAAATAAAAGGAAAGTGACTTAAGTGAAATCATGGGATTTTAGTGCCTGCCTTGCAGGGTAAATAATCTCATTGTCAAAGTCAAATCACTTAAGTGGATCATGGGATTTTGGTGCCTGCCTTGCAGGGTAAAGAATCCCATTGTGGAAAAATTCCTAAAAATAGAATTATATGTGCAAAAAAGTGCGCCCCCTTTGGTGAGATGATGGAAGACTTAAATTGATTATTTTAATTAATCTTTCCTCTCAAAAAGTGCGCCCAAGCTTGGAGGAAGTCAACAAGTCAAAGAGGAAATAAAAGAAAGGATTAAAAAGCATTAAATTTAATTTATTTAGTGGCTGCCCCCTTCCTCTCAAAAAGTGCGCCCCATTTAGGAGTTATTTAATGTTTTTAAAGGCATTAAAACATTAAATTAATTTCTATTTTCAGTGGCTATGGTCAAAGCACACTGTGAAGTTTAAGTGAAGTGATGTGTGAAGGATTAAATTAGATTAATTTAATTTATTGGATGGCTGTCCTTAAACATGCTATTTTTAAAAGAGAAAAACATGATTTTTAATTAATTAATTGCCTTTAATTGTTAGGGCAATTATTAATTATAGAATTGTGAAGGTTATATAAACATGGGTAGCCATATGGGTGAATTATTCAAATCACAGGTAAAGAATTGCAGCCAAGTGGAAAAGTGCGCCCCCATTAGAAGAAGGATTTTGCTCAGACAAGGTGACAACAAGGCTAAAAGCTTCCAGATTTGGCGCATGCTTTGAAGGAGGTTGATCTTTGTCTGCATAATTGTTTGCATGTATGTGTTACAGTGCTCTCTCTTTATGTGCAAATTAAACACCAATTTTTGGGGCAGCAGACTTGAAAAGTGCAGATTTTTACAATTAAAATTCACTATTCATTCTCCGGTGGCCATTTTTGACTGAATAAATTGCAAGAATTCAATACGGGTGCTTTACAAAGGAAAAGGAGCTTTTATCAATGTCCAATACATTGCATATATCCTCCGAATCTGAAGAATTGTCCAGATCTGCACCAATTTTGAAGAAATCCGGCCAAGTAAGAAGAAAAAGAATTATTCAGACGAAGATAGACAAAGCCATGGCGAAGGGAGATGAAAAAGAAAGCACGATGGAGTCATGCATTGCTTCCAAACTTGCAGACATAGGAGACATAGATCTAGGTCGGAACCTCTTGCCGATTTGATTGATAGATCTAGAGCGGGAAAGACTTCACTCATGCGTGCGGTTAAAAGTAGTGGAATTATCCGAGCTGCAGCTTTTCCATGTACAACCCAATTGCCAGAGTTCGTGATGGAGTGTGCTAGATCTTATCATCCTTCATCCAGATCAATGCGTGATGCTTCGGGAAAGACAATAATTCGTTTGGACGCAGAGTTCATCAATTATTGTTTGAAGATTCATGCGAAAGGTGGCGACTTTATTAGCATTCAGGATGCTAATAATAGATGGGAGAAGCATAGAGCTGATTGCGTGAGCATAATGAATAGCCGATACATGAAGAAGCATAGATCTCCTTCCAAGTTCGAGAACTCTTCCACGGTCCAATTTGGTGCGGGGAGGTAGATGATGTCGTCAAATTGCTATGTAGGATGAATGCGAAGCGAATGCTTACACTTTCCGTACATGGATGTATGCTTTCATCAGGACCATTGAAATCAACAAGGTTGATTCTATAATCAATTGGTCGAAAATTATTAGCAACAACATCGGTGAGCAACTCCGGAACGTGAAGCGTACTTTCAGCTTCAAGATGACTTCATACTTGGTGTATGTTGCAGCTTCACAAGGCATCTTTTCCAAGCTGGATAGATGTGGTGTTCTTTCCAAGGACCCCATTTTCGAGTGCTACCCGCACTTCGCATCTCATGCGATGAGAAAGACTTCAAAGTGATCAACGATGACTTCTTCTACGATTTCATCTGCAGGCTAGACAAAGACTTGAAGGCCAATAGGGTAAGCAAGGAAGCGTGGGAAGCTGTGTCCAAGATTGGTAGTCTATTCATTCAATTTGCAGATTTCACATACCTCAGGGTTACGGGCTTTTCTGGAGAACCAATAAAGATGCCCAGGTATCCGAATGATAGATTGATCGCCATGGAGCTGAGCAGGCAACTTGTGGAGTTACACGACCTTCAGTCAAAGCGGCACAAGTCTACGGGCTTCTTCCCAATCACTGTGGGATATTACAGTTGCATTAGCATTCATAGAGCTCGGGGATGGAAGCGCAAATGTTATCCGAGTATGAGCAAGAGTTCTTCCCTGCACGGCTGAACTTCGATCCATTTGGAGTAGCCAGGAAGACAATCTCCCAGGAGTACGCACATGTGCCTTCATTAGAAGATTTTTGGATGAAGTGCAAAAGTGAGTACGAGGTTAGAAAGAAAGATTTCAGCAGGCTATCAGCAAAGCAAGTGTTCGACTTTGGACTAGCGCGGATACCTGCGGATCTTAAAGATGATGGGAATGTGGTACTTGACACTTACCATCAAATGGGAGGAGATAAAGCCATACTGCAGAATAACATAGGAGGCTGCAACACAATTGAAGAAAGGTCGGGAGCTGTGTTGGTGAATACTTCAAACTAGTTGCTGATGAAGGGATATTGCCTTGATGAAGCATTGATGAATCAAGTCACGGGCAACTTTGGCGCGTAGGAGATTCCCTCAAGCGAAAGCATGGAGGAGAAAGCAGCATGAAAGTCGAGAAGTTGAAAGTGCATAGAAGATCTCAATCCAAGGAGAAGATCACTTCTATGACCATGACTTTAACTCCGGTTTCTCCAGTACCCAATGCTTCACCAACTATTGCACCGCAGCAGCAGGATGCTTCCATGCCTCCACTGAATCCAGCGACATTCATCTTCTCCCCTCAGCCACTTCGTTCAGCGCCTGTTCCAGAGGATACGTTGAAGCTGCAGATGGCGGAATTCGAAAGGGCTTTGTCCTTGGATGACTCAGAAGATGGCAGCCATAACACTGTGGCACTTTCTGACGGAGAGGATGCAGAGCGGAAGATGGTAGTACACTCAGCGACTTCTCATTCTCCGAGAAGTAACTTCTCGGAATGGTTGGCTTCGCAGTTGGTTCCAGAAGCGAGAATGGAGATGAACTTAGAGGAGCACGACTTGCAGCTACTCCAGAATCTGGGCGGAAGAGACAGAAGGCCTAAAGTTGCCAAAGCAACTTCTAGGTTGATCATCAAGGATTCGGGAGAGAAGTTTGCTGAGATATCAATTCCGGCAGAAGGAAAGATAGAGGAGGAGCTCACGGCGGAAGATGTGACAGTGACCAAAGTACCCCTCGGTCAAGCCACCACTGAAGGATTGAAGCAGGACACGCAGACATTGGTGGATGCTTTATTCCTTAGGCTTGACAGTGAAAAGGCGGAGAAAGAAGAGCTGCAGAAGCAAGTATCTCAATTATGTGAGATCATAGCCAAGGTTGCTAAACCTTCCATTCAGCCCATTTCAGAGCAGGTGAGTGATCATCTTATGTAGGAAATGGAGGACGTAAGCAATCAAGTAAAGGCTATTGACAAATGGAAGGATTTGATTATTCGTCAAGCTTCAGACAACTTGGGAAGTGCCACCCGCCTAAAGGTTATGAACGATGCAAAGAAATCAATTAAAGCAATCGATGGCAAACATAAAAGGCATGAATACAGTTGCAGAGAGTAACCTGAGTATTTTGGCCGAGATCAACAAGTCACGGAGATGTATTGATTCAGGCAATTATCAGACTTGACAGATCGAGATCGGGAAGAAACTAGAGTTGCAGTATCTTTCCGTTTGGAAATCTGCAGAGTTTTGTTGAAGAGGATGCAGGCACTTGAGAGTAGAACATCAGATTTACCAGACAGTGTCATTTCTTTCACTGAAGAGATAATGGACGGGAATGTCACTTCATACGTGCGGATCGTCTCAACTAAGGTGCCTAATTCCCTGGAAGGTTCTCTTTTGATGGTACAAAAGAGAATTGATAAAGTTACCAAGCCTTTTACGATGAATTCTATCAAGAGTAGACTGGTGGCTATGAGCGAACATTGCAAGGTTTGGGCTGAGCTTGGAAGATGTGGAATCGTGCATCAAAGTGTTGAATGAAAGGTTGCTGCAATTCAGGACAGAAGAAAGAAAGCGAAAGGCTAAAACAGATGGAGGGATGTTGAATTACATGTTCGACAAGTATATCCGATATCAGAACAAGAAGAAGACATAAATGTTACAGCTGGCATGACTTCTTCTATTTCTTTCTTCTTCTATTTTCTATGTTCCCGGATGAAATTGTAAAACTTCTAAGTTATTGGTTTTGCAACCATTACTTAAAGTCATGTGGAACCATTCTATTAGTTAAGTGATACATGTGTCACTTAAGGAGAAGATAGTTGAGGATGATTGCCAAATGTCATCGTTACTTGTTTATGTTTCAGTTTAGTTTGAGTTTTCCATTTGTACTTTCCCTCCTACATTCTATAAGTAGGAGAAGAACCTCCGGGTTAATCATCGATTAGAATTTGTAAGCAGCAATCCTGTGTTCTAGACTTTGTGCTGAACCCTTGAGAGCAACTTGGAGCAAAGGAATACAAAGGAGCAGGTTTCCGGAGAACTTTGTGTCACGGTGTACTGTGTTTCTTGCTTTTAAATCTTAGATCTCTTAAGTAAACTTTGTGTTATTATAGATCTGGATCTAGAGTTGCCTTTGTTTTATAATTCTGTGTGTTCATATCTATTAAGTTTCTTCTATGTGCATGCAATTAGCTCTGCTATCTACTAATTGGGATGCACATCTTCCCCATTTCTTCTCTGTATTTCCTTTACTTCTTTCTTCTATACAATACTTCCTTTCTTGAACAACTGCTTACTTGCTGCAGAACTTCTTAGTTATGGTTCATGAACTAAGTGGTTAAAGTAAAACCCCTGATAGATAATAACACATTTTTATTGACAAATCTGACACGGGAGCCTCACCGGTTAAATGAGGGAGATTTATCTCATGATTGCCTAGGTTTTATGCTATGCAGAAAATCTAGCCAACAGAAGGAAAAGATGGGAAGCGTAGGAAAGGAGTGCGCAAGGGCGCGTGAGGAACAGGAGCCAAGGAAACGTGCCAAGAGAACAATTGAAGTGCGTGCAACCTGCAATGTAGAACCTCAGAGCCAAAATGGAAATATAAGTTGTCCAAATAACTAGGGAGTTATCTTGGATAAAAGTAACCTCAAGCATGTTGTAATTATCTCTTGCATAATAAAATGGACACAATTTACCAAGTGTGTATTTCAATTCCTCTTCATTATTTCTCTGTTCACATCTTCTAACATTGTCAAAGAAATCTGCTTACATTTTTATCAAGTTGCCAGATAAAAAGAGACTTTCTAGGCCCTAGAGTGATATTGTTGGTAAAATCAGCTGCCACAGTTGTGGAAAATTAGGGCAAGAAAAGCTACATGTAATTTGTATCTATCATTATCATTAGCATTTAGGGAGTGCACGATTACTTTTCATTGCTTGAATTATGAGTGTTAAAAATAAATTCATGTTCCACCTTAGTTGCAAAATCTGGCAACATACATGACGATTTGATGATCATCACAGCGGCTTAAACTGTTCAAAGTAGAGGATCTGAAGTTTCTGTATTGGCATCCTTTTTGTACTGATGTTTACTAGTATTTGAATTTGTAAATGGCTAATTAATTGATTTTACAACAATTTAATTATCACTTGATGTGAAACTTAGATTTCCTTTGATATTGTTAGTTTTGGTTTTGGACTAACAAGCAAATTATTTCGAGATGTAATTTCTGTGTGCATAATATTCCTTATTTTTATCTTGATTGGTCATGGATGGTTAAATTTTCTCTCGTCTGTTGTGAGCAGGCATATGCATCTTATATGCGGGGGAGCTTGTTATTGGAGAGAGAACAGAATTGGGAAACAGCTTTGATGAATTTTAAACGTGCCAGGTTTGACCTAACCTTTCATGCCCAATATCTTGGCATATTTCCCTCTCAAGGTTTGGGCTATGATAGCTATAAACAATGGACAGCGTCTTTTTTTTCCATTTAGTAGCGATCTTATTGGGTTATGGTCTAGCAGTTGAATCAAAACCTGTATGTGAACATCCTTTTCGAGTATTTTGTATTTTAGTATGCATCTGTCTGGTCATTTAGTGTCGAAAATGGATGCAAGTTTTCTTCTGCAGTTTACATTTCTGCTTCATTTCCTTGTCTGATTACTCGGCGTTGAAAATGGATTTAAGTATTATTCTGCAGTTTACAGTGTCTCTTCATCTCATTCATAATTTTTGATCTAGGCAATGCATTACTTTTCAAACCTTCACCCATTAGGTCTATCATTGTGCACACCTTTTTCTTTCCAATTGCAAAGAATTTATGTCTAGACCTTGCTCCTGGTAATTGCACACGCCATATATATTATGTTCTTTCTCATTCATCTATCCTCTCCTGTTTACTTGACCAGTCACCTGCCATTCTCCCCCAAAAGAATTCAAATTGGTCGATGTGTTCAGCTTCTCTAGAGAGAATCACAGGTTTTTGTGTTTACTGTTTTTGGTTGGGTTTTACATGTATTTGTGAAATATATTTGAATATCTATATATAAACACTTACGGTAGATTTTATCTTGGTGATACAGGGCTGTCTATGATGAGCTGGGAAAGTTTGGAGATGTCGAAAATCAGGTCCTGTGCAGGCAACGTGTTGAAGAGTTGGAACCTAATATTCGATATTGTTTATACAAAATGGGGCAATCAAACATACAGAGTTCTGAACTTCTGGATCTTAGCACTCAGGAAGGCCCAGCACTTGACCTTTTGCAGGCCAAATTAGAAGTAGGATCTTTATTCTTATCAAAAGATTATTGTTTCTGAATACGTTCTCCAAAATTATGTAGTCAACATAGAACTATATTGTTATGTTCTCTCTCTATGCTGGTTTTAATACAACACTTGGGTTTATATTCTTTCTTGTTGTTATGTAGTCAAAATGCTAGGTGAAAAAAATCTATGGAGTTAGGATATTCAGTATTAAAGGCATTCCTGTTGTATGGAGATTATTAGGCATTGTAGAAGGCATAGAAGCTAAACCTGTTGATCCTAATGCACAACTTAAATAATAAATTTGATTAGAATGGTATGAAAGCATTACAAATTATCTGATCTGAAAACATCAATGTGAGTGTGTGATTGATTTAGAACAATAATAGTAAACACAATAATAGCAATAATAGGATATTTTTGAATTTTTCCACTTCTGTCTTTTCTACCCCACCCCTAAGGCGGATACAAATGATCTCCATGTAGAATGACCTTTCGGCTCCCATCCGGAACCCTTCATGTTCTTTTTTTTAGCAATTTTTCTTCTTCTTCATTGCATAGTTATAAAGTAGTTTTTTTGAATAAAAAGATAGATCTCTGGGCATACATCTCTCTTATGGAGTTTGCCAATTTGTATACATTCAGCATTGCAATAAAGTTAGTTTGTTTCTACAACTCTTTCATTGTGAATTGACTGCTATAACACATTAAGCACTATCGTTAGTGTATTGTCCACGGATTGCAGCCCAACCTGGATCAATGGTATTGAAGCAAATTGTTCCACTCTTGCATGTAACAATGCATGAGGTCAAAATACTAGAAGCACGGTCTTGAGACTTGTAATCTTTTGAATTACCTTCTTTGTTGCTTCAAATGACCTCAAGCAATGCAAGAGGAAATGGGAGATCCCATCAAAGAATTACTTGATGAAGCTCTTGAGAGGAAGAGGAGGGAGATGATGGCATAGTTTGCCGATGTCCTCTCTTAGGTCATCCCCATAACTACACGTAACTCTGCAATTGGACCCACATCGAGTAAACCCTTCGAGGGTTCCACACCCTTCAAGGTACAAGTAAATTTTGACATTCTGTAGTTTGAAGGAAAAATTGATGTTGATGAATTGGATAAATGGCTTGATCAACTAGATTCCCGTTTCTTTGATAATTAAAAGATAACATTTGCACTCCTGAAAACTTTTATAAACATCAAAAATGGTGGGAATCATACTCCCTGCAAGATGATAATAATGATTTTGTAGCTGTCAATACAACACCCCAAAATAATGGGACAGTTTTGTAGAGGTTATCGAGAGAAGAATATTATCTAGTGAAGAATTATGAAGGCCAGTTCAAGAAACTGCACCAACTGCGTCAGGGTTGCGATCAGGCTATACAAGACTACACCAATGAGTTTCATACCCTATTGGTAAAAACAGGCACTCAAGACAAGGAGAAGCATTGAATTCTCAAATACTGTAGCGGGTTGTGATATTACATCTAGGAAGAGATGGAGTTTGTAGACATCAATACTCTCGGGGAAGCCTACCAATATGTAGTCAAGATTGAAGAAAGCTTGAAACACAAGGGAAATAGAGATTCTTCATATTTGAAGAAAGGGAAAGATGACACCAAGCAACAAGAAAATGATGCATTGCCACAAAAACATGATAAGAAGCAAACATGGAAAGAAAAGCCACGAAAAGACATAGGGATGTGGTGTGAGAAGCACAAGAGTAGGTACCATGACACAAAGGATTGTCGAGCCATCAACAAAACTCTGTTAATAGAGTCGTGGGAGCTAGATGCGAGGGGAGCCTTTGTAGAAACTCCATGTGCACATGAAGAAGGGGAGTTGCTTATAGATGTAGATCCATATACCATTGTTGCCACCACATGAATAATGCCTCCACCAAAAGAAGATGCAAAATGACTATGTCACTCACGAATGTGGGTAAATGGTATGGCTCTTCACTTTATTCTAGATAGTGGTAGTCAAAAGAATCTAATATTTGCAGAAACAATAAAGAGGCTAAATTTAGTAACAACTCCTCACCCACAACCATACTTTGTTGGTTGGGTTAGTCAAGGGAGAGACATCTGTGTGAATCGACAATGTTGTCTTCCCTATTCAATCAAACCGTTCAAGGATGTGGTGGTATGTGATGTTACACCCTGGATGTCTTTGCTGTGCTTCTTGTAGATCTATACATGTAGGATCACCATGGTGTCTATGAGGCTAGACTTAGGAGAACCATCATCGTTCTATGTCGTAAGCACTATCGCATCCCAGAGGTAGACCCTGCTAAGTTAGTGCGCCTGATTAGTGCAAAGTAATGTCGGAGGTTGATTGCTCAAATTAGGACCTTTGTTATACTCATGATCAAGCCTAAGGATAAGCAAAAGGTTGTAGTGACCATTAGAGCTGTCACACGAAGCCAAATAACGTAATGGAAATAGATGGATAAGATGATAATTGAATACACAAATCTATTCATACCACCAACAAGTTTGTTTTTGCATTATGAGGTGAAACATCCAATTGACTTGGCCCCTAGAACCCCACATCCGAATGGGCTTTTATACAGCGCTCCTTACTTGAGAATGAAGAGATCAAGCATTAGATTAGGCGTTGATTAAGAATGGGCACATTCGACCAAACGCGCTACCTTGTGGGAGCCCGATTGTTCTTGCTCTTAAGAAAGATGGGATGTGTCGACTCTACATTGACTATCAAACCTTGAACAAAATCACAGTAAAAACAAATTCCTGCTTCCATGGTTTGACAACCTCCTGGACCAACTTAGGGAGCTAAGGTTTTCACAACGATTGATCTGAAGTCAGGGTACCACCAAGTTACCATCTATTCAATGGACGTGTGGAAAACTGCCTTCAAGTCTAAGAAGGGCTTGTTCAAATGGTTGGTCATGCCTTTTGGGTTAAGAAATGTATCAACAACATTCATGAGAATGATGAATGTTGTTGTGTGACCATTCATTGATTCATTTGGGGTTGTGTACCTAAACGACATTCTTGTCTTCAGTAAGACATGGGAAGACCACATTCAACATGTCCAATAGGTTCTTCAGACCTTGTGTCAACATGACCTCTATGCCAACCTATGTTCTTTGCATTCGGCGAACTTCAAGGGAAAAAATCGAAATTCGCCGAATTTTAACAGTGCGTTGAAAATCGTGATTTAATTCGCGTTTTTTTCCTTTTTGGATTTTTGGTGAAAAAAACACAAGGACAGAAAAAAATTGCCATTTTTGGAAAGGGTCCGGGAAGATGTAGCAGCAAAAACTTGCATGTGCCATAACTTTCATTCTGTGGCTCCGTTTCAGGTGTCGTTTTCTCTAAAAGTGCATATTTTCTCGAGCTCTATGCATTGATGGCAATATTTTTCTTATTTTCATAAAATCCATTTTTGCACCTTTTTCGACCAAGCAACTTCTTGCAATCTTCTGAAATAATCATGAGCTTTGATCACCTGTAGATATATTAGTAATGAAATCAATGAAATGTGATATTATCTCTCTTTTGAAATGTGAATTTATCTTTTGTTTTTATATATTTAATAAAAATGTATATTTCTCATAGTCAAATTTAATCGCTGATTTTTTTACTGGCGAATTTTTCACGAATTTAATCATCAGCGAATTCGAACACGAATTCGAATGCAGCAACTTAGACGCCAACATAGAAACATGTTCCTTTGGCATGGAGAGTATCCAATACTTGAGTTACATCATCAAGGATGTTGTGCACGTGGAGCCAAAGAAGATCCAGGTCATCTAGGATTGACAAGCCCCAAAGACTCACAAAACTTCAAAATTTCTTGGGACTAGCCAACTTCTATCGTAGATTTATACTTGGTTTTTCTCACATTGCATGGCCTTTGAACCAGGTAACACATGGTGGAGCGAAAGAAAAGTTCGTATGGACAAAGTTGCAACAAAAGGCATTTGCATAGATGGAGAGACTCTTTTCAACACCAGTCCTAGTAATGTCGGATCTACAACAGTCATTTGCGATAGAAACAAATGCCTCATAATATACACGTGGTGCAGCCCTCACCCAACATGGGCAGCAGATGGCATATGACAGTGAGATGTTCTTTAACACAGTGCGTAGGTATCCAACATACGACAAGGATTTGTATGCCATTGTGCAAGCCTGTAAATAGTGAAAACACTAGATTCTGGTAAGAGACTATCATACACACATATCACAAGCCTTGTAATTTATGTAGACTGAAGGCAAGTTGGAGAATAATTGTCACCAGAGCTGGTCCACCTATCTGCAATAGTTCCATCTCAACATCCTACACAAGAATGCAAGTGCCAACCAAGTTGCTAACTGTTTGAGCCCTCATTGACAAAAATTCTTTTTCATGTAGGCACGAGACATTAGAATGCCCTCAGATGTATGAATGGGCATGGATTTTCCTGACATATATAAGAGATTGAGGGCAAGAAAAAAATGGTCTAGAGTCTAGACTATCATTTACAAGAAGGGTTCTATGCCACATTGGACACCTCTGTGTTCCTACAGGGTGTGTGTCGAAAATTGATCTGTGAGGCTCATTATAGTTAGGTTGCAGGTCACTTTGGAGTAGAGAAAACAATGGCAATTTTGTAGAACTATTTTTGTTGGCCAAAGCTTTGTTACATGTCACCAAATACATCAAGTCTTGCATAGCCTGCAATTGCAAAGCCAACTAATCGACAACAATGTCTTTACACTCCTCTGTTGATTCTAGGAACACCATGGGAGTCTGTCTCAATGGATTCATATAAGATCTCCCTTCCCCCAGACATAGCCATGAATTTGTTTTTGTGGTGGTTGACAGGTTCTCCTAAAAATGACTATTTTGACACCTTACAAAAGGGGATCTCAACAAAGGAGACTACAAAACTCTTCTTTGAGCATGTTTGGGTTCATTTTGGCCTACCAAGAAGCATTGTGTCAGATAGGGATTCCAGATTTGTGGGGATCTTCTGGTCTGCAATATGGTCCATGATGGACACAAAATTAAATAAGTCCACTGCATTCCAGCCTCGAGAGATGGATAAACAAAAGTAGTCAACGACATGATTGTGCATGTTCTTCGGATGTATCACTCCAATCATCCACACGAGGGGATGAAAGTCTTATGTATGTCCAACACAGCTATAACTGAGCTCTTTGTAGCTCCATGAGACAACCCATTTTAGGTATGTCTGGATTCCAACCATTAGCTCCCATTGATGTAGCATTGCCCATTATGTTGGAAGAAGAATATACCCATATGTAGAAAGAATGGATAGATCAAATTTGAGGAACAAATTCAACACATCCGACAATAGGTTCATTAGATTCTAGAAAGAACCAATCAGAAGTACAAGTAACATCATGATGCTCATTGGATTCCTCATCAATTCCAAGCGGGGGACAAGATATGACTACATTTGTAGAAAGAACAACTAAAGGGTCCATACAAGAAACTTAGACCTTTGTGATATGGGCCATACACCATCACTAAACAAGTTGGTGAGAATGCATTTGAGCTTAATCTTCCACCCTGCCTCGGGTTGCATCCAATTTTCAATGTCGAGCTACTCACGCAAACTTTTCACCACTCTTGCTTACATCAAACATTGGTGAACTGTCAAAGTGTACAAAGTTGAACCTAGATTGTGCGATATCGATGAACTCGATCAAATCATTGACAGGGTGGTTAAGGATATGAAGCATCAACAAATCACACTTTACCGAGTAGTGAAGGTAGGGCAAATGGCACACTAAGGGAAGTGGCTCACTAAGAATTGGATTGAGAAAGCATTGCCACACTTGGTCCAAAATTTTGGAGGAATGGGGTTTATTGCTTCTTAAGGACGAACGAATGATCTATACCGGGATTTTTGAAAAGCTATTCTCGGAAAGAATTAAAAATCTATTTTTAACAAAGTTTGATAGCTTTTAGTATTTTGCATTTTTGAGGGTCTTCGTAGCATTTATGGGCTTCAAACCGGACGACAATAGCGGAGACTATTGTTGTAGTGACCTTTTCGAGTTTGCTCCGTCATCTTTCCAACGGTTCTGCGGTTTGCAAATCGGGTCAACGGGCTAGGAAATATGATTCCAGCAAGCAGCACTAAAAATAATAATAGTAATAGTAGGATAATCTTTAGATTTTTCCACTTCTGTCTCTGCTCAACTCGACCCCTAAGGTTGATACAAATGGTGTCCATGTAGGATGGCCTTTCGGTTCCCATTTGGAACCCTTCATGTTCTTTTTAAGCTTTTTTCATCTTCTCCACTATATAGCTATAAAGTAACTTGTTTTGAATGAAGAGATGGATGTTTGGGCATACATCTCTCCTATGGAGTTTGTCAATCTGTATACATTCAGAATTGCGATAAAGTTAGTTTTTTTCTACAGCTCTTTCATTGTGAATTGACTGTCATAACACATTAAACACCATGGTTAGTGTGTTCTGCATTGCTGTCCAATCAGGATTAGTGATGTTCTATAGAATTTGCATGAAACACCTAGAAAGCAAAGGTATTATTAAGAATTAATTGTACAGTTAACAGCTTAGCTCAAAGATATTAAAATACGTGGAAAACGTGAAGGAAAAATTTATGATGAAGAGTGCAATTACATTAAATGCTTATTGAGGTCATGTCAGCTACTGTTATTTATGACAAAGGAATGGTTCCCCAACAGTTGAATTAAGTTTCCATTTTCTTGTGAGTAATCTCAGAAAATTAAAGATTTTTCTGATATGATTATTGAATATTTGGTTGCTTCTAAAGCAAGGTTTAGAGTTTAAGGTGCACACATACACACACACCATCTCCGTAGATCACATTATCATAAAAACATTAGTCAGTCAGGAAAATAAAGTTATATAAATTATAATCAATCAACATATCCACAGCAAATAGTGAATTCAGGCTAAAGAAACACATTTTGTAGAAAATTCATGGACAGTAAATCAAGTGGGAGTATTTCTAGCTTCAAAAGTTGTCATTGCTATTGTTGTGATGAATATGGTAATACAGAAAATGAGTTTGGAAAGAAACATTCACATTCACGGCCTAGGAATTATACAAACAATTTTGCTGATCATAATCAAAATGACATGGCAAGTAACAGTAGAGATGTATTTTAAACTTTTTTGGTTGTGAAGAACACAGCCAATAATGTTCGTTGTATTGATTTTGATGCCACGGGCACAACATATAACAGAGCATGGTTTATGCTTGCATCACTCGATGATATGCAGGTTGAAAATGTTATATGGGTGGTGATGTCTTCCATAAAGTCAAAAGAAAAAGGTGTAATCCCTATGGAGGTCATGCGCAGGGAGATCAAATTATGAATGATGTGTAATTTGTAAAAGGGCTTGAAGAACTTGGTAATGTTCAGGCCAATTGTAAAGCAAAATGACAAGATTGAGTTTGATGGAGTGTTGCACAAGATGATTTGAATCACTGTGGCACGGTTGCAAGAGGAATTGAAGATGGTGGCTTGCACAAGTTTGTGATAGATGCAACTGGACGACAGACCTTATTGGCTTAAGACGGTGATATGAGTATGGCTATGCCATCGAAGGTTTGACACTTGAGCTTTTAGACTCTTTCATTAGTTAGTAGATTGCATAGTTGGCACTTTAGAAGGCATAGAAGCTAAACCAGTAGACTGAGTCAGGTTGCTCTATTACTAAGATACTTGCTTAGGATAAGATACTTGCTTAGGATACATATTTGTGGTCTGCTTGGATTAAACCTTTGCTGCTCTATTACATACATTTTCTATATCTGTCCAGGTTGCTCAAGTCTAGTTAACAAAGCAACATGATGCAAATTGTTATGATCAACCTCTCTTTTGCTATTTCTTTTTGAACATTTGCTCATTTGAGTTTTTGTTGTAATCATGGTGGTTTTGTATTGTGCTTATATATGTGAAATATCATCCTTTCGCTGTGTGCAACCACTACTTCAAGGCACACTTTCCTTTCATTGCTAGTTCACATAGTTATACTTACTTGGGAGACCTATAAATAACTAGACGGGGATCAGCTGGATATATAACTAGGGTGTTGACTCAACTAGAAACTATAGATAGGGGTCTTTATAGATAGGGTGCCGACAGGACTCTGAACTCAGTGATGATGTACCGTTGCCCCTCTCCTATAGATATGCCCCCAATGCACCCCTCCTGACCCACCCCGTCTATATATATGATATGCGCCCCCCTCCTCTCTTCCACTTGGAGAACAACTGGGAGTGGGAATTCGTCCACTAACAATCACTTTCCCCAACCTCTAGTAGTTAGCACCGTGAGGCGCACTTTATCTAAAACTCGAGATTGCCACCCTCTTTTTATGTGGGTAGATAGGGATGAGAGACTGTCCATCATATTCACTCCCAACTAAGAAACAATAGACAGACAGTCTCTCATTTATCTATATATATAGAGAGAAGTTGGTTGGGAGTTGGCTACTCTATTCAATCTGGGTTGGGAGCTGAGTTGGCCCCTCTATTCAATCCAGGTTGGGAGTTGAGCTGGCCCTTCAATCCAATCTCCTTGGCGGAGGGGGAGGAAGAGGACCACATCGTGCACAGATAAAGCTACTCCTAGAATGCTGATGCTGTATTATACATGCTCTATATATCTATTTGGCATTGGTATGCAATACATTGGTTGGTCCACTGGTTATAAATAGGGGTGAATGCCCAATATATAGATAGTGGCAGTGCAATATAAACTTTTTCAATTAAGTATCTGCTGTACATTATATGTTTAAAACACAAAATCCAAACATATCAATAAAGGAAGCCACCTCCACTCAAAGTGGAAGGGTCTTGTCCTTTGACCTGTGCCAAGAAATCCCAAAATTCTCAAAAATCTGGGTCACACACTTTGTGGTGGTAACTGGGGCATTTTTGGCTGCAATTCCAATACATGAGCCATATTATATCGACTTGATAGGTGAAAAAGTCGATGGATGCTTCCCTACAAGCGAGTTTGGTGATGGTCATCCACATGTTAAGCTTCTGTTTTTTTCTTGAATGTTACTTGCTCATTTTCAGGTGTCTTTGTGTTTTGCTATTGTGTAGGTACGACCTGTAACACATTGTTTTTCTTTTCCTTCTACTAGCTCAAATTTGAACCCAAATGACATAAATCATACCCTTCTAATTCTACTAATGCAATCTGATTTATGGTTCCTCGAATCCCGGCAAATGGGAATAGGCCAGATACTTATTTTGCTTTCCCATTGAGGAGTTGAACTTTGACCCTTCTGCTTCTACTGCCAGTTGCAGTTTCTTATGCAAAGTGATCTATTGGGGGTGTGTATTTTCTACCTCGTAAACTGGCAATGAGGAGTTGAGCAATTGAAAATTTTCTTTTCACATAGAACTGCATTTCATAATTGTTAAATTGTCTGCGAAGTCTTAACTTTATGTATTTCCCTTGTTTGCATGAAAAAGTGATATCTGGCTTTGATGGAAAATATTTTTTCTGGACGCTTCTTTATATGCACGTATTTTGAGAATCTGAGTTCACACAATCGATAATTTCAAGCATCATGTTTAATATGTCTTTAAAATTTGAATAGAATACTTACAATCTGTCAATAGATAACCATTAAAATTCTTCTTTTATAGTCTGATTCGCACCTGCTCTTGTGTACAAGGCTGTAATGGCAGAGGCAAGGACTCAACAGGCAGCATCTATGACAGAATTTCACTGGCTTGGTAGAAAATTTCCAATTAAGAATGCAAAGGCTCGCGTATCTATTTTAAAAGGTATTTAATTTATCCCTTTTCCTGTTCAAATGAATGTCTATTTTAGAAACTCAATTTTATTTTATTTTTACTATTGCATTAATATGTTCTGATGTTTCAAGTTCTGTCTTTATTGAGACATCATCTCTAGCTACATGGAATGAATATTTGGGACTGGAATTAGTTTGCATTTAGGTGGTTTATGCTTCAAAGTTTATCATAGAGCCTCTATCTTGTTTGAAGCCATAGATACAAAGCTTGCAGGGAACCTGCGAATGTTGGAAGACGTACACAAGGAATAAATAAAGAGAAGGCAGATTGCACACTATGGAGATAGTGTGTCCGTCATTATATTATGAATGATGTAGTTACAAAGTGGTTGATATAGTTACAACCGGTTACAACCATCTTTTAGTTAAATAACTAATGATGTCCTTATTTAATAAGCCTTACATTCTAATACCCCCTCTTAAGGCTTATCCTACATAAAAAAAAATGAACATTCTAACAAAACTAGAACCAAACAGAACTACGTAATCTTCAAAGGCTTTCACTTTGAAAGCAGTGCTTTGACTAGGTAGGGCTCCATCAAGTTGCTTCGTGACCTTCGTAAAGGTGTAGCTCCCGAGTTGAATTTCCGAGTCCCGGATTCCACCTCCTTGAACTCCCGAACCATAGATATCCCGAATTATTAGACAACCATCCATATTGAGCCATCCACAAGCTCATCAAGTTGTCTCATGACCCTCGTGAGGGTAGAATTCCCAAGATCCCACGGTCTCTCGAACTATCCGAGAAACCATTCATACCAGCTTCATCTACCCTGTATCCTTTCCGACCTTAAAAGTTTAGAGCATCTTTATATTACGTATTTCAATTTGTCATTGTCCTCACTACCTTCTACATCTGGTGGGTCTTTAACCATGGCTATATTGGTTGTATTTGATATGCCTTTACCCTTGAGCACATCATTGGCTCGAACACGACAAATCCCACGCCATGTGACCTCTTTTCTTACCGTAATGACATTCACTCTCCCGATTATCTTTATCCGATCTTCTATGAGAGTTTCGGTTCTAGAATAAAATGCACTTCCTTGCTTTGAGAATGACCTTCGCATCTTCTCGCAGTTCTCTTTTCTTAATCTAAAAGAGCTGCAATCATATCATCTAGAGATTGAGATTGAATTTGACCAAGGTTAAAAACTACATTGCTGTATTTTGAAGACAAACTGTTTAATAGAATAGCTTTGGCATCCTCATCCTCTATCATAACTTTGACTTCTGCTAGTTGTCGATCGGGGACTGAAAGTAGCGAGGACAGTGACGAATACGTAATATAAAGATGCTCTAAACTTTGAAGGCGGGAAAGTATACAAGGTAGATAAAGCTTGGTATGGATGGTTGCTTAGATAGTTTGGGAGACTGTGGATCTTGGGAATTATACCCTCACAAGGGTCATGAGATAACTTGATGGAGCTTGTGGATGGTTCAATATGGATGGTTGTCCAATAATTTGGGAGATTTGTGATTTGGGAGTTCGGGGGGCGGCGGGGTGGAATCCATGGAAGACGTACACAAGGAAGAAATGAAGAGAAGACATATTGCACATTATGGAGATAATGTGTCCGTGATTATGTTATGAATGATGTAGTTACAAAGCGGTTGATATAGTTACATCCGGTTACAACCATCTTTTAGTTAAATAACCTCAGAAGCACCGAAACGCCCCTGGGGTCCTGTATCCATGCAGAAATGTTTGAAACGCGAAATGTGCTCAAACGCGTTTCGGAAACGCGATTTTTTTTTTTTTTTTTTTTGTTGTTAAATTTTGTTTTTAAATTTAAAAAAAAAAAACGTCTAACTTATCTAGATTATTATCATGTATATGTGAATCATTGAAATTGTAACCATGTTGAATGATGAGTTATGACTCTTTAGAAGTTCAAATTTCAATGAATACAAAATATTTTGAGTGCTTTATCAATTATCTCTTATGGTCTACAAATTTACAATTATAAAATGAGTATTATGCATATATATATATATATATATATATATTTTTTTTAATAATATATTGTACGGACGTTTCCGGCAACGTTTCGTATCCAAGGTTTTTTGAAAATTGCCATTTCCGCGTTTCGTATTCGTTTCCATTTCCGTGCAACATAGTAAATAACTAATGATGTCCTTATTTAATAATCCTTACATTTTAATAGCAAAAACTCGTCAACCTCTTAAGTAAAATTGCAGGGGTAAATAACTTGCCTGTGACTTCTGTGGAGAGTTTCTACAGAGTAGTTGTGAGTCTCTGCAGAAAATGCGCCAGTTTGCAAATTAAAATTGAAACAAATTTAATATATTAATTTGCCAAGTTTTGTCGAGTTTTTTGCCAAGTCCCAAGTCCGAGTCAACATGATGACGACTTTTCCAAGTTTCAAAAACAATGATGTAATGCCATACCTCCACTCCTACCAAGTACATGCATGATCAGACATTTTGTAACTTTGATTGCTTGACAATTTGACAATCCTTAGAATCTTGACAATTTTTGCTTGAGTTTGGTCGTGGGACCTTTGGTTGATGTTTCCAACCAATGGCACATGCTTTGTGTCCTTCTCTGCCAAACTTCTTCTTACAACTTCACATCAGATGACAACTAACATTCAAGAATAAGAAAACCAAATATCTTGTTTTAAACCAATCCCACTTCCACCTATAGGATGCTTGGATGCTCTTACAAGGTCTTGAATTATTTCTTCACCATACTCCTTCCATATGCTATCACCACTCACTCATCCTTTTCATCAATGCACCATCCACTATGCACTCCTTATTAGCCTCTGCCCTGCACAACTTCCAATCAATCATGATAACTAAGCATGAATATCAACCTTATACTCTGCCCTATCTTGAAATACTTGACTATGCTTTTCTTGGAACTTAATCACTGATATGATCATGATCTTCAAGGGCTTCATTAACAACCTACAATCATGACATTCATCTTCCAACCTGTCAATTCCTCAAAAATGCTTCCATTCATCTCAAGACTGGCTTAAGGTACTTGGGTGTAGAACACATAAACTGATCTATGCCTTAAGGGGCCTATTCCAAAGGCTTAAGAACACCAATCAACACAAGATGTTTTCCTGTTCTCAGACTTCTACTTTGCTTGGAGACTCAAGAAATTGAAGGCATACTCTGTTTTTACGTCTAACCTGGCTGTTATGCCTACTAGCCCTGCTCTGATTGAGTTTCTGAGATAGAAACCATTAAACAAAGTTTCTTCATGAACTAGTATGCTTTTTGGATACCCATTTGGCTTTTTCAAGAGATGGTGAAAACTCTTAGAGAGGTTCTTAAGGGAAATTGCACAATTTCACTATGCTTATGCTCCAATTAGGTCTAAGACAGGCCTAAACCAACACTGTCATCATTATCTCCATCCATACACCTCCAAACACCATGAAACCAAGAAAATATGTTAGATCATCTCCATCAGTCATTGTATACCAAATTTGAACAAATTTCATTGGATAAAACATGAATTATAAGCAAATTTCCATCCAGACCCTAGATCAGGGTTTTATCAGATCCGAGAATGATAAAAATTCATATCTTGAGCAAAATTAAGTTTCAAGGCCTAAATCCAAGTCCTACAACACTGTATGGTCATTACCCACCTTTTATCTTTTGACTCCAACACATGATAATGCACAAATTAATCCCAATAATAAGCTTTGCATTAGAAATATGACTAAGAACTCTGTTTTCCACCCTTTATCAGTTAAACCACATTTACAAACAGAATTAGGATCGGAGAACTTGTCAAAACATAACTTACACATTCATTTGCATCCTAATCATTCATGCAATCTTCAAAAGATCCTTTCCCATCCATATTACAATGTGCAATGCTTCAAAAGCCTGGTTTCCTCCAAGAAACAGGAAGCTCCTTTATTACATGTCTGAGCTTTTATAACTTTATTATCTGCTTCCTCACGTAGAGGTGATGCCTATCTACCTAACCAACCATCCCATATTTGACACTCTTTAGCATAACTTTCTCAATCTCCTATGACAAGGTAAGAGCATGCTATTTTGGGCTTCCTCCGATGTTTATCTGATTTGTACGTGTCTTAGACTTGTTCTAGGTGACTTTTGGATAGAATTACATTTATCATATATATTAGGACATCACTAAACCTACCAACATGACCTTACAAACTCCCTTACATAGCATTATGATCTCTAAGATCACAATTGGACTCTTCCAATGTTACAATGGACTTTCAAGTGAACATACACCTATAAGAGATGATTTCAACATTGAAATCCTCTAATAACATCAAAGATTCCTTATTACAATTTCAATCCAGTTTTGGAGGGAAACTCCTAACCACTCCTTATTGAGCTATTACAAGCATAGTAAAGCCATGGCGAGCTTCTTAGTACGAAAAGAACTCTATTTGCACCCTGGTGGATGATGCTCCTGCATCAATTTGACACCTGGAATTGGTCTAGTAACCTTTTGGAACCCCAACCACAAATCTGAATGGGTGGGAAAGTTTTCAAAATTTGGTTTCTTGATGCTTTTTATTATTTTAAACGTTGGCTGGAGAAAGGACAACGTCCGTCCCTTCTCTGCCTTGGAAAATTGTCAACCTTTTTGGAAGAAGGGATGACTGTCTCTTCTCTTGCCTCCTGGAAGCTTTGCTTGAGCTGGAAAATGGATGATTGTCTCTCCCCGCACTGCTTCCGCTTGAAGTTGGGGCATAAGAGGGGATGATTACTCTTTCTCTGTCTAACCTGAACTTTGATGAAGGTGCACGATTGTTCACTTTGGGTGGGCACTAAAGAAGGGATGATTGTCCCTTGGCCATCTCTCTTCATTTTGGAACGTGGCAGAAGAGGGACTGTTTATAATGTTGAATAAACTCCACACTTCCCTTTGTTTAATTTGTATATAAAAATGCCTTTGGTTTTCATCCCCTTATGTGTGTAGGTAAGTGATATTGTTCATATTCTGAATACACAGCTTGCATGAACATTCAGTGTGACATGCAACCTGCAATCTTTGAGAAACTGGACAAGGTTCACCCATTCCTACCTGTTGGCAGGAAGTGGCCACAAGTTCATTGCTTCCATTAGGCTGTCAAATTTTCTTATCCACTGCGGGAAATAAACTTTTTCATCCCCTTATGTGTGTAGGTAAGTGATATTGTTCATATTCTGAATACACAGCTTGCATGAACATTCAGTCTGACATGCAACCTGCAATCTTTGAGAAACTGGACAAGGTTCACCCATCCCTACCTGTTGGCAGGAAGTGGCCACAAGTTCATTGCTTCCGTTAGGCTGTCAAATTTTCTTATCCACTGCGGAAATAAACTTTCTCAGCAAAATTAATCAATTTGATCAGATTTGTTAAAATATAAACTTATTGTTCTGGAAAAATTTCGATCTGTGTCAATCTTGCCAAGTTCATCATTCCTTACTTGTTGCTAGTAACTGAACTCCCACTGTGTATGATTAAATCAGTTCACATATTCCTACTCTTAATAGAGCAGAAACATGCTCTTGACATGATGTATTATATTTGACAGCTGAACTAAGTGTTCTTATTGGAATTGGACTCAACTCAGACAGACTTATTGCCATAAATGTTTGGATGTAAATTCCGAAAGTGGTTACCAATTATTTCTGGACACATTTGGCCTTTTTATATGAAATAACTCATCAAAATAAGGGATAATAAGATATATGGCACAATATGAAGCTTTTGGACCTTTGCTTATGTGCATTCTGGATTTTTTAACCTAGCTTGTCATCTGCAAGGTTTTTATGCATTGGGTTCATAGGTTAGCTTATTTAAAAAAACATTTGTATTATATTGGCTGTATTCTACAATTTAAATAACTTAATGAAACACAGAATTTTCAGGAATTCATATTATACTTAACATTCGGTGGAAAGATTTTCATTTTTATTTCATGGCATCTACAATAGCCTTACAACCTTTCAGATAATATCAATATTAATTATGCACTCTTGTACCCAGTTCTTTTTAAAAATAGCAACTCCTATTTATTTGAAAATCATCAAGTAAATATCATTGATCAGGGAAATGGAAATCATTTTGCTCATAATATTATTTTATACATATTTATTACTTGCATTGATTGTGTTTATTTATTATTTGTTCAAAATTTGAAAATAAGCAGCTCAGGAATTGGAAAAAGAACTTTATGGTTCTGCGTCAAATTCCCTAACAGCAGAAAAAGGCTTGCTGTTTTTGACAAAATATTTTCAGCATATCATGATGCTAGACGATATGTTCGAGACGATCTTGTAAGTTCATTAGTTTCCATATTATTTTGAATTGAGTCAAGAGATAACCATAGTTTAATGGTGCTAAATGTAGAAGATAACTGCTCGTTTGTATTTGTACGAGTTAAAGTTACTGGTAAAATGCATGCAAAATACCTTCTTTCCGTCATTCTCCATTCCTAATTTCATGGTTTGTAGGTCACTGCAGGTAATACTGAAGATGTGAAGGTTGACCTCACTGGCCTCGATAAAGCTATTGGATGTGTTATACTTCAATGCACCATGGAGCGCAATCAGCTACTAGTGAGTCTTGCAAAAAGTAAGCTTAGTCGTCAACAGCAGGGGTTGCGTGAAGATAAGGGTGAAAAAATGACAAAACCAGAGGAGCTTGTCCGCCTGTTTGACATTCTGATTCAGGTTAATCATACTGTCACTTTTTAATGTTTTTTTAATTAAGGAAAATATAGAAGGTTTCGTACCTATAGTGGAATATATTCTGTTCCATATCTGCAAACATCCTTCTTTATGCTTTTATAGCTCTGGTTTGCAGAACACGGCAGATTTATCTGATTTAGCAACTTCTGGGAGGGATAGGAAAGCGGAAGAAGCAGAATTTGCTGATGAGCTAGAAGTTAAGAGTCTGGGCTTCCAAGCTGAAAGGTAAATGTGTTTTCTGTTACTTGTGCCTCGTTCACAAATTGCAAATCAGCATATCTTGCAGCAAACTTTTACAAAGCTCGTGTTTCAAACAAGTAATCTCAGTACATGAGACATCTCATAAATTTTGAATTGTTTTTTAAAGTTAGTTATTTGATTTAAGAGACAAATGTGAATAAATCCTAGATTAAAAAGTATAATAAAGAATGGGGGTCTGTATGCCTAGTTGGACCAATGAAGATGAGCATTAGTGTGAAACTCCTTTCCTTTTATAGGATTTATGGTGTTAGCATAAGTCTGCACGGCAGTGGGCTGGACAAATCAGTTGCATGTTTCCAAGTTATTAAACAAAATATAACACATAAATATATAGATTAACAGGTTTTTCAATGATAGGAGGAGAATACGTTAGGTACTAGCCAAATATACTTAGGGGATTTGAAAACCTTTGGACAAATCATGTCATGGTTGGTTGACCATGATGAGTAAAATCGGATTTGTAATATCGCTTTGTTTCGAGAAGATGATAGACCAAACCCAGCAGATTAGTATAAAATATTATGTCGGCCATCGTGATCGAAAATTGATGTGTATTTAGTGTTATCACTGCTTTGGGCGAGATAGTCTTGCACTTGTCATTCTGCCTAGTGCAAAAATGATTTTACCTAATTTTATTTCTCATTACGGTTGTGTATGCAATTTGGGGCGTATGCAGGTGGAATGAAAACGATAGCTGATTTTGGGTGAGATACTCATGCACTCATCATTCTGCCCAGTGCAAAAATGAATTTACCTATTTTAATTCTCATTATGCACATGTATGCAATTTGGGGCATATGTAGGTGCAGTGACTAATAAATGATTTCAGCAGGTTTTGCACGTCTTGAGCATAGTCAGAGCATATGGTAGACATCTTCCACAAATGGTCTTCAACATTACTAGAGAAGCTTTAATTAGGAGTCATTTTTACTTTAGGGGCATCTTGGAAGAGATTACAATCACTTACACTTATCTAAGGTTTGGTTTAGAGGTCCTTCCTTAAGCAAGCAACTGGTGCATTAGTCCTGTTCATGCAAAGCATATCTTTCACTTGCTCTATTTGAAGGATGCTGTTTTCAACTTTGTTACAAGGATATTCGGTCTCTAATTGGATTATTCATCAATGCTTTGTCCAGGAGTTGTCCTGGTGCTTATCCTTTTGTCTCGAGAATGTTTTCTGGCTCAAAACATCACAAAGTATTGGAGCTGGTGATCACAGCCTTAACGAGAATTAGTAGCCATTCCTAGCTCTTTGTTCCTGCTACGGGTTCACAACCCTTGGGAGCTAGGTTCTTTTTGTTGAAGGTTTGGCTTGTATTGGCTTGTAGCCTCTCTTTGGAGCTTCTTCTTCCCCATTGTGTATTTTTCTCAACTTTTGTAATACTTATGTAAATACATTTGAAGCCACGGTGGTAGTGTGTTTCTGGTTATAGATATGTTCATATTTCTACATCTCTTTTAGGGTGTTTTTCAATGTAGAGAGCTTTCAAACTAGTGCAATTCTATTTTCAGTTCTTATTGTCTATTTTATTTCCAAATGTGTGAGAATCCATGTTATATTTGCACTACGGTGGTTGTATAAAGCATGAATTTATTTTTGTGTAATGTCCCCTTTCCTTCGCCGAGAGCCTAAGGGCCAAATTTTAGTCTTAGCCTTGGTCATACCCAAGGGGCTAAAGACTCTAGAGGCTATTGGGTATAGATGACTTATTACCACATTGTTTTTTTGTTATATTTTGTCGTTGACATTAAGTTGGGCGACTTGGTGGTAATAATTGTTATATTTTGTCATTGGGGGCTCATAGTACTTTATTATTCTATTTCTTCGTTGGGGTGACTTATGGTACTTTATTATTCTATTTTTTCGTTGGGGTCACTTAAGTCACTTTTAGTCCCACATGGAGCTCCCAACTTGGAAAAAAATGTAATGAAAAGTTATAAAAGGAGGTTTGGGGGAGTGATAGAGCTCATTCTTCCATGCACACTTATGATTTTCATTGAGCAACTGCTGATTGCTATCATCTAACTTTTGGAGTAAGATCCCACAAGATCCCTAGCTTCGGTGGCAGAGAGATCCACGTTAGCTTGTCATTTTGGAGTTGATTCGGGGCTGATTGTTAAAGATTAATTTCAGAATTTTAGAGAAGGGTTTTGGAAGATTTTTGGGACTTTTTGTGTAGAAAAATCAAGGGTTTTCAGATTTGATTTGTGCTAGCGATTAGATCAGATTTTGGCGCCATATTTGGAGACATTTTGAGGGTTTTTGGCCTCTTTCCAAGGGGAGCGACCCACTTTGGCATTTTGCAGCGATTTTTGGAAGGGTTTTAGTGTGCCATTTCCAGATCTGGAGGTTGGGATCTCTTCTATATCATTGGTAGATGTTATTTCCAGAAATTCAGATTTTTATCTATTTTCTAGGGTTTTATCTACTCAGTTCCAAATTTGCAGCAGTGTTTTTTAGGGCTTCCAGGTGTCCATTTTCAGATCTGGAGGTTGGGTTTTCATTCTCACTATTAGTAGATGTTATTTCCAAAATTTCATAATTTTATCATGCCTACGTGAGAAGATATGAATTTTTGAAGTTTACTAGCTGCCTAGGGCATTTCTGTAATTTTTTGGCAGCAATATATTATTCCAAAAATTCCAAAAATAATTTTCTTGCATTAGTTATCATATTAGCAAGCTGTTCATAAATTTTCAAGTGATTTGAACAAGTATTTTGTGAGTTATTGATTTAAATCAGTTCGTTGCCCTAGCTGTTAATTTCTGCAAAAATCAGTATTTTATTTGGCTGCAAATTTTCAATATTTTGTGCATTTTTGAGTGGTATCCCACAAGGAATATTTCATTTGCTTATAACAAATTCGATCATAGTAAGTGAACTCGCAAGTACTCATGCAAAAAAAAAAACAGCAAACGAATATTCACGAGTTTAACTCGCACTGTGAACTTGGCGAATATTTGCCGAGTTTTGTCCTAAAACTCACCATACGCGGAACATACACGAAACACGTATAAAACGCTACAAATACAAAGATTTTTTTTTTTTTTTTAAGGCACCAAAGCACTTCATTATCAACCACACAACGTTTGAGAATGCATTGCGAGTTGAATGGATTTTATAGTGAGTTCGAAGAGAAAATTTGAAGAATTGCATTTGGAGGTAAGTTTATTTTTTAAAAAATTCTTTTAAGTTTATGTAAATTGTTCTATATTATTTAAATTTAATATATTTATATTGTAATTTTAAATGCATTCAATTTAATTGTGAATGATATTAAATTTCTAATTGTTGTTTGGAGTCGGAGGTAAGTTTTTTTAATTCTTTTCGCAAATTCGTTCTATATTATTTAAATTTTATATATTCATATTGTATCCGAATATGTTTTGTAATTTTAAATGCATTCAATTTAATTGCGAATGACTTTAAATTTTTAATAGTCATTTGGAACCGGAGGTATGTTTTTCTTTTAATTCTTTTCACAAATTCGTTTAATAGTTATTAATTTATTCATGTTTGTTATCGTGGATTCGTGACATCGTCATTAATGAATGAAATTGCCGGAATGTATTGTTGTAATTTTGTAAATGTTATTTTAATTTCTTTTTAGAATGTATTCTTGTTCACAAGATTTATAATTTGAAATTACAATTAAATAGGGTTATAAAGACACTTTTTTATTTTTAAATTTTAATTTTGTATTTTTTTAATTTTTAAAATGTAGATTGTGTTGTAGATGGAGCTTACCAATGGCATCGGGCTCAACATTAAGTTCAACATCCGGGTCAACATCACTAAGCAGGAACCGTTTCCGCTAATACTGTACCATTGCTTGGAAGTATGGTGTGTGTGGAGCAGTTCAAGGAATCGTGGTTTGCAATTTTTGTGGCATAACATTTTCTGGAGGCATCAATCGCTTGAGTATCATCTTGCATGTATTGTTTTCTGAGACGTGGTATGCCCAAATGTTACAAAAGAGCAAAACAAGAGATGAAAGCAGAGTCATGTAGGAGAAGAAACTAGAGAGGGAAAGGATGCTTGTAGTCATAGCAGAAGTCGTTAGACCTAGAATGATAGAGGATTCAGAGGACGATGCGGCAACGATTGTGGGCTCTATTTGCGGCCCACACATATGAACCGAAAGAGACACATTTGCTTCATTGAGTTCAAGCAAAGGGATACATCATTGTTTTGTACCAAGGAACATACCTAGAGCACAACCTTCGCGTTGCAAGGTACAAACTGGAAAAAGGATGCACACGAGGAAGCAGATAAAACATGTGCAAATTTTTGGTACTACAACAACCTTCCTTCAATGTGGCAAGAGCCCGTATTAGGAGTATTTGGTGACAACATTGACAATTGTAGAGAAAAGGTACAAGGCACCCTTTCCAAAAGACTTGAGTGGGAAATTGCTCAAGGGTGTAGTTGCAGATGCAACAACCCTAGAAGATCAAAAGAAACAATAGCAGAAATACGGATGCACCATTCTTTCAGATGGGTGGACGGATGGAAGGAACTACACCTTTATTAATTTTTTAGCAGCTTCAAATGGTGAGACGGTGTTTTTGAAGTCAATTGATGCCTCTAACATAGTTTAAAATGCAGAGAATTTGAGTCTTATGTTGGAGGAAGTTATTAGAGGTGGGTATCCAAAATGTTGTGCAAGTTGTCACAGATAATGAAACAACATATGTGACAATTACGAGACTACTATAGGAGAGACATCTATCACTCTTTTGGACTCCCTGTGCGGCTCATTGCATTGGCCTTTTGGAAGACAGACAAAATTGATCGGGTGATGCCGGTTATAGAAGATGCAAGAAATATAACCAAGTACATATATAATCACCCTTGGGTTCTCAACTTGATGAGAGAACACACAAAGGGGAAAGAGCTTGTGCGAGCCGGTGTCACAAGGTTTGCAACTAACTTCTTGACGTTGCAAAGTATTTCTAGTTTGTTGTCATCATTGAAGTAAATGTTTGTGAGTCAAGCATGAATAGACTCACAATATTCAAAGAAAATTGATGGAGAGAGGACTGCAAAAATAGTTTTTGATGATTTATTTGCAAAGAAAGCTATAAAGATCATCAAGGTAATTTCAAACTTCGATTTATATTTCAAGTCGATTCCTTTATTTTAAGTTGTTAAATTATAAGTATATTGTTATTTACTTTATTTGTAAGTTTGTAACTTTAAAGTTTAATTTGTGTGTAGGTGTCGGAGCAGTAGTTGATGAGGGTTTTGCACTAGGTTGATATGGAGCCAAACCCTACGAGGTACATTTTGAGGACATGGATAGGGCAAAAAGAGGCTATCCAAAACTATTATAGGGGGATATCGCCAGATTTGGTCCCTTTTGGGAGATAATTGATCGGAGGTGGAACAATCAACTCCACCAACCTATTCATGCAGCGGGGTACTATCTCAACCCCAAGTTTTTCTTCTCTAATGGCTTCACAGATGTGAATGGGGAGGTTATGGAGGGCCTTTCAACATGCATTGAGAGGATGATACCAGAGGTTGAGACAATGGACCTCATTATTTTAGAGTTGTAGAATTACAAACATGTTAGGGGGAGGCTCTTTTCTTCGGTGTTAGCTATCCAAGGGAGAACCACACAATCACCAGGTAATAAAATTAGAATGTTTACTAAGTTACTTATATGTTACAAGTTACAAATTTAATTTTATTAATTACTTATAAACTTTTGATTATCTTGTTTATAGGTTTGGTGGGAGGATTGGGGAGGAAATACCTCGCATCTTCAAAAGCTAGCCCTCATAATTTTATCTCAACCTTTTAGCGCTTTTGGATTTGAATGCAACATGAGTTTGTTTGAGGCCATTCATACGAAGAAGCGCTTAAACTAGTTGACTCAAAAAGCAACGACGACTTGGTTTTTGTGCAATATAATCACCAGATTTGCACAAAAAGTGGAGGCCATATGACATGAGCTTATTGATTTGGATGAGAGATAGATCCATACAATGAGTGGATGGGCATGAAAAGGAAATCCATGCATACACAAAGGATGAGCTTACTTTTTTCAAGAGGGAAACTATGGAGGGAGAGGCACTCAAAGGATTGGATGACATCTTTGAAGGTGATGTCTAACATGCACCAGAGCAGCCACGATCATCTACTACCAGGTTGGAGCCCCAGCCGCAACCTTCTAGGAGGAGCAAGGAGACGCAGTGAGTGTGGGGACTAGTAGAGGCGGTAGACCCTCCCCCAATATTTCTCTAGAACATGGAAGAGAAAATGTAAATTATTGTATATTGTAACTTGCATAGATTTTGAAATTTATGATGCTAATTTTCAATGACAATTATCATAAATTCATAGCACTTATTAGCCAGCTGTTGTATTCACATGATGATGTGATTTTGTATTGTATTTGTATTCAAATCTAATAGAAAACACTTCTCCAACATTTTATAGACTCATTTGATACATTTTGTAGCTATATTTTGCATAAAATTTATGTTTTTAAAAGAAATTTGAGTATTTTTAAGTTGCCGAATATTCCCGAATATTCGCGAGTCTTGCTGAGTTTTTGCCGAGTCAATTTTTTTGGGTTTGCCGAATATTTGCCGAATACGAGTATGCGAACTATCCATTCGATACTGCAAGTTAGCCCCTTTGATTTCTCCTGAATCCAGATAAAGATGAGACTAAGCATAGTTTAGAAACTCGTACTTGGACATCTTTTGGCAGCCCAAAATTTCGACTAGTACTCGGGACTCGGGAGTTTCTTTACAATTATCTTGGGCAACTTTATTGCTACTTTAAAAAACATAGAAATTCATAAAATAAACTTAAATAACATGTAAAACACTGTTAAATGACATGAGAAATGAATTTAGTGAATGCACAACTATATTTTCTATTAATTTTTGACCAAAAAAGATTACAAAGTACAAACTACAATGCTTAGAGTGTCATAGACTATAGTGACATAGTTTATGCACCGAAATGTACTAAAATAAAATATAAAATCATCTCTAGAGCCTAGTATAAGTCTACTGCCCCTGGAAGTAGAAGGTAAAGATTCCTCCTCTGCAACAATATCATCTGCAAAGATATCTGCATCCTCACCAAACTCTCTGACTCCTGATGCCTTTGCTGGCTTCTACCTGTATGCTCTGAATCTCTGATTTAAAACATGTTGTTTTTCGCCAAGTACAGGCTGTAATACCATATGTATTCCTCGATATCTTGAAAAATATCAACCCCACAAATAATTATGATATTCTATATGTATTCCTTGATAATAAGGGCCTAGTGTAGAAGCCTTTACTTGGCTCTAATTGAAGATAGATAGCAATAATACCCTGCTGATTGTTGATCGATTCTAAGACAATGAGATCCAAGACCTAGCCGAAGAAACTGTCTTAAAGATTTGTTTGAATAGCTTGAAATTTGAATAACTTGTAAACAAGTCGATACATTTTTAGTGCCAATCAATCAATTCACTGTATTCGTAGAGAAAAGTGCAGATGCAGTTCTGATTTTCAGGATAAATGCATTATTCTTCGACTTGTGTGTTTAATCTTGCATTGGCTGAGTCAACCCGGGAAACTCAGTGGGTTTCATCCAGTAATGCAGAAAATTACTTGGCAAAACATGTTGAGTTTCTTGGGCCAACTTGACTCGTGAGTTTCAGAATGTTTACTTGACACAGAGATGCTTCCCGGTTTATCGTGAGTACACAACGATAAATGCCAAGTTTTAAATCAGAGAGACTGAGCCCACAGTAGCAAAGAACCTGGTAAGATTATGCATTTGGATCTCTGTTATCTAAACTACCAAGATCCTTGTTTATAAAATCCTCAATCATCATCTCTTGAAAACAATTAAATCCCTTTCAAGCTTTACATGGCTAAGCATTTTTGGGATTGACAAAAACCTTGATAACATGAGATGAAAATTTCAATATGTACATTCATAAGGGAGCTTTTGGATACATTTCAAGCCCATGTTTCATTGTTTAGAGTACATATCAAGTTGACCTACTAACCTACCCACTTTGTTTACAACATGTTCTATATTTAGGTTTAAGATGAAGGTGTTTTCAATTTAATACATCATTAACTCATTCAGACATGTAACAAAGGCATGTTTGACTTAGACAATTTGTCTTACCTAGCCTAGCATTGTAAATCAATAAATGTATTTATTTTATGTAACTTAGAAAGTCCGTAGGATGGTGGTGGAGAACACTACGGTCTAGTAATTGAGATAAAGATGAAAGGTGAACAAAGTAAGCAAAGGGAAGTACGAACAGGTACTTACGAAATAAAACATTGGATCCTAGACAAGTTATGTATTTGTGAGTATGATATTATAGATATATATAATTGTTTGTATATCACAAATGTTAGAATGTGTTTCAAATATAACTCCATTATGTAAACTTATTTGAATGTTTGGAGTTGCATTTTATAGAAAATTTGAACAAGTTCAACATCATTGTCTATAGAAAACTAAGTGATACTTTATTCTTGAGTAAGGCAAGAATTTCAAAATTCAAATCTATATGAAGGAAAGCAAAGAATGAAGAAATTGAATTAAAATCCATGATGATCAAAAGTAGGTAGATGGGCCTCAAAATGTACATTTGATTATGGATGGATAAATACTATATTAAAAGCTCATAGGGTATGAAAATTAATTGAACATTAAGCATCAAGAAGTGTAAACATGCCAAGAGGATTAAACCTCAAGTAGACAAACCAAGAATAATGACAACAAAGTATGAGTGCAAATAGCTTGTGAGGGGGTATCCTCAACAAAGCATATAAGCCAATGAAGATGAAAATTAGAGCTTAGGACATGAGATCAACAATGTCACACATCTCAGTAACAAGAGTTCCGCCATGAGAACCGATGGCATTGTCATCTATCACTGCCAAAGGGAAATTCTAGGATATGATAATGCACATGGGGAATGCCTAGAATTGTGGGGGCTAGGTTGGTCAACCCTAGGAGGAAGTTGTGTGCTCCCTCAAAACCTATCCTAACATACCGGGTGATAAACCTCTAGTTGCGGTGGAAACGTTGTCATTGTGTGCCTAGCTCCATGATCCACACTCTAGACAAGGGAAAGGCTTCAATGCCAAAATGAAGCGAGATCCTTTTCACCTAGCGTAAGACCTGATGGTAGTCATCATAGAGCATTTGCATACTCGTATTCGGCAAATATTTGACAAACCCAAAAAAATTTGACTCGGCAAAACTCGACAAATATTTGGCAACTTAAAAACTACACAAATTTCTTTAAAAACATAAATTTTATGCAAAATGCAGCTACAAAATGTATCAAATGAGTCTGTAAAATGTTGGGGAAGTGTTTTCTATTAGATTTGAATACAAATACAATACAAAATCGCATCATCATGCGAATACAACAGCCAATTGATAAGTGTTATGAATTTATGATTATTGTCATTGAAAATTATCATCATAAATTGCATATCTATGTAAGTTACAATTTACAATAATTTACATTTTCCTCTTCCCCGTTCTAAAGAAATATTAGGGAGAGGGTCTATTCGCCTCTCATCTCCTCCTCCTCCTGAAGGTCTGCGATTGTGACTCCGACTTAGTAGTATATGGTGGTGGCTCCTCTGCGGCAGCATGATCAACATCACCTCCAAAATGTCATCGAATCTAATATATCTTGCTTGTGCTTCTCCCTTCATAGCTTCCCTCTTGAAATCAACAATCTCGTCCCTCTATGAATGTAGGGATTTCCTCTTTTGCCCTCAGTCCATTCGTATTAATCGATCTCATCCAAATCAATAAGCTCTGCGATATGGCCACCACATTTCTTGTGCGAAGTCAAGATGAAGATTGTATTGCACAAAACCAAGTCATTGAGGCGTTTTGAGTCGAACTTGTTGCACTTCTTCGTGTGAATGGCCTCAAACAGACTCAGCTTGCTCTCATATCGAGAAGCGTTGCAAGGTTGAGATAAAATTTTGAGGGCTAACTTTTGAAGATGTGGGCTATTTCCTCTCAATCCTCCCACCAAGAACTTACAAACAAGATAATAAATTTTTTATAAGTAATTAGTAAAACTAAAATTAAATTTATAACTTGTAATATATAAGTAACTTAGTCAACATTCTAATTTTTGTATTACTTAGTGATTGTGTGGTTTTCCCTCGGATAGCTAACGTCGAAGAAAAGATCCACCCCATAACATGCTTGTAATTCTGTAGCTCTAAAATAATGAGGTATCTCGTCTCAATCTCTTGTATCATCCTCTCAATGCATGTTAAGAGGCCCTCCATAACCTCCCTGTTCACATATGTGAAGCCATCAGATAAGAAAAACTTGTGGTTGAGGTAATACTCACTTTGCATGAATAGGTTGGTGGAGTTGATTGTTCCACCTCCGATTAATTATCTCCCAAAAGGGACCAAATCTGATGATATTCCTCCTATAATAGTTTTGTATGGACTGTTTGGCCCTATCCATGGCCTCATAAATGTACCCCATTGGGTTTTGCTCCCCATCAACCAAGTGTAAAACCCTCACCAACGGTGCTGACACCTACACATAAATTAAACTTTAAAGCTACACACGTACAAAGAAAGTAAATAAGTAAATATCAATACATTTAACAAATTAAAATAAGAGAATTGACTTGAAATTTAAATTGACATTTGAAGTTACCTTGATGATCTCTAAAGCTCTCTTTGCAAAGACATCATTGAAAACTATCTTTGCAGTTCTCTCTCCATTGTTTTTTTTTGAATATTGTGAGTCTAGCCATACTTGACTCAAAAGCATTTGCTTCAATGATGACAACCAACTAGAAATACTTTGCAACGTTAAGAAGTTAGTTGCAAACCTTGTGACACCGGCTCGCACAAGCTCTTTCCCTTCGATGTGTTTTCTCATCAAATTGAGAACCCAATGATGATTATATATGTACTTGGTTATATTTCTTGTATCTTCTATAATAGGCCTCACCCAATCAATTTTGCCTATGTTTTCCAAAAGAAGGTTAAGGCAATGGGCCGCACAAGGGGTCTAAAAAGAGTGATGGATGCCTCTCCTGTAGTAGTCTCCCGTGCGCCATATATGATGTTGCAGTTGTCTCGTGATAACTTGTACAACATTCTTGATAACAACCTTTATGACAACCCCTTCCAACGTAAGACTCATTTTTTTCTACATTTTTACTATGTTAGAGGCATCAATTGACTTTAAAAATACCATCTCACCATTTGAAGTTGCTAAAATTGATGAGGGTAGTGGTTCCTTCGATTTGTCCATCCATTTAAAAGAATGGTTGCATCGTATTTTTGCCACTGCTTCTTTTGATCTTTTAGGATTGTCGTTGCATCTCGCAATTGCACCCTTGAGGGCAAATTCACCGCATTTTTTTTTGGAGAGGGCGGCTTGTACCCACTTTCCCTACAATTGTCAATGCTGTCACCAAGTACTCCCAAGATCTGAGCTCTTCACTACATTGAAAGGAAAGTTGTAGTATTATAAATTCGCACATGCTTTATTTGCTTCCTTGTGCGCATCCTTGTTCCATTTGTATCTTGCAGTCAAGATTGTGCCCGAGGTATGTTTCTTGGTACAAACACACCATGTATCTCTTTGTTGGACTCGATGAAGTAGATGCGCCTCTTCCATTGAAATATCCCTTTCTCAAAATTAACAGGTCGAAGACCCTTAGCCCATTCATTGTTTCCCAATGGCTAAGGGATGGGAAAAAAGAAACTAATCCTAGTAAGTTAATTAAAAGTGCATAATAATTTTATTATAAGCACTTTAATAATTTATTAGTGATAAAAGAATAAAAGAAAAGAAAAGTCACTTTATTGTTATTTCCCCCCTAGAGGAAAAATGCGACCCATATGAGGACATAAGCTAGGGGATAAAGAAATATTAAATAAAGAAAAGCAAAAGGGAAAATATTAAATAAGGTGAAAGAAAGTTGATTGGCCCTTTTGTGTGGCAAATATACCAAGAACAATTATAAAAGCAAGTCGCCATGCATGGAGAAGTCATCTTTTGACATCTTATAATTTCTGATATTTGGTCTAAGCTTGCATGCTTTCCATTTTTACTCCAAAGGACAAAAACCCTTTGTAGTTTTGCTTGAGAGGACGAAATCCCTCTTTAAGCTAGGAAGAAGAACGAAAACTCCACCCCTTTTGAGAGGAAGCTCTATTTAGAGGTTTCCATTGTTTTTCAAGGTTCTATTTCAAAATTCCAACAAAGTTGAAGGTCAAAGTTGCAAATTTGTGTTGATTCTGGCGAGGGTTTGAAGGTAGAAGCTTGTTGTTGATTTCTACCCTTCATTTCCAGCTTTCCTATAGTGGAGCGACCTACCTTGGGGCATTTCTGAGTGATCTAGGGCACGTTTGGATCAGATCTGATTTTCTGTTCCATAATTAGATTTTTAGAAGCCAAGATCAGTTGATTTGCATGTTTTTGGGCTAACAAAACTCTATTTTCAGTCATGTCTGTGAGCTGTTTGTCTGCAGATTTATAAATAAATTTCCAGCCCTTTATTGGATCCAAATCTGGTATTTTCCTCATGTTTTTGCATAAATAAAAAATTGCTGATTTGTTTGGTAAAAGATTTAAGTGAAATTACTTTAGTTTTGTGGAGTAACAATTCCTAGAGCAAGTCACATTTTTCTGTATAAATTCAGATCTGCATTATTTATTTCAAGTACATTGTCTATAAATTGCTATTTTAGATCAGATTTGTTGTTATTCTGTTTGGGGGCATAATTTGTCCATTTAGGGACATTTTATCTACTTCATATGCGTGGACCATGAGTAGAGCCCACAATCGTTGTCGCATCGTCCTTTGAATCCTCTACCATTCCAAGTCTAATGGCTTTTGTTATGGCTGCATGCACCCTTTCCCTCTCTAGTTTCTTCTCCTCCAACTCTACCAACTTTGCCTTCATCTCTCGTTTTGCCTTTTTGTAACATTGAGACATACCACAACGTCCCGACAAACAATACATGCAAGATGATACTTCAGGCGATTGATGCCTCTAGAAAATGTTTTCTTGCAGAAATTGCAAATCACGTTTCCCTGAACTTCTCTCCGTACACCATACTTCCAAGCAATGGTACAAACATTAGCGGGAATGGTTCCTGCTAGTGATGTTGACCTAGATGCCGACCACGATCTTCGACTCGATGCCATTGCTAAGCTCTACTCAAAGCAACACAATGTACATTTAAAAATTAAAAAACGTAAACTTAAGTTGTAAAACTGTTTAAAAGTGTAAATTTAGTTAAAAACAACATTATAAAATTAAAAATTAGCTTTATAATCCAATATAACCATAATTTCAAATTTGTAATTGTAAATCCTACGAACAAGAATGAATTCTCAATTTAAAAAAAAATAACATTTACAACAATACACTCTGACAATTTTGTTCATTAATGATGATAAACAAACATAAATAAGTTAATAATAGTTAAAATCTTCCAAAATTAAATTGAATACATTCAAAATTACAAATCATATCCGGATACAATATACAAATAATATAGAACGAATTTTATATTCTTGAAAACATTGGAAAAAAAATAAAAAAAAGCTTGCCTCCAAATGAAATTCTTCAAATTTGCTCTTCGAATTCACTATAAAATCTCTTCAACTCATGCAAACGATGCTCAATGTTTGTGTGAGTAGGAGGGAGTGTGTTGCCTTAAAAAGACAAATTTCAGCATTTTTGCAGCGTTTTTCTGTGTTTTTAGTGTAGTCTGTGTTTTATCAGCTTTTGGTGAGTATTGGCGAATATTTGCCGGGCCCGAGTGGCGAGTTTTATTGCCGAATATTCACCATTGTGCACTATTGGCGAGTACTTGCCGAGTTTTCTTCTTGTGGTAGTCTAAGTCACAAGGTTCGCCGAACTTTTGGCCAAAAACTCGAAATTCGTCGAACTTGTCAAATGCCCTAAAACGTTCGTGGGGAAATTCGTCCAGTTCGCACTCTGCTAAACATATCAAATATTTTTTAGGTTGAACAACAAACAATACATTGATATTGGCGCCAACACTGTGGGCATTGGTTTAGGTTGTTCCTGTTGCTAACTTGCTGCGTGGGTAGAGTTGTGGACAATTGGCGGAGTCTTCCATTATTGGTCGAGTCTTTGTCATTGGAATAGCAATGCGTCACTATTGGTCGAGTCTTAGTGGAGTCTTCGTCACACTGGAATAATGGAGCCTCAGCATTATTCTTCACACTGCACTGTTGGTCGAGTCTTCGTCCAGCTTCCTCACGCATATTTTTCTTCACGATGCATATTAACTTTCAACGCAATATAGGTATAGGTTTTGTTTTAGTTTACTTTTTATTTATGTTATTTTTTTTAGGTTTTGTTTTATTTTTAGTTTATAATATTTATTATTATTTCTAAATTTTTAATTATTTTTCTTATTTTCTTTCAAACGTTTTAATCTTTTTAAAATTTATTATATATATTTTAAATTGGTTTAAAACTTTTATTTAAATTTGTATAATTTAATATATATAGATGTTTTATGTTTTTCTAATGTTTCTTATTTTTATTTTTATTCGTTATTTAATTTTAATGTTTTAATGTTTTTCTATTAATCGAATTTATCGTCGAATTTTTTTTCGAACTTTATCCATTGGGCGAACTTGAACCAAATTTTATCCTAGTTGAACTTAAACTCGAACTCAAACCTTGTGACAGAGGTGGTAGTGATGCACAAAGAATAACATCATCTCAGTGGTCTGTCCCCATCTGTGTGTAAATTGACCATATCCAATGGGAAAACAGATTAATATCAAATTTACAGTTTGTCAGTTTTTGTTTGTATTTTATTTCTGTACTTTTTGAAATTTACGAAGCCTTTTCTTGTCCTGCTTTTAATCTGTAATTACTCTAAATTTGAGCTGGCTTGGTAGTCTTAGTGGCAGTCATTGTAATGAACACAACTTGATGTGGGTTTTGTGCAGGTGCTTTTATGTGGCCAAATCTTACAGCTTGGCAGGGAAACGTGCAGAGGCTTATGCACTTTTTCTCGTGCACGTGAGCATGCAGATTCAGCTATACAGAGTTACCAACCTCTTAAGGGTTCTAACACAGTAAGTATTTGGTCGGAATTTTTTTGTTCATAATGCTTTTGGGTGGAAATTGTGTCAATTAAATGAATCAATAGTCTGATTGATCAAATATGCTGGAAATCTGGTTGTTTGTGGAAGAATAAAATCAAAATTAGTCTTTAGATTATTATGTTTCAGTTACTTGAAGTTTTTAGTCTCAATTGTGAATAAAAAGAGTATATTGTTTGGATGCTTGTATTTTTCAAAAGAGATATGTATCACATATCCTATTTGATGTGAACGTGATAAATGGTTTACAAATTTAAGAAACTTAGGAGCATAAAGCATAGAAAAACAAAAATGTAAACATCACATGTCCATTAATCAACATAGTTATACTCATTGCACACTCAAAATTCGCCTTTATATGTAAGATAGACTTTAGGCACACACATCAATGATTAAATACACAACCAAAATTTCCGTTTATCTATGGGCAATACAATCATACTAAAAGGAGAAGACACTAACAGTCAAGATCATCAAGCTGCACATATTCAGACATTGGGTATCCAATGATCTTCATGCTCATAGACCTCAAAACTATCTTCTGATACCATAGAAGCTGGATTGGCAGACGAATGTGTAATTGCAGATTAAGATTTGACCAAAATAAGATCAGCAAAAGCAGACTTCAAGTTGAGATCCTCAGTATCCCACTATTTTGTAAGCAACACTTCATCCCACTATTTTGTAAGCCATACTTCACACGCTTTCTTTGTTCCTGGAGATATGATGGAAATTAGAATGGACAGAGGCAATATCTTTAGTTTTCTTGGAACGGCAATTTCTCTCTACAGTTGATGAACAAGTCACCTCTGAAAGAACATAAATAGCTAGGCTTTGTGCAGCTATGGAGGGTGCACATTTGTATAGGTCCAAGGGCTGTCTAATCAACAATGGCCAAGATGTTTTCAAACAACTCCCAATCAAGAAGCACATTCTAAAAATGGGTTATATGCCTCTATACTTAAAACTTGTTCGAGATCTGATAACTTCCTTTAAATGGATTTTTAATGCCTACAAACATTTCCAAGTCACTATGTTGCCATGTTGTTTTTCTTGCTCTCATTGATGCAGTCTTCATGATAATATTTGGGATTCAATGAATGTACCAAGATGGCAAAATTGTTCTTTTCCCTTCATTTAATCTTATCATTTAATGTGATAATGATCTATCAAATGCTGGTTCAGTGTGGAGAATATGGGTTGTTTGAGAATGGAAAATCGTTGTGTCATGTCTCTGTCCCCTCAATTCGACTCTAGAGTTGGCATATCGGCATCCTCTCGCCGCCACTACTACATTGCACTACACTCTATTTGTGTTATTCAAGTTCTTATGCTCTTAGATCTAGATAGGGGAAGCCGATGCCCTTATCTGGGGCACTTGACCTATCTAGATATGGGTTGGGTTCGAATGGCTCAGCAGGCAGGTGCCTTGGGTTTGGAAGGGTCTCCCTATCTATAACTAACTATATGGAGGGGGGGTCCCTATCTCTGCCTATATAGAGGGGGGGGGCCGGTCTTAGGAGTCATAGGATTCAAGAGGGAGATAAGATCTATATAGAGCCGCCATCGGGGGGTCCCCCACCTACCTTCTCAAACTATAGATATGGGGAACCTTCCTCACACCAACCCCAGAACAAGACTGACTCTAATCAGAGGGGAGGCAAGGCATATAGGGAGGCCGGCACCCCTCTCAACAGATATCTATATATATATATATAGATATAGATTTCTCTCCGGGGAGGCACTCTGAGGCAAGCAAGGCATATAGGGGAGGCACCCCCGGGTGCGCACCACCTACCCTTTCTCAGATATCTATTTAAAGGACGGACGAGAAAGGCGGCAACCCATCACCTATCTATAGATTCTATGGGGCCCAGGACAAGACAACACAACACAAGACGAGGAGGGCTTCCTGAGATATAGAGATATAGGGCCTCCCCAGAACTCGGGTCGGTGAGGAGGGGCAATAACAAACCCACCCTAACCCCCCTCCCCCTCTATATACTCGAATAAGTATAGGGGCGGGGGGGCACCCCATACCAGCCAGATAGATATAGGCTCGGAAGGGGAGGCCCATATACCATCAGCTTGTGTGGTTAGGCAGGTGGGGATATTGTTAGTGATGAACCCCAGAACAAGACAACACAAGACAATATTCGAGAGGGGCCCCTGATTCTATACGTAATATGTCTGTCCGGTGCCCCTCCCCTATATAGATATATATAGATATATATCAAGGAAAGGAAGCAACCCTGCCTAACCAGAATAAAGGGAGGAGGGGAGGTGGTGAGGGTGGGGTTCCTTCCTTTCCTAGCTCTGCTCTGCCTATATAGATATAGATCTGGCTAGGATATCTATATAGATCGGCGGCCTATATATAGATCTGGGTGGGAGATCGGCGGCCTATATAGATATATATATCCATAAGGCGGTGCTACATAGATATAGGGGTCAAGATAGGGAGGGGTTTGCCATATATAGATAGAAATACTTTTTAGTCTTTCTATCTATATATGGCGACCCCCCTCCCTATCTCGGTCCCTTATCTTTCTCGGGCATCCATCCACCATCGCCATCCTCTCGGATCCATCCCCATCCAGAATAGATGGGGCGGGGCCAGCCCTATCGCCCTATCTAATAGATTGATCGATCGATCGATCTGGGGATGGGATGGGTGGGTGGCAGATAAGATAGTTCAGGGCCATCCACAATTATGCAAAAGTGTCCGCCCTTATCTTGAAGATGCGAGTTAACAGAGTTTTGTGTGAAGAATAGGTTGTGTTTGGGCTGTCACATTCTCTCAGCCTATGCTTACTTGGGGGTCCAATTTTCCAGACCTTCTTTCAATGTGAAGCCTGCTTCTCAATCACGCGTTTGCAAGGGACATGCCTCCCTTTCTATCTTAGAGTGGCTGTAATGTCCCTTTCCGGGCTGAAACTGAAAAAGAAGGGAAATGACACAAACCCAAATCAAAGCAAACTGAAATTTATAACAGCCAACTGAATTTTTGGACAACAAGGTACAACAGTCTGTAATCTTATGACAGCAAGAGGAAAATTGCAATAATTCACCACCAATACCACTTTTACACCATCCAAAGCATGTAGGGAACTTTTATAAATATTTTAGAACAAGTACAAGCCAAGAAATGAGTTTTTAAACCCCCGGTTGAGTATATTTAATTAAATTTGCAACAACAAGTGAATCCACTTACAAAAATGGCCGGAAGTTGAGATTCCAAGGCCCAAAATTCAATCCGTTAAATGCAACCAGCCTCAGAAATTATGAACAATCCAAATATCAACAAAGAATGAAGTGCCGTGCACTAGATATCACCAAAATCATCCACTATGCAAGTCGCTACCCTAGGAGAGGGTTTACAATAAGCTGGAAATGGCGAGTTTCCAAAGAAAATTTGTGTAGCTCAAGTATGACCTCCATATGAGATCACCAATGAAGAAATGAGGGGTTTCGTCCTCAAATCAAGTGCAAAGAGGGTTTTCGTCCTCAATTGCAAGAGAGAGAAAGCAATTTCGTGCTCCAACTCAAAGAAAATGAATTCCAAAGTAAGTGTCTCCTTTTCCAAGCCAAGCGACCCCTTTATATAGCTAAAGGTGGCACCAAAATCAAAAGGATGATCCCCCAAAGAGGACTGACCTCCTTGTAGAAATATAAGTTTCTTTTTTATTTTTTCAAGTTGGTATTTGCACTTTTTCAAACCAACTTAACTTTTCTAAGTCATAATTAGAAAGTTGCTTGAAAATAATATAAAGCTACAAAAGCAACTAACAATCATGACATTAAATACTTCCCTTGCTCTTTCCCTTTAAGCCCACGAGAAGTGGAATGGGCCCAAGGTCTTCAAAATGAACTAGCCCGGAGAAGGGGACATTGCAGCTGCAATATTTTCAAATCGACTTCCAAGATATCCCTTTGAAGATGCACCTCTTCAATACAATCCTCAATCCTACAATTTTGTATAGATTTGAGGTTTGGGGACCCAATCTAGGGTTAGTTGATTGGGCTCATATTGAGAGGGTCCAGACTCTCATGATTTAGTGTATAAATTGTTGCAAATGGATTGTTCTTTAATGCATTGTCCAAGCTAAGTTTGCTACAAAACCTCTGTGCCTTGAGACTATTTTTCAGCAAACTTCCTACATTCACAAACTCATAACCATGAGAGAGTCACCAAGATGTGGGAGGTATCTATACTTAGCCCTATGTTCTTTAAAGAAGATTGCATCTTTGTGCCACAACAAACGTCGATGTTATTATTTTGAGATGAGTTCCCCAATCTATCGGTGTCTCTATTTATAGGTTCAAGTACTCTTTAGATGTCCCTGATTGTCTACTTCTTTAAAAGGAGGTCATCATTGAAGTGGTTAGAGAGGATATTTACAAGCAAAACATACAAGTCACTTAGATCTCCCTCCTTAGTCACTCAGCCCCAAAACTTTCATTTTATGTTGAACATTTTTTACTTGTGGTGGATGGTATCATTCATCGCCCTAAATATCTATATTGTCATTGACCTCACAACTTGAGGATTCCCCCAACCAAGCCGTCTTATCATCATATTTCATGTGGAGACCAAAATTATTGTTTTTGTCCTCCAAGAGGTGGAGACTAAGTAGCACTTCATTTCCGGATGAGACTAAGTAGCACTTCATTTCCGGATGCCTTATTTATTATGAGATTTAGAGGAAATACCACTATCATTACTGAGAGACTTGGGAAACTCTCTATCCAATTTCTTTCGATACAAAAATCAAGTGGTGCTTGCTCCTTTTCTTCGAGAGGTTGTCACCCATCAACGCAGGTCCCTATAGGGAGCCCCCAAGTTGATCACCACATTTTTCAACCCCTCGTGGAGGTTGGTAGTGGTAAGCATCCTTTAGATATTGTTGTCTCTCATGATGATGGGGGTAGGTCATATAGGTGGCGCTCATAACGGCATGACACTTCTATTATTGTGCCCCAACACACTACCTCTCGACGACAAGGATTTACACCTACTTAGCATCAAGTTTTCTCCTTCGCGACCACTTGAACTCGTAGGGACAAGTAGACATTAAAAGTTTCTTCACTACCTCAAGCTTTTCTTTGGCTTTGGATGTTATGAGGGATTCTAGGGGGAGTGCTTTGCTTCTCCCTAGGATTACTCAACCTACTCCCCTTAGCCCTAGACACTCCTCAATGCGCATTCTCAAATCTTGCATTGGTCCTTTCATAGTGTTAGACAACAACACAGATGATTCCTCTATTTTTGGCATGCTCTCTAAGAGGTTTTTTATTCTTCTTGTTCTTGCTAACCCCACACATCTATTCATTTTGTTACCCCCAGCCACATAGATTGGGGGCTTTATGGTGTTGGGGTTACCCTCATCTACTTTCTATGCTTTTGTTCTTCTTCTTCGGTTCCGCTTATGGTACGCTCCTAGGATCCTTTTACACCAGCACTTTCTATTGTATGTGGTTGTATTCTTGAGTCTCATTGACCTATTTTGGTCATGCATGGAGATTGCTATAGTTTGTTTCTTTTCTTTCACGCAATCATCACACCCATGACCTTTTTCCACAAATACCTCCATAATTTGCTCAATCATTGACTGGCACTACAATGAGGACTTGTTTTCGAGTCTTTACAGACATTTTTCTCATAGTAGCAAAATCTGCTAAACAAAAATCCCTCCCACAGACATGAAGTGTTGAATGCAGAAAAAAGGAATCAACATAGACAAAAAATTAGAATTGGGTTGGAAGTGAATCTTACAATGGATAAAAGGTAAACCTTTATATATCTTTAGATATTGTTTTAATTATTCTACACACTTTGGCATAAAATAAATGTTAAACATGGAGCAAATTCATATTATAAATATGAATATAAATAAGCACAACAATATGAATTGTGATGGGGTAACAGATAAGCATTGGCATAATTCACACGAGCAAGACACTCTAAATGGATAAGACACTTAACTCCCATGGAATGTCTATGAATCTGGGAAGCAACTACAATTAGAAAAGACATAACATTAGATGACAAACAAATCCTGCAAGTAAAAACAGCGCTCAAGACCCCAGACCATGCTTACAAACTCAGACATCTAATCGACATTGTCGAACTTTATGGACAGCCTCTACGAGCTCATAACTCTCTTATCGCCGGCACCTGTTCGTCTTCACCTGCTTTTGCAGAATTCTAGTCTAGATATTTGTGTTGTTGCACAGAACCCAATGAAATGTGTTCTCTTCCTCTATGACCCTAAGAAAACACTTTGATGAAGATAACCTATAAAAAGAGGTAAGCGTTTTGGTTTGGAAAAAACCCAACCATCCTTGGATGGTTGTGTTGCAAGTAAACAACACTGTCAGACTTTACCGATAGTGTCTACAAGGTCATAACTCCTTCAAACTATTGTCATATGTTTGCCTTGTACAAAACCCAATGAATGCCTTCTCTTCCTCTGTACCCCTAGCAGGACACTTCAATGAAGGATAACCTATAAAACAGGGTTAGCATTTTGGGTTGAACTAAGCCCAACCAACCCCTGATGGTTGAGCGTTGCCTATGTAGCACCACAGTTTGCATACTTGTACTCAACTCAAACTTAGCAAACCAAAAAAATTCCAACTCAACAACTTAAAAAATATTAAGTTCTTTAAAAACATAAAATCTATACAAAATGTATCAAATGTGTCTTTAAATCATTGGGAAGTGTTTCCTATTAGATTTGATTCTTCGAATAAAAATAGAGTACAAAATCGCATCATCATGCGAATACAACAGCCAGTTATAACTTTTATGAAGTTAGGATGATTTATGGGTTGCGAGGTTTGGCATTGCATGTAGTGTGTTTATATAGGTTTACACCTATATTTTTCAGTTATTGTCGATCTCTCTTGCTAACGCGTCAGCCCATAAATCTACTTGAGTGCACGTCCTAAGGAGTCTATCGGGAAATAGGTGGGATTGGCTTGTGGTATTTTTGGAGAGATATCCATATTATTTTTGTTATACCTATCTATTCCTTCATACCATCTTCATCCTCCCATAATGTCTCCCCGAAATCCTAAAGCCCTGAAATATGGCTCAAGTCTGAAACCCTAAAACCTTGAAATTTATCTAATTCTGGAATCTAATAAAACCCTCCAAATTTTAGAATTTGCATTATAGCTCCTAAATATCTGAAACCACTATCAAACATCGTAGAAGCATATACATAACATAAAACTTATTAATATAAGAAAATAAATGTCCATATCTAAATGAAAATTAAATGTTTATTTTATGAATATATTGGCACACACTTGTTAAGTACTGATGAGTACTGTCCCAAAACTTGGCAAAGACTCAGTAACAAGTATGGTGAAAGATACCCGTTTATGACATCTTCTCATGAGTACTCAAGAACTCAGAGAGTATGCTAACTATGCGTAGCACTGCTCTGAAGAGGTCTCAAAACCACGTAGTTATACCTCCTATATGTATGTGTTCCAAATCGTGTGAATGCAATTCTATATGTGATTCCACTTAAGCCCTCCTTTGGTACAAGCATGCAAATGACATATACGATCAAATTTATTCCTTTAGAAACTTCAGAAGTGTGTTCAAACAGATATAAACATTACAAATCAGCTAGGTGCTCCCCTTGCTAGGTGAATCCTTGTTCTTACAATGCTTTTAAGGACTTTGTATATATAGTGGTCTCATATGTGAATTGAGACAAGGACCATAGAAAAATTAATGAAAGGGCTATGCATCCTATCAACGCACATATAAAAAAAAGGGTCACTTATCACATGAACGAGGGAAAGGGATAACCAATTGTAAGGAAATTAAAAGTCCAATTGAGAAAATGAAATATACTAGTACAGACTACAGACATCTTATATACATCTATACGAAAGACATCAAGAGATATAAATATTGAGGCACCTATCTTGGAACTGTCACAATATCTTAAATACATCTATAAAAAGAATGCCGAGAGATATAAATATTAAGGCACCTATTTTGGAACTGTCAAATACCACATTGATTGATAATGACATTACCTTAGTCACTAGTGATGATAGATGGCATCAATCTAGGTGCACCAACGTATTGGACTCAAAAAAACTTTCACAGAAAAAAACAAGCTCCAAACTCCACTGCATGCCTAAGTTATTATGATTTTTCAATTGACTTCTTCAAGCAAGAAGTATAAACTTTCAGATGAGGTCAAATGGACCAAATTTATAGTTGGAACTGCCGTATGAAAGCTAAATGAATGTCAAATTCAAGGTTGGCCATTATTTGTTAACAACTTGCAGGCATTACAGCCCAACACCCCGTGGTTACTATTGTAGGACACCTCTCAGCATGAATGAAGCAAGCAAGAGAAGGCAGAACCAGGGCAAGATGAATAGGGGAAGTAAGGTAGGATTCCAGTACCACCAAGCAGAGTAAAGCCAAGGATTGTAGAAAATATAACGAAAGGGTAAAAGACAGGCACTCCCAGGTTAGTTTCCTAGCATTCAATGGATAAAGCTGTTAAAAATAGTTGGGATGCAATATGCTACAGTAATTTCCCTCTTTTAACTAAAAACCCTGTGCTGGACGGAAGTGGACAGGATTGGATTTTGACTTAATCTTTGTCAGCAGTTAGACTTGGTCTGTCAGTTATAATGGGCGACTGAGTCATCCTAACAAAGTATTTAAGTCAGTTAGTTGTTAGTTGCAAAATAAATAAGGGTCGCTGCTTTTGGGGATTAATTCCCTAGCTGGACGTACCTGCAGTTGTCATCAATAAATAAGGTGCAGTTGTCATCAGCAAATAAGGTCAGATCTGGTCAGTTCCAGAATTTGTGGAGAATAGTGGTCAGTTAAATTCAGTGAATACTCAGTTTATTTTAGTTGATACCTCCAATGATGGAATTAACTTCCATTAATTCTTGATCGCTGCAGTTGGAAAATATATAGGCATTGTTGGGATGAAAGAGAATTCATTCATCTTTCATCATCAAAACAAAAACAAATTTCATTCTGTTTACAGAAAACTGGATGCTGCTACAGCAGCTTCTTCTTGCTTGGGATGAACCCTCAGGCATTTTCTGATCAGTTCTCACGAGTACGGAAACCCTCTGACATTTTCAGTAGGATAGGACACATCAAGGTCATTCGGAGGTCTTCATCAGTACCAGGCGTTAGCACAGATTATACAGGAGGATTGGTGTCTATGAGTAGTTTATTTGCTGTATGTATATTGTTTCTTGATATTTGATTTTCTGAAAAAGACTATATACGTATTAGGTATATACGTATGTACACATAGTACGTATTTAGGTATATACGTATGTACACATATATGTTATGTACATACGTGCGTGTGTATACATGCGTGATATATGTGCATACGCATTTATGTATGTATGTATCTGTTAGAATATTGTCTGGATTTATTTTTTGTGTCTGATTACTATAGATCATTTCAGTGGTATTAGAGCTGTGATCTTGCCAACCTATGAAAAACTAAATAAATTAGTTAAATTTAAAAAAACATCTAGCCAAATCTATCATATGTCAGAAAATGACAGGGAAACAAGGTATCAGCATAGGGAACAGAAAATGCAGAAACAGCCAACTGAGTATAAAGAGCAGGAATTTTTCGAAGTAATCAGGTCTTTGAAGGACATTACAATGGTATTAAAGGATGGGCAGCAACAGCTTATTGAGCTGTTCACTCAGAGCAAGCAGGGTAAGGAAACCTATCAACTTATCAAGCCACTACACCTCCAGCAATGGTACACAAGGAGCATCTTGATCTGCAAAATAAATCAGAACATCCTGCTGAATTCAGTCGAAGGTACAGGTCTGCCCATGGCCACTATTTTACAGAAAGAAGCCGTGATGCAAGATGAAGATATGGACAATCAGTATGAGGAAGATTTGGACATCCTTCATGCAAAATACGGGGCAAAGAGTGCAAAATTCAGGGCAGATATTTCCTTCATGAATTTTTGTACTAGTCAAAACCCAGGACAAGGAATGCAAGTAAAATCCCTCCAAATAGGCCTCATAAGGACCTGCAAAACAGATTGGGAAAGCTTATTGTCCCCTTGTTTGATGGATACAACAAAATTTGAGCTCAACCTTGGATCCAGAAGCTGAACACATACTTCTCATTGAGCCCAATGTTTACAAGGAGGTGGCAATGAAGCTTACCATCCTTCGCCTAGAAGGAATTGCACATGAATGGTGGTACCACAGCCTAGTTACTCAAGGGCACAGCCATATCACCACCTACGAGGAGTTTTGTAGGAGGTTGATAGATAGATTTGAGAGGCAAGACCCAAAGGAACATTTGAGAGAGCTTGCACAACTCCATCATCATGGTTCAGTAGAAGCCTACATGGCTCATTTTAAAACCAGACTGTTTCGGTATGGGTACGGTATGCTGTGGGTACATTCGTACAATATATTTTTAAAAAGTAAAAATATAAATATATATAAAAATTTAAAGAAAACAACAAGCTTATAGTCTCAGCAACCTAAAGCAAGATTTCTTTGACTGAATACAAGAAGACCACAAAACATTAAATCTATGAGTCCATCTATTAATGGCTAACAAACATTCGACTTATTGTTAAGGCCCAAGGAAAGATTTTGGGGAGAAGGCAATCTATTCATAGAGTTGTTTGGAGGTAGCCTCTTGGAGATGTTAGAATATGTTCACAAGGAAGAAATAAAGAGAAGGTGGATTGCACACATTTGAGATTGTGTGTCTGTTTATTTATTATAAATGGAGTCGTAAGGCTTATTCTACATAAAGCAAAAACAAACATTCTAACAAAATATGATTACGTAATCTTCATATGCTTTCACTTTAAAAGCAATACTATGACTAGGTAGGGCTCCATCAAGTCGCTTCATGACCTTTATACATGTGTAGTTCCCGAGCTGGATTCTCGAGTTCCCTGCATTCCACCACCCCGAACTCGTGAATCATAGGTCTTCCGAATTATGGACAACCATCCATATCGAGTCATCCACAAGCTCCATCAAGTTGTCTCATGACCCTCGTGAGGGTATAATTTCCAAGATCCACAATCTCCCGAACTATCTGAGCAACCATCCATACTGAGCTTCATCTACCCTATATCCTTTCTGCCTTCAAAGTTTAGAGCATCTTTATATTGTGAATTCATCACTGTCCTCACTACCTTCTACATCTGGTGGGTCTTCAACCATGGCTATATTGGTTGTATTTTATATGCCTTTAACCTTGAGCACATCATTGGCTCGAACACGACAATCCCATGTTGTGTGACCTCTTTTTTACAATAATGACTTTCAATCTCCCGGTTATCTTTATCTGAAATTCTACGAGAATTTCTAGCTCTGGAATATAATGCACTTTCTTGCTGAGAATGACCTTCTGCATCTTTTGTAATTCGTTTTTCTTTAACTAGAAGGGCTGCAATCATATCATCTAGAGATTGAGATTGAATTTGATTGAGGGTAAAAACTACATTGCTGTATTTTGAAGACAAGCTATTTAATAGGATAGCTTTGGCATCCTCATCCTCAATTGCAGCTTTGACTTCTGCTAGTTGTTTGATTAGGGACCTCAGATTATTTATGTGGCTTGACATAGAGACTCCATCTATTTTGAACATATATAACTGAAGTTTTCGGGAAAAATTGGCATTAACTGCTTTCACTCCAAATAATTTATTTAGAGCATCCCAATTTTCTTTAGATGATTTGTCTAGGTCTACATGATGAAGTTCAGAGTTGGAGAGAGCAAGGCCAATAATAGCTTTTGCTCTATCATCTCTGCTTTGCCAATCTAACAATTTCGATGCATTGGTCAAGGTATTTGTCTCTTTCCGTTATAAGTGCCCCATAAATTTTTATTCATAAGTTGCATTTGTATTTTCACTCTCCATGTATGAAAATTTAGACGGAATATTTTTCTTTGAGAATTTCCATTAAAATAAAATAAATACATCTGTGTATTTTCCGAAATGAGTAAATAAAATACCAGGTTTCGTTGCAAGTGTGATGTGCATGAGATATGTGCCCTAGCGCAAGTATTGTCTTTAGATCTCTCGGTGATTTCTAACACTATTTTATGCCCTTGACTCCGAAAATTGCGATTGTGTATTAACGATAATTGTATTTTGCTTCGTGTCTTTCTTACCCTACGTTTATGCCCTTGTTCACATTGTTGAGATTCATATTCTTCCCAGTGATTGTGGAAAACGCATGTGCCCTTGTTTTTGCGTACACATTTTTGGAAAAAATGTGACCGCTTTTGAAAAAAACACGACTGTGCCTTTGATTGGTTTGTGTATTTTCGTGATAAAAAAATCACGAGTGTATTCAAACAAACATTCCGTCTTCTAAAAAGAATGACTATGTTTCGATTTGCAACTTTGTTTTCTCCTTACACGACTATGTAGCGTGACGTTTTATCCTTGTCCTAACAGTGTGCCTTTGATTTTCGATTTCATGCCCTAACCGCATGCCCTAGATTTCCGACTTTGTGTAATATCCCTTTCCCATTCGAAGACCTTTGGCCTATTTTGTCAACCCGACGGCCAAAGAAAAATATATAAGGGTGACTTAAGCTATATTTAATTATTATAAAATGCCATTAATAAAAGAAAAAAATATATAGAGCACTTATAATAATTTATATGACTTAATAATTATTAAATCTATGTTGGAAAAGACTCAAATATAAATTGTTATCCATCCTAGGTGAAAAGGTGACTTGCCTTAGAAAGGGGAATGGGAACATAGAAAGGATAAATGCCCATTTTACTATGTATTTCCCCTAGAAAAATGCGACTTGCATTAGGAGAGAAAAAGTTGTTGGGAAAAGCATTTAATATGGGAAAATATTAAATGCTTGCATAGGGAAAATCCTTGTGAACTAATTGGATATTGTAGAGGTTGTTTTGGGTCTCTTCTTCCTTTATAAGGAGAAGTCGACTTGAGGGGAAGATATTGCATAACCATTTGATATTTTCTGATTTGTGTCTTAAGCTTGTAGCTTTTGCATATACGCTTGGATTTTCTTTAGCTTGTGGAGTAAGATCCCACAGGGACCCTAGCTTCGGTGGTGAGAGATCCATTCCTAGCTAGTAGGGCACTCTTCGGTGGTGAAAGATCCACCCTAGTTTGTCATTATTGGAGTTGATTCAGGGCTGATTTGTTTGGGAATCAAAGTAGCTTGTTTTCTTAATTTTTGGAGCTGATTTGATGCCCTAAATGTGCTGGGCGACCTACTTTTTAGGGAAAAATTAGGGTTTTGTGTTTTTTTGTGCAAAAACTAATTTTGGAATATTATTCTTCATATTTTTTTGGCCCAAGATCCAAAGTTTCAGCTCATTTGGACTTCTCTAGCAAAAGATATGAATTTTTGAAGTTATGTTGCAGACAGGGTTTTTAAATAATTTATTGCAGCCTTGTTTACATCTGAAATCTGCAATTTTATACATATTTGGGCTTTATAAATTAGTGGTACTAGATTTGAGTGGAAAGATATAAATTTAGAGGCTGATTGGTGTGGGTTTTCCACTTAACCCAAGTCGCAATTTCCTTATTTAATTCAAATCTGCGTGATACTTGTTTGGTATTTTGTCTACAAGTTGCATTTAAAGTTGGGATTGCCTAAAATCCATTTAGGGGTAAAACAATGTCTATTGGGGATATTACACTTTGCTGCAAATCTTCAGGAATGACGACTTGTTTATTTCGACCCTCAAAAATCTTCTTATGATTTCTTTCGAAAAACAAAACGAAAATGTCTTTCTTCTTCAGTGTGCCCTAATAGGACTGATCTTCTTCCCTTCTCTCTTTCCTCGCTTGGTCTCGCTCTGATACCAATGTTAGAATACGTTCACAAGGAAGAAATAAAGAGAAGGCGGATTGCACACACTTGAGATTGTGTGTCCGTTTATTTATTATAAATGAAGTAGTTACAAAACGGTTGATATAGTTACAACCGGTTACAACAAACTTGTAATTGGACACCTTATAAATATGCCTTATATTCTCATAGGAGAAGGTGCCCCTTGAGTCACCTCATAGTATCCCGTAAGTCATTCTCATCCTCCATAATTAGTCCAAGAGAGGGATCTCGTGAAAGCTTTTCGAGCATTGGATACATTATGTACTTGAGATTGAGGAAGCTTATAGAAAGCTTTAAGGTCTGTCCATTCCATCCACTTGCCAAATTTGTACGAGTCATAAAATATTTTAATTCCTTTCTCAAACCAAAGGAGGGCAGAGAAGCCTCTTGTCAAGGCAAGGATCTTGTCATTATATTTCAGATTCGATAAAATCAATTTGTAGGCTTGGCACCTAGTGTCAAAGGAAGAGAAGATAGGCTGCCCAACCACCAAGTGCTTCACTTGTTCCCATGCCTTCCAAATTGATTGAAGAATAAAGGACCCATGAGCAGTAACTCAACCAAATGAAGTCCTTTTCATCTCTCTTGACCCTTCAAAAGCCTATTGGCATTATTGAATCTCACACAAACTTTTCAAGGTTCAATTCTAGTCAAACCCCCAAGTTTTTTATTTATTTTTTTGCACTTAAAAAAAGAAACCATGTGGGTACGCTGTGGATATGTACCGGGGCCACCCAGCCCGGGTACGTGTCCACAAAGATACCCTGATGTATCCATACCCGTACCCATATCCATACCGTACGTATATCCATACCCGTACGTATTAGGCCCGGTACAGGGGGGTACTTGGCGTTTCGGGGCAGTCTAGTTTTTAAAGAATAGCAGTAATGGTAACTACCATACTGGAAAGGTGCTTGTTATTTCTTTTCATGGAAGGACTGAAAGAACCCCTTAGAGGCCTAGTTAAGGCTCTTGAACCCAACTCGCTGCAAACTGCCATAAAAGGTCCCTAACCTTGGAAACCACTACACCTAGCAGACCTTTCCAAGGTTCAAATTTTAAGGAGCAAATCCAGGGCAGTACAGCGGCAGCAAGGAACACCATATAAATCTTTTCCACACAAGCTGGCGGCATCCCCTCTCGACCCAATGGACCCCAAGGAACAGGGCACACATTTAGGAATCAGCAATCAGGAGACATGACCCACAATGAATTATGAAGGAAACAACTATGCTTCAACTGTAAAGAACCTTGGGATCCAACACATAGGTGTTTGGGAAAAGGGCAGGTCCATTTGATTGAGGTGCAGTCCGATGATGAAGAAGAGCCTGAGTCATGTAGAGGGGCACAGAGTGTGGGACAGGATGGGGTCTCACTAGTAGTAATAGTAACTGAAGGCATGCCATCACATGAAGAGGGAGTACAGCCAGTTACTATTGCTTCTTTGTCAGGAGCACCAAGGTACCACTCTTTTCAGGTTAGGGGAAGGATTGGAGGACAGCACATAATGGCACTCATTGATGGGGGAGCAACCCATAACTTTATTGATCAGGGTGTGGTAGCACGTTTCAGATTGAAAGTTGAAGAGTTTGCAGGGTTCAAAGTGGCAGTAGTGGATGGTTATTCATTGGCCTGCAAGCAGGTGGTCCGACAGTTACAAGTGGTGTTAGATGGACATACTATCATCCATGATTTTTATGTCAGCCCGCGTGAGGAGCTCACATGGTTCTAGGCATCCAGTGGTTACATTCTCTAGGAGAGTTCACACAGAACTATCAAACGATGACACTCAGCTTTGTGGAGCAAGGGCGAAGGAAGGTCATCAAGGGGGTTATAGATGCACCAATACAACAGGTTTCAGCTCATCGGATAGAGAGACTTTTGAGACAGGACCAAGTGAGTTGGATGGCAACCAGGTTCACCATTAAGGGGCTACCTCTAGTACCATGGACCCAAGAGTGAATGAATATCCTCCAAATATCCAAGTTTTGTTGGATAAATATGCTTCTGTGTTTGGGGATATGGTTTTGGGACTTCCACCAAATAGGGCTTTCCAGCATACTATTGAGCTAGAATCAGGGACGAGACTTGGATTGTGACTCCTTATCATCATTCTCATGCCTTCAAGGATGAGAGAGAAGTCTATAGAAGAACTACTGAAATTAGGACACATTAGACCTAGCACGAGTCCATATGCATCTTCAGTGGTTTTGGTGAAGTAGAAAGATGGAATAATGAGGATGTGTATTGATTACAGGGTTCTGATTCTTTGAATAAGAAAACTATCAAGAACAGATACCCCATACCTCATATTGATGAATTACATGGTGCAGCATATTACACTAAAATTGATTTGCAGTCTGGGTATCACCAAATAAGGGTTAAACCGAAGACACATTCAAGACTGCTTTTAGGTGTCATTGTGGGCACTTTGAGTTTTTGGTGATGCCTTTCAGGCTCACCAATGCACCAGCCACTTTCCAATCAGCAATGAATGAAATTTTGAGACCCTATTAAGGAAATTTGTGTTGGTATTCTTTGACGACATTCTGATTTACAATCGGACATGGAGAGAGCACATGAACCGCCTAGATATAGTCCTGGCCATACTACAGAAGCAAACTTTCTTTGCCGAGGAAAGCAAGTGTGAGTCTGGAATGCAGAAAATTCTGTACTCGGGACATATAATCAGCAAAGCAGGTGTAGAGATGGATCCAATTAAGGTGCAATCTATCCAAGAATGGCCTACTCCAAGGACATTGACACAATTACGATGATTTTTAGGTGTTTGTAGCTACTACAGGACATTCATTAGAGGATTTTCACTTTCGTAGATTTCCAGATTGTCGGTTTTTTTCACCCTTGAGTAATATAACAGCCATTGGATTCGCCTTGCCAAGGTGATTGCATTAGCTTAGGTGTTCACACTATTTTTCAACTCAGGGAAATCTATATCATGGCAGGTGCTTCTAACACAAGAAGGGGCATAAATTTAGTCACTTTGGGGAGTTTACTAACAAAGAAGATACAAATTCAAATATGATATCTGGTTGGACTTGGGAAGATAGTGCAAACCATTGAGACAAAATTGAATAAGATTTGCATAGAATTATTGAGTATGCCCTCTATAGAAGAGCTAAACGATCTAAAAGGCATGATGCCTTCCAAGGCCTATGTACATGGCTTTGGCTACTAAGGACGAACTAACTAAGCTCCAAGGAAGCATAATGTAGGGTGTGACAAAATTTGAATTGAAAGAGATGGCTAAGAAATAAGATATAGTTCGGCTTGAAGCAAGCTTGAAAACCAATAGTGTACATTCGGCTCTACTCTCAACATTTGTCCAAAGTTTGGTAGCATTTCAACATTCAATTCAGCAACCAAGACTTGGGAGACAAATGATTCTACTGCTCCTAGTGGATTGTTGAATTTACACTGTAGACCCCAATAAAGCTCCAAGCAGCACATGACCAATTCAAATTCTAGTGTTATTGATAGCAAAGTGTCAAAGTTGGACATTTGCGAATCTGATTGCAAGAACCTACTCAATTGGATCATCCAACTGGAGCATCTTTTGATCTAAATCAGGTTTTGCTCACAAAAGATTGCAATGATATCCTTATATTTGGAACTGCATCAATTCATTTGGTATCGACGTCTTGGTGATCAAAAGAGAAAAAAGAATTGCAAGATCACATTGTCTGTTCTTATGGAGGAGCTGACTGCTCTCTATAACATCAGTCTTGTGGATAGCTACATCAGCCAATCGGCCAAGCTGCAATAAACTCGAGGATTATATTCAGCAATTTCAGACCCTATCCTTGAGAGTGGAGAATACAGATGATAACTTGAAGGCCTTGTAAGACCTCCTTTATCTAAGTCTATTACTAGGGCATGACGAGCAGAGGAAAAGATTCTGGCCATGAGGAGACACACATCCACCAGCATAAAATATTTTAGCTCCTGGACACAATCCTTTCCTTAACCAACCAGATTAATACCTCAACACTTTGAAGAGGCAAGGAAAAATATTATTTTTCAAATTGTGATAGCATATACAATAGAGAACATAAATGTGCATAGAAGAAACCATTTTACATTGAAGAAGCAACTAAAGAGGAAGAAGAAATTGAAGTTGAAGATGAACTATAAGACACATCAGATGATCTCCAATCGACCATATCTTTCCATGCACCCACCATTTGGGATTAGTATCCCCACATACCCTCAAGATTATTGGATTTCTGAAGAAGCAAAGAGTGACATTGTTAATTGATTAGGGTAGTACTCACAATTGCATCATCAAGTTGGCCATGTTGTTGAATTGCTTCATCTTTGCAACTCTACAATTTGAAGTCATGATTGTTGATGGTGGTACACTTATTTCTTAAGGAAAATGCTGTAGTATCAAAATAGTAATGGCGGACTATCTTTTGAATAGTCCTATGTTTTCCATTACCATGGGGGAGCGGATATAGATTTGGGAGTCCAATGGCTTACTACTTTGGGTACAACAGGATGAACTTCCAGAACTCTTCATGCGCTTTCATAATGAAGGAAAGATATTTGAATTGAGGGGATTTCAAGTGAAGGCTCCATAAATTGTGAGCCCTCATCAAATACAAACTTTAATAAAATAAAGGGTTTGTTGGATTTGTGGGCAAGGCATTTGAATTGAGGCGATTGCAAGTGAAGGCTCCATATATAAGGAGCGCTTGTCAAATGTAGACTTGGATAAAAAAGGTATGTTGGATATGTGGCACAATTATTTTCACTAGAAGCTCAACAATCACAGATAGAAACACCTCAAGATCTTTAGGCTATCATTGACAAACATTCAATAGTATTTGGAGAATTGATGAAAGGACTTTGACCCAACCATGCCATCATGACCATGCCATTCAACTTGTAGTTGGGAGCCAAACACCTAACGTCAGTCCTTTCAAGTAACTGTATATGCAAAAGAGTGAGATTGAGCAAATGGTGCTAGAGCTGCTGGAAGCAAGTATTGTGCGGCATAATCAGAGTACTTATTTGTTTCCAGTGGTAATTGCTTGTAAGAAAGGTGACAATTGGTGTATGTGCTTGGAGTACATAGAGCTAAACAAGTTCACTATCAAAGATAAGTTTCATATTTCTATAATTGATGATTTGCTAGATGATGTAAATGGAGATATATATTTTTAAATCCAGATCTCAGATTTGTGTATCATCAAATTAGAATTAGGGAGAAGGATATTCCCAAAACAACATTAGGAACACATGAGGGCCATTACGAGTTTTTTGTTTTGCCTTTTGTTCTTACAAATGCCCCTTCTACATGTCAAAGTTTGATGAATTCCATATTCAAGCCATTTTCGAGGAATTTTTTCTTGGTGTTCTTTGATGATATTTTATTCTACAACAAAACATGAGAAGACCATATACACCATGTTGAGCAGGTTTTAAAACTCTCAAGCATCATCAACTTTATATGAAGCCGCCTGAGCATGCCTCTAAAGTAAAGAAGTGGAGTATTTGGGTCACATTGTTTGTCGTGAAAGAGTCAAGGTGGATCCTAACAAGATCAAGGCCATGATAGAGTGGAAAGTTCCTACAACCCTCAAGAACCTACGAGGATTCTTAGGACTAATAGGTTACCACCGCATATTTGTCAAAAATTATGGCATCATAGGAACACCACACATAGTAGTATTGAAAAATGGTTCTTTCTATTGGAGCAAGGCAACTGCCAAAGTATCTGAGAAGCTTAAGGAAGCCATGTGCATCACTTCCATCCTAGCTACTCCATGTTCCACCAAAACTTTCATTGTGGAATGTGATACTTCAGGACAGTATGGGTGCAGTTCTAATGCAAGAAGGAAGGCCCATTTCTTTTTAAATTCATGAACTCAAAGATAATAATTTACTAACACCCATTTATGAGAAGGAAATGTTGGCTATTCTTCATGAAGTTAAGAAATGGAGGCCTTATAGACAGATCTTAACAGTTTGAAATACACTTGGAACAAATGCTGTCATAAAGGAGCAACAAAAATGTGCCACCAATATGTTGGTGTATGACTGTAAAATTATCTACAAGATAGGGAAAGAAAATGTAGTTGCAGATGCACTTTCTATAAGGGATGAAAACACAAGTTTTATTGTGTGTCATGTTCATAGTGTAGGTATATTGGGTAGATGAGGCAAGATTGGAATGGCAACAAGACACAAATAGACGACATCTCATTCAACAATTTCAAGCACTTTAGAGACGTGTGGAATGGTGGTGCCCTTTAGTACAAGGATAGGCTATACATGTGCAACAACTCGAGCCTCAAGAATAAGGTTCTAGAAGAGCTCCTTTGTTTATTGGTTGGTGGACACTCGGTATCTTGAAGATTTATCATAAGGTCAAGCACGATTTTTTTCTAGGGCTTAAAGGTGGTGAACAAAAATTGTGGTAGAATGTTTGGTGTGTCAAAGCAAAACAAAGGTGAGTGATGCAGGGGCATCTGTGTTCACTAGCCATCTTGTATCATAAAAAGACAGTTAGTGTAGCAATAAGAAGCTAGGGCACATTTGCATAGGTCCTCTTAACCTTGTGAACAACATTTGGATAGTGTGGGAATAAGGAAGGCTGCACACAACCTACAAGAATAACCAAAGTCCCTGGGAAGCTAATGTTGAGTTTGGGAAGGACCTCTACACAACCTCTTGTGCAACATATATTGAAGACTTGTTCACACTCCTGCGCACCACATATTTGACTATGCATGCATGTGATGATGATGATCTCTTTGACAATGTATCGTTCGATCCATTTTCTAAACAATTTAATTACTTGGAAACTAGTGTGTGCCTAATCGGATGATAATGCACACACGACTGATTGCTTTTTATCGGGTCATCTAAATCAATGCTGATTTGATAAGAAAATGACATCTTTACATAGGTATCTTTATGGTAAAGGGATCTTTACTTTCACTTAATTAGGAGAATTGAAGAACATGAGAGATAGTTTTGGAGCTAAGAATAGCCATAAGAGAGCTTGAATCTGAGCATATTTGTGGGATAATTTACTAACAGTTTGAAGCCGATTTCAAGAGAAGGAACCAATTTTGGTTTGACAAAGTCTTGTGCGGGGAAAATTCTAAGACCCCCATAAAAAAACTTGTAGATATTACTTGGTGAAGATGTGAAAATGACTTTTGAAATCATGGCGAATTGGAAGGAAACGCGTTTTGCACAGCGAGCGAATTGGAAGGAAACGCGTTTTGCACAGCTGGCGAATTATTTGACAATGTTGTCGGCTGGTCGATAGCGAATAGTGTCAGCTGGTAGCATGTTGTATATAATACATATGTAGGCGAATGTGGTAAAGTTCTCTTTTGTGGTAACGACAATTTGAATATAAACAATTGGCTATTAGTGTAAATGCTAGGCAAACCGACCCAAAAATATAACTTGTACCTAGAAAATTTAGGCGAAATAGTAAGCGAGTCGACTCCCCAAAATTCACCAAATCCAAATTTCAAAAACTCGAATATTTGTGAATTAACAAAGATTTGCCACTAAAATTTTCCCTGGTCTTGTGAGTGGCATATCTAGTTAGGATCTTGTGTTGTAGGATTGTGTCCCTTTTTGGATGTTGCATAGTCTTTCTTTCAAGGCTATAATAAAATTGTAATGTGTAGTGCCTTTGTCTATGTAATTTTCCTCGTTGATCAATGTAAGAAACTTAGTGTTCCATACAAGCTGTGTGTAGGCCTTTGCATGTGCGAGGTCATCTTTGTGTGTAATTCTGTGGGCTGCATGGTTTAAGACAGTCCTTCATTGGATTCTCTTACATCGACGGCATCAATGAGACAATTGAGGCTTTGGGTCTTTGCAACCTTTATCTATTCCTAGCCAGCAATGGGAGGTCTCCATGGATTCCATCACAAGATTGCCAAAATCAAAAGGAAAAATGTCATGGTTGTGGTTGATAAACTCACAAAATATGCCCATTTTTATGCCTTGTCACAACCTTTGGTAGCTAGTACAGTGGCAACATTTATGGAGATGATTCAAAAGATACATGGTACTCCAAAGTTTATAGCAACTGACCATGATCCCATATTTACTGTTAATTTTTGGACTCATTTATGTTCTTCTTTGGCCGCTCAACAGGCTCCTAGGTCTTCATAATGCCCCAATGAGATGGGAAAACTGAGGTGGTCAACAAGTGCTTGGAGGGGTATCTTCATTGTTTTACTTTTAAAAAGCAACGTCAATAGGTTAATTTGCTTCCACTAACAAATTGGTGGTAAAGCTGTTAGGAATATCGAGTGTTAGTGCTCACATGTGTGAGCATATATGTTAATAGTTATTTAATATTTTTGTTTGAGTTATGTTAGTGTTAAAATATGAGCAGTTAAGATTATGTACAAGTTTCTAACAACTTGTACATCTGTAGTATAATAGTCACCTCAATCTTAGGAAATCCTCCTATTTATATGTAACACTCGTTGAATTAATTAATGGAGTTGTGATGTTTTTTTATAAATTTGGTCAAAACTCTATACCAAACTTCATTTGGTATCAGAGCATTTAAGTGTTGTGTCTGTGAATAATGAGTCTCGAAAGGTCCTAAAGTTTATAAAAGATAAGATAATTCTGTTGCTGCCTACAGCATATGCATCGCATAGACTGCATTGGTCTTGTTTAGAAAGCTGGTTCAACGACTGTCTAGTCAGTGTCTGACACACCAGTATGCTTTGCATTTATAGCTAGAGACTTTGAAGCATCTGATCATGCTATTTAATACAACGTAATTTTTTGCATTCAGGAGCTCAGGTTCAGTATTCTAACTCGAATCACCAGTTGAAATGAGCGCAGGTCTGTGAACAATATATCTTCTGGTTCGTAATCGGGATGCCTTTTTGACAGTTGTCTGATCTGTCATCATTAGACCAGTCAGATTAATTGCGTCAATCTCATTGAACATTCTTCTGGACAAGCTTGAAAGCCTATATGTTGCTTTGATTGGAGATCTGTATAGGACTGACTGTGAGGGGTTCAAAGATCTACGTAGATTGATACACAGGATTCAAGCTTCTTTCAACTTCACAGCTACCTTGCTCTGCCATTATTTCCTTCTTGCCACTTTGGCATTATTCTATTTTTATCTCTGTAATGGAGTGTTTAGAAGATGGTGACAGAAACGAAAAAGTACAGAGACATGAGTAGTGGTGGTATATGTCCATTGCCGAACCCATAGACCCCGTTTACTTCGCTGCTGTCTCTTGAACCTGCCAACCAATCGTTATGTTGTGATCAATTGGTGAAGAGCCAAATGTGAGGAGTATGCGGTTCATTGCATTCAAAACCAATACATGGAATTAACTGTCCAATATTTGATGTGCCGTTTATTAGAGTATGAGTTGTGTTTTATATTCAAGTGGTTAATATTTGTTAAGAGTCTTGTTTTAATAGTTTGAGTCAATTGGTCTATAGTCAAAGGTCATTTGTTTAAAAGTCTTTTAATAACGTTTTGTGTTTTTATATATATTCATTTGTGTTTGAATATCTTAATTTTTAAAGTGTCAAAATCAATTGTTTAAAATTTGTCTAGTGATTAGGTTATGGTTTAAAGATATAATCTATAGCACAATGTTAGTACATGTGACTATTAGTCAGTGTCAAAGCATCAATAAAAGAATATTGTATGTTGTCTATGCGTTTAGGATGTTAATGTTATAAGGGTTATTTATTGATCGAGTAATTGAATAGTGTCAAGTCTGACAATCAATAAAGAAAACTTTGCGTTAGTAGTCAAAATTATCACGAGTGTCATTTTTTTACCTTATTGTAAACGGATGCATTATCAGTCGAAATCGACATCCAAAATGTATTACATTGTGTGGAGGGAATTTTTCTATTTATTCTGGCTATCTAAGCTAAACTCATTGAAGGATGGAGGCACCAGAAGTAGGACAATCAATGTCCTCTGGTTTGCTGCTAACGAAGGGGCTGCATAATGAAATAGTGACAAACCAATCTATGCCAAAACGACTAAAGTTGGGATTGGTCTCCAGGTGGCAGCGGTGACCGTCTCATACCGTTCGTGATCAATGACAGTGGTCTACAACAGTAGCTGCAAATGTGATAGCGAGGACTAAGTCCTCAAACCATTTGTATTTTCTTGTTTTTGTGTATGTTGTGATAACTGCAAACAAATGAATAGGAGAGCAGATGTCTATTGTGTATTTTTGTTGCGTACTTTTGCAATGATTGGCCAGTGAGAAACTCAACACTCACTGGAAGTGAAAGCAGGAACAATGGCTGCAAATGTGATAGCGAGGACTCACTCTTGAAACAATTTCTATTTTCTTGTTTTTGTGTATGTTGTGATAACTACAAACAAATTAATAGGAGAGAAGATGTCTACTGTGCTTTTTTGTTGCATACTTATGCAATGATTGGCCAATGAGAAACTCAACACTCACTGGAATTGAAAGTAGGAACAATTGAGTTCTTGTATGTACATGATTGTTGGAAATATGTGCTTGGCTGGTGAAAAGCCCAGGATTTATCGTAAGGGAAAGCGTAAGCAATTGTGCTTCCTTATGTAGGTAATCACATGCAACAAATATCCAGAGTAGCACAATGCAGACCTAAAAGCATGTATGGACATGCAATTCTGTTTCAGTTCTTGTGGTGTGGTTACTCCCTATGCTCACACCAAAGGGGGAATGTTAGGAATATAGAGTGTTAGTGTTCACATGTGTGAGCATATATGTTAGTGTATGAGTTATGTTAGTAATAAACTATGAGTAGTTAAGATTATGCACGAGTTGTTAGAACAACTTGTACGTCTTTAGTATAATAGTTGTAGGAGGTAATAAAGGACTTGTCAATCTTAGGAGATCCTCCTATTTATATGTAACTCCCATTGAGTTTATTAATTGAGTTGTGATGTTTTTATGTTAATTTGGTCAAAACTCTATACCAAACTTTAAAAGCACTTCTTTCCATGTCTTTCAAAATGTCCCAATTTATGGCACCGTATGGTTCTTTACCCACCATCCATCATCCCCGAGAGTGCAACCAAGAGTTTGTGTAGTTGAAAAGCATATGCTACACAAATAAGAGGTGCTTTCTAGTTTTAGAGAGACCCGGCCATGACATAAAACCAAATGAAGCAAGACCATCCAAGTGTAAGACATTTTGAAGTTGGAGATTGATTGTTTTTGAGGTTCTACCATATAAACAAATATCCTTGAAGTAACAAAAGAAGGATAACAAACTTCAATGATCAATCTAAGTATAATGGCCCTTATTGTATCTCGTAGAAGATTGGTAGTGCGGCATACAAATTGGAGTTGTATTCAACCAAGTACATCTAGTATTTCATGTTTTTGTTTGAAGAAAGGCATTGGTCGAAGATTCTATCCTAGACAAAGTTATTTGCACTTGATAAGAGGAAAGAATATTGGAACTGGAAGCGATTCCCCAATTAGACATGAAGAGGTTGTGGACTAGGGTTATCACAAAACACCATATCAAGTGGAAGAACCTACCCAAGGAAGATGCAACATGAGAAGTGAAGCTTCCATGGAGAAGCATCCACAAATGGTCAATGTTGAGGACAACACTTGCGTGAAGGGTGGGCATGCTACACCCTAACCCTATTGGTTGTATTGGGATGTGTGGGCTACCTATATCACATGTAACCTTTTACTTATTTGATAATCTCTATAGAGCATATTATTAGGATTAGTTGGCCTAATAGGATTATGGAATCTCTATAGCCTAATTAGGGTATATATAGGAGGTAGTATTTAGTGTTGAATCATCATTACAAATTACATTCTTATTGTCAAGATTGTGGAGATTTCTCCTCAAAGTGGCTTAGTCTCATGTTTCAATATTCTTCTCTTCATTTCACTTATATTGTGGATATCTACTAGGTTCTGCTCTATTGTGCTCCTATATGCGTGTTACTAGTGTTAATTTGTATGTCATCTATGGAATTGCGATTATTATTGTGAATCTGATCTTTGCGATATAGTAAAGTTCGTTACATTCAAACTATACACTAGAAGCTTGTTACCAATGACTTTCTTCAAGTAGGAGACATTAAATACATGATGAACTTTGGAAGAGAGTGTAAGCTCCGTCTTGTAACCTACACTGCCATTCTGTTGATGAACATTATGGGGCCCCTTAAATTTTGGTGCTAGCTTGAGGTTCTTGTGCTACTTATGTGAAATTTGTTTGTAGGTTTGCAATTGAAGTAATACCCAATCTCCTTCCTCAAAATGACTCATTTTGGCGCTGATCTTCTTGTTTCATTTTGTTTTAAGCCACAACCAAATTCTCCTAAAGGGCTTCGGGCATGTCCCATTGGTGTTGAATATGATCCTTCACCGCACAGAATTTGGGATAAAGCGTAGATGGTAGGGGTGGCCACAAAGAGTCTCAAATGGAGTCATCGTTGTTGCTGTGTGAAACAAGGTGTTTTACCGCCTCTTTGCCCTGAAATCCATATGGACCATTGTGCTTGCTTTTCTGAGGCAAAATAATGCAAATATCCTTCTAAATATTTTTTCACAATTTTTGTTTGTCCATTTGTCTATGGATGATAAGATGAACATTGTTCCAGTTTTTTGCCCCATGTTGCAAATAAGTTAGTCCAAAATATGCCAGTGAAGATAGGGCCATGATCACTCATAATAATTTTGGGAATGAAGTGGAGTTTTCACACCTTATCCATGAAGAATTCTGCCATTGTTCTGATTTGAGAGGGTTGAGAGACTATACAAATGTGCATACTTGGTGAGTCGATCCACTACTACCAATATCGCATCCGATTAGTCCAATTTTGGCAACCTTGTTATAAAATCCATTGATATTGTTTCCTACGCGTCACTAGAGTGGCTAATGGTTGCAAGAGGTTTGGTAATTTGACAGTTTCCCCTTTATGCTATTGATGTATCATTTAGCAACATTTTTTTAACATTCCTCGTAAGGCATTTCCAAAAGAAGTCCTTGGTCAATCGTTTGAGATAAAATACTGGCCTTCAAGTGGGAATTTTTGCAAAGAAAGAACCTGCCTTTATACCATAAGGAGTCTCTCTTCCAAGTATACTTACTTGAATAAGAGGGTTCTTGCTGAAGTCGATGAATGAGCTTCCTTGCTATAAAGCCCTGTTGCCATTCTATCCTTCCTGCTCCTACCTATCTTGGCCTATGTTGCCAAGAAATTGGTATGGGAACAGGTTCGAAATACGGAAATGCCAATTTTCAAAAAGCCCTTGGGTACGAAACATCACGGAAATGGCTGTACAATATATTATTAAAAAAATATACATATATTTTGAAAAATGCATGGTATTCATTTTTAGTCCTTAAAAGATAAACCACATAAAATACTTCGTATTCATGAAAGTTAAAAACATTCAACATGCTTAAATTTTCATATGTACATAATTTATAATCTAGATACTAGAATATATCAACTAGATTTTCGTCAAATACTGTTGAATATCTAGTGTTTTTTATTGTTATTTTTGGCAATTAAAAAGTAGAAGCACCTCTGAAACGGTACAGAAATGTCTTGGGTACGATGAAGTTGTACATGGGACTATTTTGGCGTTTTTGAAGCATTTGGGCATGTACCAGGGCCCGTACCAGTACCCGGTACATCGGTATGCTGCCCTGGTTGGCATTTCTGGGTATCCGGGAATTTTTGGCTGCAATAATGAAATAACACATTGTTCCTTTACTGGCTTGCTATCGAGAGATGGTGCCAAATACTATATTTTCCTTTCTGTTTTTGCAAAAATATTGAAGCTACATCCCAACATTTTGGTGACCCATCTCTGCTTCTCCTTTGATGATAATTGTTGTTCCAAGGAATATTTAAGACTCTCATGGTCCATTTTGAATTTGAAATGGTGGTCCATAAAATATTGGTGCCATTGTTTTATTGCATGACATGAATGATAACTAAGATCTCCTTTATGTGGGCTTGCCAAGTATTTTCTTTGAGTCGACTCTCAAATGCCAAGGAAACTTTCCTTGCATCATTACTATACAAATGCCATGTCTTTAAGCAATGCCCTTGATCCGAAATGTTCAGAGATTAGAGGTGGTTAACACATGGGTGATTGTAAGAGCTTCTTGCAGTTGCTGGAATGGTTGTGTGGCAGCCTCTAACCATGAAAATGAATCCTTCTTCAATAATGTTGTTAAGGGTGCCACTATGCAAGCATAGTTGCAAACAAATCTTTGTAATGGTTTATGAACCCTAAAAATCCTCTCAAACCCTTGATGTTTTTAGGTAGTTGTCAATCTTTGTTAGTTGTGATCTTCTTTGAGTCCACCTTGACGCCCTCATGCAATACTACATGGCCTAGGTACCCTTTTTCTTTTGCTCCAAATGCACATCTGGATTTTTTGCATTGAGCTGATTGTCTTCTAAAAGCCGCAATACTTTCTCCAATTGTTGCATGTGTTCCACTCATGACTTATTGTAGATTAGGATGCCATCAATGAAAACAAACACAAATTTATGAAGAAGTGGATGAAATACTCAATTCACAAGACTTGTATTTCGTCCATTACTTCATAAATTTGGCATTAGTGAGACCAATGGCATAAGAATATATAATGACCCTCGCATGTCTTGAATGCCCATCTTAGGAAAATCCTCCCCTTTAATTTGGATTTGATGATAACCAATTGGTAATGAAATCAATACCATTTAACATCAAATCACTCATCAATAAGGGGAATAGGAAAATCATTTTTAGAGCGAGCTTGTTAAGTTCCCTGTAATCTGGACACATTCTATATGACCCATTCTTCTTCTTAACCATGACTGCCGGTGATGAATAAATGCTTTTATTAGGCCAAACAATTCCAAAGTCCTACATTTCCTAGACCAATGTTTCAATTTCAGACTTTTGTTTGACTTCATAGGGGTAGCGGTGAATCTGATGTTAGTCAAAGTACTTCTTTGAGTCAATTCGATGGCATGGTCATGATCTTTGACTAGAGATAATGTAATGCCCTCTCAACAAAACCCATGAAAACACACAACAATTTTTTATAACTTAAATGTATGGATGTGCTAGTAGCTCTTAAATCCTTGTTATAGGAAAGTGTACTTGTTATTACAGTAACTCTGCATTTTACTACTTTACAGAGATGGAAACCCTACACCATTCCTAGAAATTTTAAAACTTATCTTCTAGATTATTATGGCATTAATTTCCATACTTAATATTATTTATCTTGGTAGAGTCTGTCATCAATTCCTAACAATTGAGCCAAAAGTTCAACTATACTAAGCATCACAATGAAATCATTTACCAACCCAACGCACTAACCTTGGCAAGCTTTATATACTTCACATTCTACATGGGTTACCTTGTTTATTTTGACATTGTAGCTATCATTAACCACTAATAGTATATTCATAAGGGGACTACACTTGCCAACCCAGTATAAATGGATTCTTATATAATAACTTCCTACATATGTAACCACAATTATCTAGGATAATTTCTGGCTCTTCATAAGTTATTGAACTTATAATCGCAAGTATACAAGGTATATATTTTATAACTCTCTTGTAGATACTCCAGCAATTTGGATTAGCCAACTGATTCAAATAACATAATAGGTACAAAACATAGTCAAATATTTAGCATGGTCCTCACATTAACAAGAACTCTAACTACTTATTGTAGGTCCAAGATTATAATATCAATAAAGGATTTGTAAATCCTTTATACAGCATATACTCTTATTAGTTCGATAGCCCTTAAGGACTCAACCCAACCTGCATCTAAACTATGACATATCCACATACATTCCAATCAGTTTTAAGGCAGACACAAGTGCACACTAAGTTTAGTTCACACTTAAGTAATGGGAATATAAATATTCCTCTTATGACAATACTTTATCCATTAATAAAATACATTCAGTTACCCTTACCAGATTTAGAAAAGAACCTATATAATCTCCTATAAAAATCCCTCTTTTAACATGAACATACCAGTCATGTGATATATTGATATTTGACATAAATATAGCTAATAGAGTTACATTGTCTCCAGTTCACTTCACCTGGATTGTGCCATCAAGAACTCACCGAGTAGGTTGAGACCTTGTCCCATATTCACCTAGGTCAGAATTTTCCAATATTTAACAAATAACCTGAGGCTTGTCATGTTCTTTGTCTTGTAGCAATGCTGTTACATTTCAAGATCATAATTTTTCGCTAACATCAGTCATTTTGAAAAGTAAATGTTAAAAGAAAACTAATATAGTCATTCTTAAGATAAGACAGCATTGAGTTCGTGAGGATTATTGCCTTTGGTGCATGCTCATTATGAACATAACCCATATGATATGTTTGGGATCAGTTTTCTTTGTTTACCCTGACGTTTAAGGAAATTCATCTGTAGGAAAATAGCATTGGGGACTTGATTTACTTTCACATTAGTAAATTAGTTTGTGCTTTGGGGATTTCTGTCTGATGTTGACCTTATATTGAGCAAAGTTGAAAAAAACATGCCGGAACCATAAATATTGTTGTAGTATAGAACTGCTGTGTTTTGTAATGTCTAAAGGCCATATTGAGTTCACATCATCATTAGAGCAGTCAATGAAATTTGGCAATGACTTGCATTCCACTTTATTATTGTTTATGTTATTTGCTTTTCCTGTGTTGACAAGTCGAATTCTTTATCTTGATGACAACACTCTAGAGTTGGATTTTAACGTGGTGTATTTTATTTCTTGACTAGATTGCTGTGCAAGAACTGAAGGAACTATCAGACCACTGCAGAACGCAAAAATGTTTAGAGCATGCAATGGAAGTAGCAGAGACAGGAAAGGTTCAGGATAAAATTTTCAAAGGAGTTTCTGCAATCTCTTTAACAGATGCTGATAAAAAGGTCAAATCTCGATACACTTTTTAATCATACTGTACAACTGATTAAGACGTATGCATTCATTTCTTGCAAAGAAAATGAAGAAAGAGAGCTCACAGTTCGGTGGGAGTCCCAACTGTTTTGTGCAGAAAATTGGGCACGCACACTATTTTTATTTTTGTTGTTGTTCACCGTGAATCTTCTTCATAGGTTGGCATGTCAAAAACAGTGTCTCTGCTACTTTTCTCTTGACAATATTTTTTTCCTGTACTCTTATTATGATCTTTATGAATGCAGGTATCTTCCAAATATCTACTGGAGAGGCTGGATTCATATGAATCAGCTGTGGGCACAGCAGAGTCAAAAGAAACGCCTCATATTGAAAAGTTCCCTCCATTATTCCAATCTGTTCCTTGCAAACCTATTGTCCTAGACACTGCCATAAATGTAATCGAATTTCCATCACTTGAAGGTCGCGTGAAGAAGGAAGAAAAGAAGAGCCTCTTTGGCAGGTGGTGGCGATAGGTTGATTTTGGAAAATGAAATTGTCCACGTGGAATTTTTTTGATAGTGAGTAGGCAGATGTCTGGTCAGTTTTAATTTTTGTTAAGAAAGATTATCTGGTCAGATGTTGTAAGAAATATTTTGTGGGTGATGTGCTGATCAATGGGCATTTGGTACAAAGGTATAAGGCACCAGTTAGTTTATTCTAAAGTTTTGCCGAATATCTTATTTAAAGGTTCCACTGGAAAGGAAACCAACCAAATCTTACTATTAACTTGGTTTTATTGTTTTAACCTGCATTTGGATTTGGGGGTAGGAAATAATTGACGGATAGCATTAGAAGTATGCAGATTCTCTTGAAACTCTCTTGGCTGCACTGGATTGAAGTTGATTTTTCTTGAAAATGATCACATATATTTTTCCTCAGTAAATACTCCAATTCGTCGAGGCTTCAAATCAGCGTTGCAGGATACGTCCCCCTACTGCTAGGGTGTGCGTATCTGCATGACAAATATGGATATCGGTACAGCGTGACTTGGATACATTACAGATACCATACCTGTTCATATCTAGATACAAACTTGTAATTTGGCTGTATCAGGTACAACTGGATAGGGTATGGAGGCCAACTTTTGTCGTTTCCTATATAAAAGTTAAACAAAATCGCAACATGAAAAAAGACCCTTCGAAAGGCTAAAATGATAATAAAAAGAAACAACAAATGACCTTTTACAGCAATAACTGAGGACATGGGGGTGACCATTGGCTCAATTGGCAATGATTTCATTTCATTTGTTTCCTTCGGCTATTTTGCGCCTTTTCTTTCATTTCATCTATTTTCCATTGGCTTGCACAACATGTAATTTTTTTATTAAATCCATGGAATACCCAACTTTCTACTTTTCCCATGTTCTGGGAATGTGTAATTTCCATGTAGTTTTAATATAATGTATAATTTGTTTATTTTAAAAAATTGATAAATATTACACACATAGTTCTTTTAATTTATAATCTAGATCGCTGTATCCATGTCAGAAGCTCTTAAAAATTAGCCATATCTGTATCTATGCAACTCTGCTTCAAATTTGAGCAAAATTAACTTTGGACTGCTCAGATTCAATTTGTGCGTTTTCTTCAAAGTTTTAGTGCTCTTGTGATTGAGATTATGCAAACCTAGCAAATGAATGAAACAAAAATGGAAGTTGAGATCAAGTTCAGGGAAGCTCTTTCTATAAAAATACATTGCTGATATAATTCCAAACATTTAAAATTTCTGATAGCTTTTACATTATGAGGTGCTGCAATTCTTTAGAGCAACGAAGATGAAATGAATACTATGAAGGATGACCTTCCATATTTGAATATGTAAATCTGATCCACGTATTTGACATGCATAGGAAGAAGCACTGGGATGAAAACAAATGTACTAGGAAAATCAACCTTTCTTTGCCCCTTCCAATTCTTAATACCTGTCTGTCTGAAGGGTTTATCGTAAGTGCTTATAACTATACCTTTGTTTGGCCCAAGGGTTTATAAGTATTTTGTATGCATTTGAATAGAGCATGAATATTTGGAACATGCAACTCATTGGAAGTGCAAAAGAGAGACATTGGAATGAAAAAAAAATGGTACGAGGAAAACCCAACATGATTGTCCCCCTTCAATGCAAGATACCTTAATTTTAGAGTTACCAACGCATTTTTTTGTAAATTAAATTAACGATGCTTGACAAAAATGTGAGCCTAAAAGTAACACTCATTATGGTTGAATATAGCGGTTAGCTCCATGCCAAGATTGAATACATCTCTAAAGAAAATAACCATACTAACTAAATAATGCAAGTGATTGTAGCTCAAAATATAGCCAGTTGCTGTACAAATCTTAACACAATAATATGATTAAATGTAGCTTAAATATAACTTACCCAATAACGATGTATATGGTTGTAAAATAGAGCTTACACAATAGCTATATTAAATATGGTTGGATTCAAAACATAGCCCTACAAATGCGTAAATATGGTCGAATATCAAGCTTTAACATGATGACTAGAAAATATATGGGCCTATACAGAAATAAGCCTAACAATTGCTCAATAAATAGAATAACCCAATAATAGTACAACAATAATGTTCAAGTTATAATTTACACTACTCAATGTAAAGCCAACAAATTAATAATATTGAACATAATCAACTATGATAAAAACCTTTAAAATAATATTAGAGTGCATAATTTTGCAATAATGTTGATAGAAGTTTGATCAAATGTAAAACTCCCTTATAAAGTTGTTTGACCAAGTAAATTGTATGGGGCAATGATGTTGTTTTAGGGGCATGTAAATTGTATTTTTGGTGGTTTAATTAAAAATATGTATGTTTTAGCCAATGTTGCACTGTTTTTAGCATTGAGCATCTAAGGATCTATTTATGCACAAATTTTGTGCTTATCATGTAAATTTCTATTGCTAATAATTTACTAAGTGCACTCGAAAAACCTCAAGAAGCGACCATCACATTAATTATTGCTAGACATTTATATATTTGTACTTAGATAAGCCATTTTATAGATTGACGGTTTTGCATATGAAATATGTCAAATCAATTTAGTGGTTATTGTTTTGTCCCAACCCTTAGTATTTAAAATTGTGCAAAACTATGTTTCATTATATGTTAAATATTCTCCTCAATTTGACTTATGTTAATATCATCACAAAAACCAAAACTATGTTTCATTAATGTTAAATATTCTCCTCAGTTTGACTTATGTCAATATCATCACAAAAACATCATACCATATGTATCAATTGTATTTGCCTTTGAATATCATTTTAAACTCGAGTTTTGTTCCACTAAGTTACATTTGGTCAAGGAATCATTATTTGTTAAAAGTGTTTATTTATTCCCTCGTGTTCAAGAGTATTGACCTAGAAACTTTCATGGTAATTAATGAACCCATACTATTGTAGAAGTGCAACATAACTAATTTATAGTACTGAAATGATTACACTCTGCTTAAACTTGTTCGATATTTTACCAAACAAAAGCAAGTTGTATTTGAGTATTTTAGTTTATTGGTGTTGTTGAACCTCAAACGTTGTAGATTTTATTTTCAACAAAATCAGACTTGGTTTTTTTAACTTCTTATGGCAATAGTTCTTTTGGAATGTTTTCCTCTTCAAGATGATCAGCATCACAAGCCTACTTGTATGGATAGGAAAATCTAATTAATTCAAATCCCATTCAATTGAGTGAAAATTCTTGTATAGGAGTATCAACAAACCAATTTTGTGTTTTCACTTTCTACTTGAGTCAAAATGATATAAATCCCAAAATTGGGTAGACTTGTGAGATTATTTGCCATATCAATCCATAGTTTGAGAAGATTTCTTGGTATACACAACAAAAATTCTTAGGATTTTTGTCATATAAATTAATTATGCACAACAAAAATATCAAAACAAACAACATAATTATGCACTAAAATAAAACTATGCGCACTTAAGTTGTTAAAACAACTTGACTAATTATGAACTCCTAAATGAAGCTTACCACATTAAGTGTGAACAAATCTAAAACAATACTAGCTCGTAACTAACCTAATCGAACACAACTCTAACACCCTCTCGTAAGCATAAGTTGGGAGAGAAAACAAACCAACCTAGGGTCCTACCTACTATACCCGAGAAGGTATCCATGTGCAATCAAAGAGAAGAAAAGAAAGAAGGAAGAACTTCAAGACAATGTAAATTTTAGTGGCCAATCTTCATTAGTTCATGAATATTGAGGTTCTTGAAATTTGGTTTTGGCTAATTTTGAGGTACGTTGCTTGTTATTTCGCCTAAATTTTGTGTACGTTAATTTTTTGGATTAATTTGCCTAACGTTTATAATAATAACTAAATTTTTATATTCAAATCGCCTTTACTACGTGGACAAAAGAGAAATTTGCTACTTGTCGTAGCATTATGCTATTGTTCGATAGCATTATGCTCACCGACCGACAACATTTCTTTTCAATTCATGGCATTCACCAAGATTTCAAAAATCATTTTTAGAAATTTGCTAAGTAATATCTATGATTTTTTTATGGGGGCGCTTAAAATTTACCCCTGTGTCAAGATGAATCCACCACAGAGACAACTTCCTTCACCCCAAGCAATGCTCACAATTGTAGGTAATGAGGTGATGCCAAGGGGTTAGTAAAAATGTCAACAACTTGCTTAAGCAGTAGGCACAAACTCCATCTTAACAATTGCGTCTTGAATAAACTTGCAAATGAAGTGTATATGGATCTCAATGTGCTTTTTCCCTTAATGCTGCACAAGGTTGTCCAAAATTTCAATTAAACTTTGGTTATCACATCAAATGACAATGTGATTATGTTGTAGGAAACCAAACTCACAAAACGACTATCAAAGTGAGAGTACCTCTTATTTGACCTTAACACCACCTCGATCTTTCGCAACAAATGCTTGCTTCGCATGCCCATGCGAGTGGATTAGAACCAAGGTTAAAAGTAAATATGCAAGTGAATTTGTAGGTATCAACACATCTTTCCCAATGTAAGTCAAGATATCCCTCAATTTAGAATATTCCTTTGGTGTGTACGAAATCTCTAAGTTAGTGGTGCCCCGAATATAGTGTGGAACACACTTAATTGTTAGCCAATGACTCTCATGAGGCTCATGGGACAATTGAGAGACAAGGTTAACACCGAAAGTAATGTCGAGACAAGTATTAGTCAGTATAGAAGACTACCCACCAACTATTTATACAAAGTTAGATAAACCAACTTAGTTTTACAAATGATGGGCAACTCAACTCCCGATTGGTATAGTGTGGGAGTAGACTTACAATCAACCATGTCGAACCGATGGGGAAAATCAATAACATACTTCTTTTGTCCAATAGAGACCCCCTTAGAAGGCCAATGAATCGCATATCAAGAAAATAATGCGAAGTCCCAAATTTGTCATATCAAATCTCTCCATCAACTTTTGCTTAACATATTAAATCATGGGTTATAAACCACATGTGATCATGAGATCACCAATATAAAGAACTAGTATTAGAAGATCATCCCTTTGCTCCTAGATGTAGACATTATTGTCGAAGTGACAACAAGTGAAACCAAAACTCAACAAAAATTAGGTCATAAAGAGAACGACATATTTTGCCAACAAGTGAAGAGTCCTATAGAAATGTCTCGTCATATAGATCTCATGTTGAAGATCATCATACATGAATGCACACTTCATGTTCATCTAGTGGGCAAGTATTGATGTAATATAATGAGGGAGAGAACATGGCGCACATAATCCATCTTAAAGCAACATGGGAAAAGGTAGTTTAGTCAATTCCTCCACCTTATGAAAAAACCTTTGCTACTAGATGTTCCTTCAGACGTATCTATTGAACCATCGATTGCATGTTTGGTCTTGTAGATTCATTTGCATCACACAATTTTTTTCCTTGATGAAGAGGTGCAAAATCCCATGTATTATTTTTCATCAAAGAGAAATACTGATGCATGTTAACTTCCCACTTTGGTTTGTCTGTGGCACGAGGAAATAAGACAAGGTCTTTAGCAATGACATGGATTATAGGAGCAACACCATACATTCGAGCATGCGTATAGAGAGGATAAGAAATATCACCAACTAAAGGACCAATTGCTTGTAGAGTGACGTGAGCCCACTTAGGCATGGACTAAGGAGTAGGCGGTGGAGCATGAGTATCGATGTATCATCATCAACATCATGAAGTAGGTCCTCATTATCGTGTGCATGAGGAGAAGACATATAAATGGATAGTAACTAGATGCCGACACTAGTGGAATGCAACTCTCATCAACTTTGATATCTTGTTGGAACAATACATCATGAGTGATAAGATTAAAAAGGTGATAAACATTCACATCATCACATTGGCCAATGATGATGAGTGGTTGACTCTTCTTCTCCATAGATTTGCATATGCCATTAAGAATAAACCGCTATGTGTTACTTTGAACACATAAAATTTTTCACTTGATGAAGTTTTCTTAGGAGTCTTGTTTTGCATTGGCTTATGGGGTATTTGGTTTTGGATGTAGTTTGCACAATTTATGCTTCAAACCAAAACTCGGGTGTTAAGCCCTTAGACCGTACTATATAATTTTCCATCTCTATTAGTGTTCTATTCTTCTACTTAGCAAAAACATTTTTTTGAGGGGTGTAGGGCACTATGAATTGGTACAAAATGTCACGCTCAATACAAAATTCTTGGGAGGATTTGCCTATGTATTCCCTCCATTGTTGGTGGAATCTTCTTAAGAGGAAGACTAGACCACTTCTCTACAAATGACTTGAATACTTTGAAGTTTTCAAAACTTCACTTATGTACTTCAAAAAGTATACCAATGTCTTTTGAGAATAATCATAAATGAAAGTGAGGAAATATTTAACTCCAAAAAAGGAACTAGTGGGAAAATTTATCAAATCATTACTGATTAAATTGAAAGGAGATTTTACATGAGAGGCCTTGCCTTGAGGGAATGGTTCATGGTGTTGTTTTCCAAGCATGTGCCTTGGACAAACACAATCAATGCAGGAGACCTTTAGAAGGAAAATTACCATGTTTTTGGAGATTCTTGTACTTGACTTGACCAAAGTGTTCATTTCACAACTTGCTCAATGAATCTCCATGATAAATAAAGGAATAACACGAAAAGGGCTCAAATCTCTTAAAGTTATAGAGTGTGAACAATGGTCTATCACATCTATTACAACATCTTGTAGATCCTCCAATTCTTGAATCACAACATTATGTGGAGAAAATTCCATTCTTCCCAAAGTGCCAAAATTACAAAATTGATAAATAGACAACATATTAGAAGAAATTTCGGGAACTAAGAGTACATTGATGGACCCATCCTACATTTGCACTATGCCATAATCCAAAAATTTGACTCTTGAAGAGTTGCTCATGGTAATATAAGAAGTGTTGCAGTAAAAAGAGATGTTAAAAGATCAAAAGAATGTCTTAGATGATAAACAACACTAGATTAAAAAACCTATCTATCATGAGTTGGAGAATATGCCTTGGAAGAAAGTGCTTTCCCTTTTCGTCAAGAAGCCATACCAAAAGAAGAAGGAACACTAATCTTGTGTTATTTTAGTGTTGCTTCTAATGCATCCATCTTCTTATAAGATATGTATTTAGGATGATTCATTCCCGAAAAAATACGATCAAATACCTTCCTTTCCTTGAATGACACCTATGATTACTATAATTAAAAGGTTTGGGAAACATGAAGAAATATTTTGTAGGTTTGTTTGAGGGTATTATCTTTGGTTTAGGTTTTTGTTTCCGTTAAGAGAGATCACTATAAGTGTGTGAGAACAAATGGGAAGAGATTAAATGCGACCAACTTAGTATGCTCTTGAGTCGCTTTTCACAAAAAAATATCAAAGGAGGTCATCATAAACCGATCCTAAAGAATCCATTGAGAGTAAAAAGTAGATGCAAAAACAATGAAAGGACCCTTCAAATTTGACAAAATCGGAAAAATTACCTCTCTGTATTTCTTTTCTATTCAACCAAATTTTAACCTTTCAAATTCGACAAAATCGAAAAATTAATTCTTTTTCTCTCTTTTCTATTCCACTAGCTTTCAACTATGACTAAACAAACTTGAACTTGGATAGGAACTCCTTAATTGTGGGACAATATTCTACTTCAACTTACAACATTTTAAATTCATTTACTTTGGTGAAGATTTTTTCAAAGGCATTCTATAGTTCTTTCGGGAGTTGGCATCTGTGATGTGAAACAACAAATTATCTGATACATTGAGACTAATCAAACTAAGGGTCTCATATTTCTTACATACATAAGCATACTTGCCCTTCTTTGATGTAAAGGTTGGAACAAAATCTTGAAATACCCTATGTAGGCCTCTAGACTATAATAACTAATCAATTTCAAGCTTACACATATTGAAACTATAGGTACCGAAGGGCTTGAAATGCCAGGTGTCCATTATGGTAGAATAAGAAGAGGAGTGAAATAGCTTTGACATAGGCAAACAAGTAAGTCCCCCACAAAAACATCTCTCTTACAATAACACCCCTCTTACTTTATTTTTTTCAAAAGCTTGCCTCCATTGTCAAAACAAATTGCTCTCCCCCTTTTAAAAATTGATTAACCTATTATGAAAAATAGAATAGAGTAACCCCTTATGAAAAATAGGAAAGGGGTTTGAACCCAAGACCTCTTACAAGTGAGTCTTTACTATAATTTTATTACCAACTTGCCACTCACTAATTTGTAAGTTTGAGTTCGAAATGTTCTACATGAATATTAAAAACAAGCTATTTTGAAGAAGAGACGTAAAAAAATAGTAAAGATTTGTTGCATGCAATAAGCACTATGTATGAAGGGGAAATGATTTTTCTAATTTTTAATAAGGGCAATCACCTATTTTCCCATCCCCAACTGGAGAGGGGCAATTAAATATATCATTGGTATCCTAAAAGGGCAATGACTATTTTGGTGACTAGATGCACCTTTTAATGTTAAGATCACATAAGATTACATAGCCATGATATCCCCTCCATGCATCATCTATTTATTATATTTATGACTTAGTTTTTTTGTGATAAACACGTAATGTTTAATACTAAATTTATGACTTAGAAAATTTTATTTATCACAAAACATCTATTTTAACTTTAAATCATGATCCAAACTCATGACCTAGCTTTTATTAATGCATCACTTTACCAACTAAGCTACATGATAGTAAATAAAAAATCATTAAACGGCATTATATATTTTTGAAAGAAAATATTTGTTTGAATTTTTGACTAACACGACATATATGTATGGTAAGGGGACCTCACATACATAAATGGTGCATCTACTTGCTAGAATTTCCATCCTTACTTGAAGGTGAGACCTAGATTGTCATATGAATTTTTCAATTTTAAAAAAATAACCATATACCATTAAATGCAACACCTACGAAGAGTAATACTATTTTTCACCAGCCCAAGACGAATCCAACACTTCGATCAAAGTTTATCTACAAACAACATTGTTTGAAGTCCAAAACTAGCACCCAAGATTGTTTGACACACCAAACTGAAAGAGAGGTAACTACAAACAAAACCAACACCAATCAAAACACTCACGAGTCAAAGAAAAATCCAAGTATTAAAATTTAAGGCTTATGCAATCGTAGGCAATACCAAAACAATGTATGATTTTTCCAATGCCAAGTTAGTCTTCAAAAACAAGGGAGCGACATATCTAGTCAATGAGTTCCTTCCACATTAGCAATTATTTGAAAGGGCTCTCCAAATCATCCACACTCTTTTCTCTATTTTGTTATGTTTATTTTTTACTCCATCATTTATATATTTCCTAAAATTAAATCTAGGGAAGAATATAAGGAATTGACATAACAACTAACAAAGCTAAATTTTCATATGAATTATATATTGTTTACACCCTAATTAGACTTAACAAAAACCTAACATTAGAATTAATACACAAAAGGATTTAAGGGTTGGAAAAAGGTGATTATTTTGCTTAATTAACTTCTAACATTAATTACCACAATTAGAATAACACTTTTATACTTGTAACTAATATGATAAACAAGATACATACTTGAAAATATAAAGGAATGAGTGCACTTAGCTAATTATAGCTGATTCTAGAAAGTTCGGGAGGATGCCCGCAAGAACAAGGAGATCTAAATTCAACTATGCTTCATTTTGGAGACGTAACTAGAAACTAACCCAAGGTATGACCATACAACTCTTCCATGTTCGATCAGTATTATCTTGGACTTGCTTGGATTCAACTCTACAAATTTATGAGATGGTCACCTACCTAGAAATGTGTGCCACTTTCAAACCCTAATTTTTAATTATCCGGTGAAGCTCTTTGAAAATTTTGATCATATTCTTAAACCCTACCTTGTTCAAGTGGGCCACAATCAAGGATCAAGAATGGATAAGATCAAATGCACAAAGAAAAGCGTGTAGTAGTGAAATCCAAAAAACTCAAAAGGAAGAAGCTTGTCTTCAACAATCAAGAAATTGTTCATTGATGCATAAACTCATTAGCCAAAAAGTGCATAGGAAGGTACATTATATAGTGAGGAATTAGGTCACCCAAAAAGGTAATTAACTCAGCTCATAATTATAAAATGACTTAAAGTACATTTCTTCCAATGATCTATTGTTT